>JAJUPC010000457.1:0-283774 GCA_023614405.1 Avena insularis
CACATATGGATCCACAGTGTGTCATTGCATGTGTGTTCCTTTACTAACAACAACCGAGTCATTGCATGTGTGTTTCTCTGTATTCAGAGACCACACATGGATCCACCATGTCATTGCATGTGTGCTCTTTTTACTAACAACAACCAGAGTCATTGAAATGTGTGTTCTTCTTCGTAGACCACACATGGATCCACCAAAGGTCATTGCATGTGTGTTCTTTTTACTAACAACAACTAGAGTCATTGAAATGGGTGTTCTCTTCAGAGACCACACATGGATCCACCAGTGTTATTGCATGTGTATTCTTGTTACTAACAACAACCAGAGTCATTGCATGTGTGTTCTTTTCACATACCACATATGGATCCACCAGTGTCATTGCATGTGTGTTCTTTTCACAAACCACCTATGGATCCACCAGTGTCATTGCATGTGTGTTCTTTTTA
This sequence comes from Avena insularis, assembly GCA_023614405.1. NCBI lineage: Eukaryota > Viridiplantae > Streptophyta > Magnoliopsida > Poales > Poaceae > Avena > Avena insularis. The sequence goes on from JAJUPC010000457.1 coordinate 447, forward strand.
CTAACAACAACTGGAGTCATTTCATGACTGTTCTTTTCACATACCACATATGGATCCACTACTGTCATTCAAATGTGTGTTCTCTTCAGAGACCACACATGGATCCACCAGTGTCATTACATGTGTGTTCTTTTTACTAACAACAACTGGAGTGATTGCATGTGTGTTCCTTTCACATACCACATATGGATCCACCAGTGTCATTGCATGTGTGCTCTTTTCACAATCCACCTATGGATCCAGCAGTGTCATTGGATGTGTGTTCTTTTTACGAACAACAACCAGAGTCATTGAAATGTGTGTTCTTTTCACATACCACATATGGATCCACCAGTGTCATTGCATGTGTGTTCTTTTTACTAACAACAACCAGAGTCATTGCATGTGTGTTCTTTTCACATACCACATATGGATCCACCAGTGTCATTGTATGTGTGCTCTTTTTACTAACAACAACCAGAGCCATTGCATGTGTGTTCTCTTTAGAGACCACACATGGATCCACCAGTGTCATTGCATGTGTGTTCTTTTTACTAACAACAACCAGTGTCATTGCACGTGTGTTCTTTTCACAATCCCCCTATGAATCCACCAGTGCCATTGCATGTGTGCTTTTTTTACTAACAACAACCAGAGTCATTTCATGTGTGTTCTTTTCACATACCACATATGGATCCACCAGAGTCATTGAAATGTGTGTTCTTTTCACAGACCACACATGGATCCACTAGTGTTATTGCATGTGTGTTCTTGTTACTAACAACAACCAGAGTCATTGCACGTGTGTTCTTTTCACATGCCACATATGGATCCACTAGTGTCATCGCATGTGTGTTCTTTTCACAATCCACCTATGGATCCACCAATCTCATTGCATGTGTGTTCTTTTTACTAACAACAACCAGAGTCATTGCATGTGTGTTCTCTTCAGAGACCACACATGGATCCACCAGTGTCATTGCATGTGTGCTCTTTTTACTAACAACAACCAGAGTCATTGAAATGTATGTTCTCTTCAGAGACCACACATGGATCCACCAGTGTCATTGCATGTGTGTTCTTTTTACTAACAACAACTAGAGTCATTGAAATGGGTGTTCTCTTCAGAGACCACACATGGATCCACTAGAGTTATTGCATGTGTGTTCTTGTTACTAACAACAACCAGAGTCATTGCATGTGTGTTCTTTTCACATACCACATATGGATCCACCAGTGTCATCGCATGTGTGTTCTTTTCACAATCCACCTATGGATCCACCAGTCTCATTGCATGTGTGTTCTTTTTACTAACAACAACTGGAGTCATTTCATGACTGTTCTTTTCACATACCACATATGTATCCACCAGTGTCATTGAAATGTGTGTTCTCTTCAGAGACCACACATGGATCCACCAGTGTCATTACATGTGTGTTCTTTTTACTAACAACAACTGGAGTCATTGCATGTGTGTTCTTTTCACATACCACATATAGAACAACCAGAGTCATTGCATGTGTGCTCTTTTCACAATCTACCTATGGATCCACCAGTGTCATTGCATGTGTGTTCTTTTTACAATCAACAGCAAGATTCATTAAAATGTGTGTTCTTTTCACATACCACATATGGATCCACAAGTGTCATTGCATGTGTGTTCCCTTTACTAACAACAACCAGAGTCATTGCATGTGTGTTCTCTTCAGAGACCACACATGGATCCACCAGTGTCATTGCATGTGTGCTCTTTTTACTAACAACAACCAGAGTCATTGAAATGTGTGTTCTCTTCAGAGACCACACATGGATCCACCAGTGTCATTGCATGTGTGTTCTTTTTACTAACAACAACTAGAGTCATTGAAATGGGTGTTCTCTTCAGAGACCACACATGGATCCACCAGTGTTATTGCATGTGTATTCTTGTTACTAACAACAACCAGAGTCATTGCATGTGTGTTCTTTTCACATACCACATATGGATCCACCAGTGTCATTGCATGTGTGTTCTTTTCACAAACCACCTATGGATCCACCAGTGTCATTGCATGTGTGTTCTTTTTACTAACAACAACTGGAGTCATTTCATGACTGTTCTTTTCACATACCACATATGGATCCACTACTGTCATTCAAATGTGTGTTCTCTTCAGAGACCACACATGGATCCACCAGTGTCATTACATGTGTGTTCTTTTTACTAACAACAACTGGAGTGATTGCATGTGTGTTCCTTTCACATACCACATATGGATCCACCAGTGTCATTGCATGTGTTCTCTTTTCACAATCCACCTATGGATCCAAGAAGGTCATTGGATGTGTGTTCTTTTTACGAACAACAACCAGAGTCATTGAAATGTGTGTTCTTTTCACATACCACATATGGATCCACCAGTGTCATTGCATGTGTGTTCTTTTTACTAACAACAACCAGAGTCATTGCATGTGTGTTCTTTTCACATACCACATATGGATCCACCAGTGTCATTGTATGTGTGCTCTTTTACTAACAACAACCAGAGCCATTGCATGTGTGTTCTCTTTAGAGACCACACATGGATCCACCAGTGTCATTGCATGTGTGTTCTTTTTACTAACAACAACCTGAGTCATTGAAATGTGTGTTCTCTTCAGAGACCACACATGGATCCACCAGTGTCATTGCATGTGTGTTCTTTTTACTAACAACAACTGGAGTCATTGCATGTGTGTTCTTTTCACATACCACATATGGATCCACCAGTGTCATTGCATGTGTTCTCTTTTCACAATCCACCTATGGTTCCACCAGTGTCATTGCATGTGTGTTCTTTTTACTAACAACAACCAGAGTCATTGAAATGTGTGTTCTTTTCACATACCACATATGGATCCACCAGTGTCATTGCATGTGTGTTCTTTTTACTAACAACAACCAAAGTCATTGCATGTGTGTTCTCTTCAGAGACCAAAGATGGATCCACCAGTGTCATTGCATGTGTGTTCTTTTTACTAACAACAACCAGAGTCATTGAAATGTGTGTTCTCTTCAGAGATAACACATGGATCCACCAGTGTCATTGCATGTGTGTTCTTTTTACTAACAACAACCAGTGTCATTGCATGTGTGTTCTTTTCACAATCCCCCTATGAATCCACCAGTGCCATTGCATGTGTGCTTTTTTTTACTAACAACCAGAGTCATTTCATGTGTGTTCTTTTAACATACCACATATGGATCCACCAGAGTCATTTAAATGTGTGTTCTCTTCAGAGACCACACATAGATCCACCAGTGTTATTGCATTTGTGTTCTTGTTACTAACAACAACCAGAGTCATTGCATGTGTGTTCTTTTCATATGCCACATATAGATCCACTAGTGTCATTGCATGTGTGTTCTTTTCACAATCCACCTATGGATCCACCAGTCTCATTGCATGTGTCTTCTTTTTACTAACAACAACTAGAGTCCTTTCATGACTGTTCTTTTCACATACCACATATGGATCCACCAGTGTCATTGAAATGTGTGTTCTCTTCAGAGACCACACATGGATCCACCAGTGTCATTACATTGTTGTTCTTTTTACTAACAACAACTTGAGTCATTGCATGTGTGTTCTTTTCACATACCACATATAGAACAACCAGAGTCAGTGCATGTGTGCTCTTTTTACAATCTACCTATGGATCCACCAGTGTCATTGCATGTGTGTTCTTTTTACAATCAACAACAAGATTCATTAAAATGTGTGTTCTTTTCACATACCACATATGGATCCACAAGTGTCATTGCATGTGTGTTCTTTTTACTAACAACAACCAGAGTCATTGCATGTGTGTTCTCTTCAGAGACCACACATGGATCCTGATGTCATTGCATGTGTGTTCTTTTTACTAACAACAACCAGAGTCATTGAAATGTGTGTTCTCTTCAGAGACAACACATGGATCCACCAGTGTCATTGCATGTGTGTTCTTTTTACTAACAACAACCAGTGTCATTGCACGTGTGTTCTTTTCACAATCCCCCTATGAATCCACCAGTGCCATTGCATGTGTGCTTTTTTTACTAACAACAACCAGGGTCATTTCATGTGTGTTCTTTTCACATACCACATATGGATCCACCAGAGTCATTGAAATGTGTGTTCTCTTCAAGAACCACACATGGATCCACTAGTGTTATTGCATGTGTGTTCTTGTTACTAACAACAACCAGAGTCATTGCATGTGTGTTCTTTTCACATGCCACATATGGATCCACTAGTGTCATCGCATGTGTGTTCTTTTCACAATCCACCTATGGATCCACCAGTCTCATTGCATGTGTGTTCTTTTTACTAACAACAACTGGAGTCATTTCATGACTGTTCTTTTCACATACCACATATGTATCCACCAGTGTCATTGAAATGTGTGTTCTCTTCAGAGACCACACATGGATCCACCAGTGTCATTACATGTGTGTTCTTTTTACTAACAACAACTGGAGTCATTGCATGTGTGTTCTTTTCACATACCACATATAGAACAACCAGAGTCATTGCATGTGTGCTCTTTTCACAATCTACCTATGGATCCACCAGTGTCATTGCATGTGTGTTCTTTTTACAATCAACAACAAGATTCATTAAAATGTGTGTTCTTTTCACATACCACATATGGATCCACAAGAGTCATTGCATGTGTGTTCTTTTTACTAACAACAACCAGAGTCATTGCATGTGTGTTCTCTTCAGAGACCACACATGGATCCACCAGTGTCATTGCATGTGTGCTCTTTTTACTAACAACAACTAGAGTCATTGAAATGTGTGTTCTCTTCAGAGACCACACATGGATCCACCAGTGTCATTGCATGTGTGTTCTTTTTACTAACAACAGCTGGAGTCATTGCATGTGTGTTCTTTTCACATACCACATATGGATCCACCAGTGTCATTGCATGTGTTCTCTTTTCACAATCCACCTATGGATCCACCAGTGTCATTGCATGTGTGTTCTTTTTACTAACAACAACCAGAGTCATTGAAATGTGTGTTATTTTCACATACCACATATGGATCCACCAGTGTCATTGCATGTGTGTTCTTTTTACTAACAACAACCAAAGTCATTGCATGTGTGTTCTCTTCAGAGACCACACATGGATCCACCAGTGTCATTGCATGTGTGTTCTTTTTACTAACAACAACCAGAGTCATTGAAATGTGTGTTCTCTTCAGAGACAACAAATGGATCCACCAGTGTCATTGCATGTGTGTTCTTTTTACTAACAACAACCAGTGTCATTGCATGTGTGTTCTTTTCACAATCCCCCTATGAATCCGACAGTGCCATTGCATGTGTGCTTTTTTTTACTAACAACAACCAGAGTCATTTCATGTGTGTTCTTTTCACATACCACATATGGATCCACCAGAGTCATTGAAATGTGTGTTCTCTTCAGAGACCACACATAGATCCACCAGTGTTATTGCATGTGTGTTCTTGTTACTAACAACAACCAGAGTCATTGCATGTGTGTTCTTTTCACATGCCACATATAGATCCACTAGTGTCATTGCATGTGTGTTCTTTTCACAATCCACCTATGGATCCACCAATCTCATTGCATGTGTCTTCTTTTTACTAACAACAACTGGAGTCCTTTCATGACTGTTCTTTTCACATACCACATATGGATCCACCAGTGTCATTACATGTGTGTTCTTTTTACTAACAACAGCTGGAGTCATTGCATGTGTGTTCTTTTCACATACCACATATAGAACAACCAGAGTCAGTGCATGTGTGCTCTTTTCACAATCTACCTATGGATCCACCAGTGTCATTGCATGTGTGTTCTTTTTACAATCAACAACAAGATTCATTAAAATGTGTGTTCTTTTCACATACCACATATGGATCCACAAGTGTCATTGCATGTGTGTTCTTTTTACTAACAACAACCAGAGTCATTGCATGTGTGTTCTCTTCAGAGACCACACATGGATCCACCAGTGTCATTGCATGTGTGTTCTTTTTACTAACAACAACCAGAGTCATTGAAATGTGTGTTCTCTTCGAAGACAACACATGGATCCACCAGTGTCATTGCATGTGTGTTCTTTTTACTAACAACAACCAATGTCATTGCATGTGTGTTCTTTTCACAATCCCCCTATGAATCCACCAGTGCCATTGCATGTGTGCTTTTTTTACTAACAACAACCAGAGTCATTTCATGTGTGTTCTTTTCACATACCACATATGGATCCACCAGAGTCATTGAAATGTGTGTTCTCTTCACAGACCACACATGGATCCACTAGTGTTATTGCATGTGTGTTCTTGTTACTAACAACAACCAGAGTCATTGCATGTGTGTTCTTTTCACATGCCACATATGGATCCGCTAGTGTCATCGCATGTGTGTTCTTTTCACAATCCACCTATGGATACACCAGTCTCATTGCATGTGTGTTCTTTTTACTAACAACAACTGGAGTCATTTCATGACTGTTCTTTTCACATACCACATATGTATCCACCAATGTCATTGAAATGTGTGTTCTCTTCAGAGACCACACATGGATCCACCAGTGTCATTACATATGTGTTCTTTTTACTAACAACAACTGGAGTCATTGCATGTGTGTTCTTTTCACATACCACATATAGAGCAACCAGAGTCATTGCATGTGTGCTCTTTTCACAATCTACCTATGGATCCACCAGTGTCATTGCATGTGTGTTCTTTTTACAATCAACAACAAGATTCATTAAAATGTGTGTTCTTTTCACATACCACATATGGATCCACCAGTGTCATTGTATGTGTGTTCTTTTTACTAACAACAACCAGAGTCATTGCATGTGTGTTCTCTTCAGAGACCACACATGGATCCACCAGTGTCATTGCATGTGTGCTCTTTTTACTAACAACAACCAGAGTCATTGAAATGTGTGTTCTCTTCAGAGACCACACATGGATCCACCAGTGTCATTGCATGTGTGTTCTTTTTACTAACAACAACTAGAGTCATTGAAATGGTGTCGCATCCCAAATTTTAGATTTGGTCTTGCATATCATTCATTGCATCGCATCATATCTTTCCATGCATTACCGTCGAGTAGAGAGGATCGACGAAACGCTTTTTGCAAAACACCGTTTTTGCTTCGCTTCGAGGTTCCTGCGGGGAGCTTTAGTGGGACTTGCAACAACCACCCCTGTAGGTTCGAGCTTTCGCTCAAACTTCGACTGAAGGTTGTTCCCCTCGACGATACGAACCCGTAGGCGTGAAAATCGCTCAAATCGGAGTTCGTATGCAAAAAACTCGGACGTTTTAGTAAACCGCCGGAAAACGGTCCGAAAATCCGGACCGATTTCCGAAACAGAGTCCAACCGCGGACCGTTTCTGTTTCAGTTTTTTTTTCCTTTCTTTCCGCGCGTGAGAGACCAATTAAAAGGAGGGCCCTACCCCTGCCTCGATTCCCGTGCCCACCAACTCCACACGCGCACGCCTCCCTGGAAGCCACCGCCGCCGCCTCCTGGTGCGCGTCGCCGCCACCGCCGCTTCTCCTCGCCGCCGCCGGCCACCCCTCCGTCGTCGGCCATCACCGCGTCTGTTGCCGGGTTCGTCTCGCCGCCCTCTTTCCGTTCCCGTGCTCCGCGTCTCCATCCGCCGCCGCCAACTGCGCCCTGCAGATCGCCGCGTACGCGCACGCGTTTAATTATTCCGGGAGTCGTAGTTGACCGTGTGAGTACTTGCAGGAGTTTCCACGCTGCCGGAACCGATCATTGCCGCCGTCCGGAGCTCGCCGGAGTTCGATTCGCCGTCCGTTTCTGGTAAGACAGCAGCCACCGTCAGATCTCAGATTCAGCGGCTTAGATCGTTCGTTGACTGGTCAGCACTCCAGACGTTGACTAGTCAGAGGCCCCAGACGTTGACTGGTTAGACGCCCCGGTCGGCCGCCTAGTCATCGAACCACGATTGGTGGGTCAATTTCGTTAATCCTATTAGTTGGCAGATTTCGGTAGGATCTTGTAAATTGCGTAGAAATTAAACGCTTGGCCAAAAATTGCAAATAAAATATGCACGAGTTCAGTGAGTCGTGTAGAATCTCGCTGTACCTTTGGTTCAGACTTTTACCGTCAGGTTTAGTACAGTTTAATCAAACTAGTTAGTGGCCTTTTCGGATTAATAAATTCGTAGTAAAAGTTTCGTAGCTCCAAAAATCGCGTATGATATGTCCCTGAACTCGTATGAACGAGGGGAATCTCATCGTGAATTAAAAAGATAGGCTTACAGTAAAAACTTCTGCAGTATTTGTCTAATGGCTTTCTGCAGTGTTTTAATTACTCAGGATGTTTTATAACTCCTTTTTGAGTAATTCCAATTGGTACTGTTTCTTATCAGCGATGCCTATGTGGTAGAATTTTTCCAGGATTTTACAAACAGTATACTACCGGTAGTGAATTATTTAAGTTCTAGCTCTAGTAGAGATCTCTACTTTTGGTTAATAGTTTTCCTAGCGCCAAATCTATTTTCCATGCATGTATTCGGTAGTATTATGTATTAGTATTATGTGGTGCAGCTGTAGCACCAATTCACTTGCTGTTCTTGCATTCATGCATCATCTTTGTTGCATATGTTTGTGAATTGTTTGTTTATGAATGCAATTGTGTCGTGTAGATTGTGTGGAGTGCAACCCTTGCTCGTGTTTGGATTGTTCCTCCGACCGCTTCAAACAAGGCAAGTAGATGCTACTTTGTTCATGATATCGTCCTACTATTTTCAATGCATTGTCGTGTATTTTGTAGTTGCATGAGTAGGATGATACTATCGCTATGCTATGTCCTATTATGTGGTAGGGCTTTCCTTGTAGATGAACCACCGTTGTAGATGTGCTTAGCCATGCTAAGTTGAACGAGGGCTGGGTTACATCATTGATACTTGTTTTCTCAAAGTATTGGTTTGTGAAAACTAAAACAACTTAATCAATGAATCCCCTAGGTGTGATGGTACTGATAATTTTTGGTGGTTTCATTGCGGAAAGGCACCCAGGTATCAAGAGAGAATGATTGGCTTCTTTATTTTGTAGCTTACGTGTACAACCATGTGCCAATAATGAAATGGGCGGTTGGTTGGACTTAGTAGGTTGTGGTAACTCGAACCCGCGTATCCAGAGATGTAGAATTTTGGTAGGTTGGACCGGTGCGCGTCGGGATTGAGGAGCTACTTCCCAAACAGTCTCTTCTTGGTCTTCTCCCTATCATCACCCAAAATGAGAGTGATGGTACGAGCTGGGCTGGCCAAGTCACATGGGTAAAGTGTACTAACCTCTGTAGAGTGTATAATCTTATCGATTAGCCGTGTCCCCGGTTATGGACAACTGAGTTACTTGATATTGATTCCATGACATGTTTCTCGCTCATTCTAATTTCATAATTGCTTTAATCTTGTTGGGTTAACTTAATTGGGATCTTTTCAAAGAAAATTCAAAACTGTTTATGAAAGTAGAACAAATGTATTTGCAAATGCAAGCCAGACACAGCTCCACTTGCCAGATATGCATGTAGATGTTAGTATTATTGTCTCCATTACTAGCTCTACTTGCCATACATTCCATGTATTGACCCTTCGGGGTTGTTGCGTTTTATGCTGCAGGTTATTCCGATTCTGATTGATCGTTATAGGCCACGGTACTCCACTCGGCACTTGTTCACTTGTGGGCAATTTGAAGAATGGAGGATTTACTCGTTTATGTTGCTACCTAAATAATTTGAGCTAGCTTTGCGCTAAGCTTTCATTGTAATAATGGTACTCTGGATCTTCGTTATCTATGATACACGGATATTTTTGCTATGTTATATATCTTACTCTATTGTGGGCCAATGAACCGATCCAGGGATTGGCATGTCACATAGAGGCCACGGTCTTTTCAGAACCGGGGTGTCACAAATGGGTGTTCTCTTCAGAGACCACACATGGATCCACCAGTGTTATTGCATGTGTGTTCTTGTTACTAACAACAACCAGAGTCATTGCAGTGTGTTCTTTCCACATACCACATATGGATCCACCAGTGTCATTGCATGTGTATTCTTTTCACAATCCACCTATGGATCCACCAGTGTCATTGCATGTGTGTTCTTTTTACTAACAACAACTGGAGTCATTTCATGACTGTTCTTTTCACATACCACATATGGATCCACTAGTGTCATTCAAATGTGTGTTCTCTTCAGAGACCACACATGGATCCACCAGTGTCATTACATGTGTGTTCTTTTTACTAACAACAACTGGAGTGATTGCATGTGTGTTCCTTTCACATACCACATATGGATCCACCAGTGTCATTGCATGTGCTCTTTTCACAATCCACCTATGGATCCAGCAGTGTCATTGGTTGTGTGTTCTTTTTACGAACAACAACCAGAGTCATTGAAATGTGTGTTCTTTTCACATACCACATATGGATCCACCAGTGTCATTGCATGTGTGTTCTTTTTACTAACAACAACCAGAGTCATTGCATGTGTGTTCTTTTCACATACCACATATGGATCCAACAGTGTCATTGTATGTGTGCTCTTTTTACTAACAACAACCAGAGCCATTGCATGTGTGTTCTCTTTAGAGACCACACACGGATCCACCAGTGTCATTGCATGTGTGTTCTTTTTACTAACAACAACCTGAGTCATTGAAATGTGTGTTCTCTTAAGAGACCACACATGGATCCACCAGTGTCATTGCATGTGTGTTCTTTTTACTAACAACAACTGGAGTCATTGCATGTGTCTTCTTTTCACATACCACATATGGATCCACCAGTGTCATTGTATGTGTTCTCTTTTCACAATCCACCTATGGCTCCACCAGTGTCATTGCATGTGTGTTCTTTTTACTAACAACAACTAGAGTCATTGAAATGTGTGTTCTTTTCACATACCACATATGGATCCACCAGTGTCATTGCATGTGTGTTCTTTTTACTAACAACAACCAAAGTCATTGCATGTGTGTTCTCTTCAGAGACCACACATGGATCCACCAGTGTCATTGCATGTGTGTTCTTTTTACTAACAACAACCAGAGTCATTGAAATGTGTGTTCTCTTCAGAGACAACACATGGATCCACCAGTGTCATTGCATGTGTGTTCTTTTTACTAACAACAACCAGTGTCATTGCATGTGTGTTGTTTTCACAATCCCCCTATGAATCCACCAGTGCCATTGCATGTGTGCTTTTTTTACTAACAACAACCAGAGTCATTTCATGTGTGTTCTTTTCACATACCACATATGGATCCACCAGAGTCATTGAAATGTGTGTTCTCTTCAGAGACCACACATAGATCCACCAGTGTTATTGCATGTGTGTTCTTGTTAGTAACAACAACCAGAGTCATTGCATGTATGTTCTTTTCACATGCCACATATAGATCCACTAGTGTCATTGCATGTGTGTTCTTTTCACAATCCACCTATGGATCCACCAGTCTCATTGCATGTGTCTTCTTTTTACTAACAACAACTGGAGTCCTTTCATGACTGTTCTTTTCACATACCACATATGGATCCACCAGTGTCATTGAAATGTGTGTTCTCTTCAGAGACCACACATGGATCCACCAGTGTCATTACATGTGTGTTTTTTTACTAACAACAACTGGAGTCATTGCATGTGTGTTCTTTTCACATACCACATATAGAACAACCAGAGTCATTGCATGTGTGCTCTTTTCACAATCTACCTATGGATCCACCAGTGTCATTGCATGTGTGTTCTTTTTACAATCAACAACAAGATTCATTAAAATGTGTGTTCTTTTCACATACCACATATGGATCCACAAGTGTTATTGCATGTGTGTTCTTTTTACTAACAACAACCAGAGTCATTGCATGTGTGTTCTCTTCAGAGACCACACATGGATCCACCAGTGTCATTGCATGTGTGCTCTTTTTACTAACAACAACCAGAGTCATTGAAATGTGTGTTCTCTTTAGAGACCACACATGGATCCACCAGTGTCATTGCATGTGTGTTCTTTTTACTAACAACAACTAGAGTCATTGAAATGGGTGTTCTCTTCAGAGACCACACATGGATCCACCAGTGTTATTGCATGTGTGTTCTTGTTACTAACAACAACCAGAGTCATTGCATGTGTGTTCTTTTCACATACCACATATGGATCCACCAGTGTCATTGCATGTGTGTTCATTTCACAATCCACCTATGGATCCACCAGTGTCATTGCATGTGTGTTCTTTTTACTAACAACAACTGGAGTCAGTTCATGACTGTTCTTTTCACATACCACATATGGATCCACTAGTGTCATTCAAATGTGTGTTCTCTTCAGAGACCACACATGGATCCACCGGTGTCATTACATGTGTGTTCATTTTACTAACAACAACTGGAGTGATTGCATGTGTGTTCCTTTCACATACCACATATGGATCCACCAGTGTCATTGCATGTGTGCTCTTTTCACAATCCACCTATGGATCCAGCAGTGTCATTGGATGTGTGTTGTTTTTACGAACAACAACCAGAGTCATTGAAATGTGTGTTCTTTTCACATACCACATATGGATCCACCAGTGTCATTGCATGTGTGTTCTTTTTACTAACAACAACCAGAGTCATTGCATGTGTGTTCTTTTCACATACCACATATGGATCCACCAGTGTCATTGTATGTGTGCTCTTTTTACTAACAACAACCAGAGCCATTGCATGTGTGTTCTCTTTAGAGACCACACATGGATCCACCAGTGTCATTGCATGTGTGTTCTTTTTACTAACAACAACCTGAGTCATTGAAATGTGTGTTCTCTTCAGAGACCACACATGGATCCACCAGTGTCATTGCATGTGTGTTCTTTTTACTAACAACAACTGGAGTCATTGCATGTGTGTTCTTTTCACATGCCACATATGGATCCACCAGTGTCATTGGATGTGTTCTCTTTTCACAATCCACCTATGGCTCCACCAGTGTCATTGCATGTGTGTTCTTTTTACTAACAACAACCAGAGTCATTGAAATGTGTGTTCTTTTCACATACCACATATGGATCCACCAGTGTCATTGCATGTGTGTTCTTTTTACTAACAACAAGAGTCATTGCATGTGTGTTCTCTTCAGAGACCACACATGGATCCACTATTGTCATTGCATGTGTGTTCTTATTACTAACAACAACCAGTCATTGAAATGTGTGTTCTCTTTAGAGACAACACATGGATCCACCAAAGGTCATTGCATGTGTGTTCTTTTTACTAACAACAACCAGTGTCATTGCATGTGTGTTCTTTTCACAATCCCCCTATGAATCCACCAGTGCCATTGCATGTGTGCTTTTTTTACTAACAACAACCAGAGTCATTTCATGTGTGTTCTTTTCACATACCACATATGGATCCACCAGAGTCATTGAAATGTGTGTTCTCTTCAGAGACCACACATAGATCCACCAGTGTTATTGCATGTGTGTTCTTGTTACTAACAACAACCAGAGTCATTGCATGTGTGTTCTTTTCACATGTCACATATAGATCCACTAGTGTCATTGCATGTGTGTTCTTTTCACAATCCACCTATGGATCCACCAGTCTCATTGCATGTGTCTCCTTTTTACTAACAACAACTGGAGTCCTTTCATGACTGTTCTTTTCACATACCACATATGGATCCACCAGTGTCATTGAAATGTGTGTTCTCTTTCAGAGACCACACATGGATCCACCAGTGTCATTACATGTGTGTTCTTTTTACTAACAACAACTGGAGTCATTGCATGTGTGTTCTTTTCACATACCACATATAGAACAACTAGAGTCATTGCATGTGTGCTCTTTTCACAATCTACCTATGGATCCACCAGTGTCATTGCATGTGTGTTCTTTTTACAATCAACAACAAGATTCATTAAAATGTGTGTTCTTTTCACATACCACATATGGATCCACAAGTGTTATTGCATGTGTGTTCTTTTTACTAACAACAACCAGAGTCATTGCATGTGTGTTCTCTTCAGAGACCACACATGGATCCTGATGTCATTGCATGTGTGCTCTTTTTACTAACAACAACCAGAGTCATTGAAATGTGTGTTCTCTTCAAAGACCACACATGGATCCACCAGTGTCATTGCATGTGTGTTCTTTTTACTAACAACAACTAGAGTCATTGAAATGGGTGTTCTCTTCAGAGACCACACATGGATCCACCAGTGTTATTGCATGTGTGTTCTTGTTACTAACAACAACCAGAGTCATTGCATGTGTGTTCTTTTCACATACCATATATGGATCCACCAGTGTCATTGCATGTGTGTTCTTTTCACAATCCACCTATGGATCCACCAGTGTCATTGCATGTGTGTTCTTTTTACTAACAACAACTAGAGTCAGTTCATGACTGTTCTTTTCACATACCACATATGGATCCACTAGTGTCATTCAAATGTGTGTTCTCTTCAGAGACCACACATGGATCCACCAGTGTCATTACATGTGTGTTCTTTTTACTAACAACAACTGGAGTGATTGCATGTGTGTTCCTTTCACATACCACATATGGATCCACCAGTGTCATTGCATGTGTGCTCTTTTCACAATCCACCTATGGATCCAGCAGTGTCATTGGATGTGTGTTCTTTTTACGAACAACAACCAGAGTCATTGAAATGTGTGTTCTTTTCACATACCACATATGGATCCACTAGTGTCATTGCATGTGTGTTCTTTTTACTAACAACAACCAGAGTCATTGCATGTGTGTTCTTTTCACATACCACATATGGATCCACCAGTGTCATTGTATGTGTGCTCTTTTTACTAACAACAACCAGAGCCATTGCATGTGTGTTCTCTTTAGAGACCACACATGGATCCACCAGTGTCATTGCATTTGTGTTCTTTTTACTAACAACAACTGGAGTCATTGCATGTGTGTTCTTTTCACATACCACATATGGATCCACCAGTGTCATTGCATGTGTTCTCTTTTCACAATCCACCTATGGATCCACCAGTGTCATTGCATGTGTGTTCTTTTTACTAACAACAACTAGTCATTGAAATGTGTGTTCTTTTCACATACCACATATGGATCCACCAGTGTCATTGCATGTGTGTTCTTTTTACTAACAACAACCAGAGTCATTGCATGTGTGTTCTCTTCAGAGACCACACATGGATCCAACAGTGTCATTGCATGTGTGTTCTTTTTACTAACAACAACCAGAGTCATTGAAATGTGTGTTCTCTTTAGATACCACACATGGATCCACTAGAGTCATTGCAAGTGTGTTCTTTTTACTAACAACAACCAGTGTCATTGCATGTGTGTTCTTTTCACAATCCCCCTATGAATCCACGAGTGCCATTGCATGTGTGCTTTTTTTACTAACAACAACCAGAGTCATTTCATGTGTGTTCTTTTCACATACCACATATGGATCCACCAAATTCATTGAAATGTGTGTTCTCTTCAGAGACCACACATAGATCCACCAGTGTTATTGCATGTGTGTTCTTGTTACTAACAACAACCAGAGTCATTGCATGTGTGTTCTTTTCACATGCCACATATAGATACACTAGTGTCATTGCATGTGTGTTCTTTTCACAATCCACCTATGGATCCAAACTCTCATTGCATGTGTCTTCTTTTTACTAACAACAACTGGAGTCCTTTCATGACTGTTCTTTTCACATACCACATATGGATCCACCAGTGTCATTGAAATGTGTGTTCTCTTCAGAGACCACACATGGATCCACCAGTGTCATTACATGTGTGTTCTTTTTACTAACAACAACTAGAGTCATTGTATGTGTGTTCTTTTCACATACCACATATGGAACAACCAGAGTCATTGCATGTGTGCTCTTTTCACAATCCACCTATGGATCCACCAGTGTCATTGCATGTGTGTTCTTTTTACAAACAACAACCAGAGTCATTGAAATGTGTGTTCTTTTCATATACCACATATGGATCCACCAATGTCATTGCATGTGTGCTCTTTTTACTAACAACAACCAGAGTCATTGCATCTGTGTTCTCTTCAAAGACCACACATGGATCCACCAGTGTCATTGCATGTGTGTTCTTTTACTAAAACAACAGAGTCATTGAAATGTGTGTTCTCTTCAGAGACCACACATGGATCCACCAGTGTCATTGCATGTGTGTTCTTTTTACTAACAACAACTAGTGTCATTGCATGTGTGTTCTTTTCACAATGCCCCTATGAATCCACCAGTGCCATTGCATGTGTGCTCTTTTCACAATCCACCTATGGATCCACCAGTGTCATTGCATGTGTGTTCTTTTTACGAACAACAACCAGAGTCATTGAAATGTGTGTTCTTTTCACATACCACATATGGATCCACCAGTGCCATTGCATGTGTGTTCTTTTACTAACAACAACCAGAGTCATTGAAATGTGTGTTCTTTTCAAAATACCACATATGGATCCACCAATGTCATTGCATGTGTGCTCTTTTTACTAACAACAACTGAGTCATTTCATGTGTGTTCTTCAAAGACCACACATGGATCCACCATGTCATTGCATGTGTGTTCTTTTACTAAAACAACCAGCGTCATTGAAATGTGTGTTCTCTTTAGAGACCACACATGGATCCACCAGTGTCATTGCATGTGTGTTCTTTTTACTAAAAACAACCAGAGTCATTGAAATGTGTGTTCTCTTCAGAGACCACACATGGATCCACCAGTGTCATTGCATGTGTGTTCTTTTTACTAACAACAACCAGTGTCATTGCATGTGTGTTCTTTTCACATACCACATATGGATCCACAAGTGTCATTGCATATGTGTTCTTTTCACAATACACCTATGGATCCACCAGTGTCATTGTATGTGTGTTGTTTTTACTAACAACAACTAGAGTCATTTCATGACTGTTCTTTTCACATACCACATATGGATCCACCAGTGCCATTGAAATGTGTATTCTCTTCAGAGACCACACATGGATCCACTAGTTTCATTGCATGTGTGTTCTTTTTACTAACAACAACTAGAGTCATTGTATGTGTGTTCTTTTCACATACCACATATGGATCCACCAGTGTCATTGCATGTGTGCTGTTTTCACAATCCACCTGTGGATCCACCAGTGTCATTACATGTGTGTTCTTTTTACTAACAACAACTGGAGTCATTGCATGTGTGTTCTTTTCACATACCACATATAGAACAACCAGAGTCATTGCATGTGTGCTCTTTTCACAATCTACCTATGGATCCACCAGTGTCATTGCATGTGTGTTCTTTTTACAATCAACAACAAGATTCATTAAAATGTGTGTTCTTTTCACATACCACATATGGATCCACAAGTGTCAGTGCATGTGTGTTCTTTTTACTAACAACCAGAGTCATTGCATGTGTGTTCTCTTCAGAGACCACACATGGATCCACCAGTGTCATTGCATTTGTGCTCTTTTTACTAACAACAACCAGAGTCATTGAAATGTGTGTTCTCTTCAGAGACCACACATGGATCCACCAGTGTCATTGCATGTGTGTTCTTTTTACTAACAACAACTAGAGTCATTGAAATGGGTGTTCTCTTCAGAGACCACACATGGATCCACCAGTGTTATTGCATGTGTGTTCTTGTTACTAACAACAACATAAGTCATTGCATGTGTGTTCTTTTCACATACCACATATGGATCCACCAGTGTCATTGCATGTGTGTTCTTTTCACAATCCACCTATGAATCCACTAATGTCATTGCATGTGTGTTCTTCTTACTAACAACAATAGGAGTCATTTAATGTATGTTCTTTTCACATACCACATATGGATCCACCAGTGTCATTGAAATGTGTGTTCTCTTTAGAGACCACACATGGATCCACCTGTGTCATTACATGTGTGTTCTTTTTACTAACGACAACTGGAGTCATTGCATGTGTGTTCTTTTCACATACCACATATGGAACAACCAGAGTCATTGCATGTGTGTTCTTTTTACGAACAACAACCAGAGTCATTGAAATGTGTGTTCTTTTCACATACCACATATGGATCCACCAGTGTCATTGCATGTGTGTTCTTTTTACTAACAACAACCAGAGTCATTGCATGTGTGGTCTTTTCACATACCACATATGGATCCACCAATGTCATTGCATGTGTGCTCTTTTTACTAACAACAACCAGAGTCATTGCATGTGTGTTCTCTTCAAAGACCACATGGACCCACAGATGTCATTGCATGTGTGTTCTTTTAACTAAAAACAACCAGAGTCATTGAAATGTGTGTTCTCTTTAGAGACCACACATGGATCCACCAGTGTCATTGCATGTGTGTTCTTTTTACTAACAACAACCAGTGTCATTGCATGTGTGTTCTTTTCACAACCCCCCTATGAATCCACCAGTGCCATTGCATGTGTGTTCTTTTCACAATCCACCTATGGATCCACCAGTGTCATTGCATGTGTGTTCTTTTTACGAACAACAACCAGAGTCATTGAAATGTGTGTTCTTTTCACATACCACATATGGATCCACCAGTGTCATTGCATGTGTGTTCTTTTACTAACAACAACCAGAGTCATTGAAATGTGTGTTCTTTGCACATACCACATATGGATCTACCAATGTCATTGCATGTGTGCTCTTTTTACTAACAACAACCAGAGTCATTTCATGTGTGTTCTCTTCAAAGACCACACATGGATCCACCAGTGTCATTGCATGTGTGATCTTTTTACTAAAAACAACCAGAGTCATTGAAATGTGTGTTCTCTTCAGAGACCACACATGGATCCACCAGTGTCATTGCATGTGTGTTCTTTTTACTAACAACAACCAGTGTCATTGCATGTGTGTTCTTTTCACATACCACATATTGATCCACAAGTGTCATTGCATATGTGTTCTTTTCAGAATACACCTATGGATCCACCAGTGTCATTGTATGTGTGTTGTTTTTACTAACAACAACTAGAGTCATTTCATGACTGTTCTTTTCACATACCACATATGGATCCACCAGTGCCATTGAAATGTGTATTCTCTTCAGAGACCACACATGGATCCACTAGTTTCATTGCATGTGTGTTCTTTTTACTAACAACAACTAGAGTCATTGTATGTGTGTTCTTTTCACATACCACATATGGATCCACCAGTGTCATTGCATGTGTGCTGTTTTCACAATCGACGTGTGGATCCACCAGTGTCATTACATGTGTGTTCTTTTTACTAACAACAACTGGAGTCATTGCATGTGTGTTCTTTTCACATACCACATATAGAACAACCAGAGTCATTGCATGTGTGCTCTTTTCACAATCTACCTATGGATCCACCAGTGTCATTGCATGTGTGTTCTTTTTACAAACAACAACCAGAGTCATTGAAATGTGTGTTCTTTTCATATACCACATATGGATCCACCAATGTCATTGCATGTGTGCTCTTTTTACTAACAACAACCAGAGTCATTGCATCTGTGTTCTCTTCAAAGACCACACATGGATCCACCAGTGTCATTGCATGTGTGTTCTTTTTACTAAAAACAACCAGAGTCATTGAAATGTGTGTTCTCTTCAGAGACCACACATGGATCCACCAGTGTCATTGCATGTGTGTTCTTTTTACTAACAACAACTAGTGTCATTGCATGTGTGTTCTTTTCACAATGCCCCTATGAATCCACCAGTGCCATTGCATGTGTGCTCTTTTCACAATCCACCTATGGATCCACCAGTGTCATTGCATGTGTGTTCTTTTTACGAACAACAACCAGAGTCATTGAAATGTGTGTTCTTTTCACATACCACATATGGATCCACCAGTGCCATTGCATGTGTGTTCTTTTACTAACAACAACCAGAGTCATTGAAATGTGTGTTCTTTTCAAAATACCACATATGGATCCACCAATGTCATTGCATGTGTGCTCTTTTTACTAACAACAACCAGAGTCATTTCATGTGTGTTCTCTTCAAAGACCACACATGGATCCACCAGTGTCATTGCATGTGTGTTCTTTTTACTAAAAACAACCAGAGTCATTGAAATGTGTGTTCTCTTTAGAGACCACACATGGATCCACCAGTGTCATTGCATGTGTGTTCTTTTTACTAAAAACAACCAGAGTCATTGAAATGTGTGTTCTCTTCAGAGACCACACATGGATCCACCAGTGTCATTGCATGTGTGTTCTTTTTACTAACAACAACCAGTGTCATTGCATGTGTGTTCTTTTCACATACCACATATGGATCCACAAGTGTCATTGCATATGTGTTCTTTTCACAATACACCTATGGATCCACCAGTGTCATTGTATGTGTGTTGTTTTTACTAACAACAACTAGAGTCATTTCATGACTGTTCTTTTCACATACCACATATGGATCCACCAGTGCCATTGAAATGTGTATTCTCTTCAGAGACCACACATGGATCCACTAGTTTCATTGCATGTGTGTTCTTTTTACTAACAACAACTAGAGTCATTGTATGTGTGTTCTTTTCACATACCACATATGGATCCACCAGTGTCATTGCATGTGTGCTGTTTTCACAATCCACCTGTGGATCCACCAGTGTCATTACATGTGTGTTCTTTTTACTAACAACAACTGGAGTCATTGCATGTGTGTTCTTTTCACATACCACATATAGAACAACCAGAGTCATTGCATGTGTGCTCTTTTCACAATCTACCTATGGATCCACCAGTGTCATTGCATGTGTGTTCTTTTTACAATCAACAACAAGATTCATTAAAATGTGTGTTCTTTTCACATACCACATATGGATCCACAAGTGTGATTGATGGTGTGTTCTTGTTACTAACAACGAGTCATTGCATGTGTGTTCTCTTCAGAGACCACACATGGATCCACCAGTGTCATTGCATTTGTGCTCTTTTTACTAACAACAACCAGAGTCATTGAAATGTGTGTTCTCTTCAGAGACCACACATGGATCCACCAGTGTCATTGCATGTGTGTTCTTTTTACTAACAACAACTAGAGTCATTGAAATGGGTGTTCTCTTCAGAGACCACACATGGATCCACCAGTGTTATTGCATGTGTGTTCTTGTTACTAACAACAACATAAGTCATTGCATGTGTGTTCTTTTCACATACCACATATGGATCCACCAGTGTCATTGCATGTGTGTTCTTTTCACAATCCACCTATGAATCCACTAATGTCATTGCATGTGTGTTCTTCTTACTAACAACAATAGGAGTCATTTAATGTATGTTCTTTTCACATACCACATATGGATCCACCAGTGTCATTGAAATGTGTGTTCTCTTTAGAGACCACACATGGATCCACCTGTGTCATTACATGTGTGTTCTTTTTACTAACGACAACTGGAGTCATTGCATGTGTGTTCTTTTCACATACCACATATGGAACAACCAGAGTCATTGCATGTGTGTTCTTTTTACGAACAACAACCAGAGTCATTGAAATGTGTGTTCTTTTCACATACCACATATGGATCCACCAGTGTCATTGCATGTGTTCTTTTACTAACAACAACCAGAGTCATTGCATGTGTGGTCTTTTCACATACCACATATGGATCCACCAATGTCATTGCATGTGTGCTCTTTTTACTAACAACAACCAGAGTCATTGCATGTGTGTTCTCTTCAAAGACCACACATGGACCCACCAGTGTCATTGCATGTGTGTTCTTTTTACTAAAAACAACCAGAGTCATTGAAATGTGTGTTCTCTTTAGAGACCACACATGGATCCACCAGTGTCATTGCATGTGTGTTCTTTTTACTAACAACAACCAGTGTCATTGCATGTGTGTTCTTTTCACAACCCCCCTATGAATCCACCAGTGCCATTGCATGTGTGTTCTTTTCACAATCCACCTATGGATCCACCAGTGTCATTGCATGTGTGTTCTTTTTACGAACAACAACCAGAGTCATTGAAATGTGTGTTCTTTTCACATACCACATATGGATCCACCAGTGTCATTGCATGTGTGTTCTTTTACTAACAACAACCAGAGTCATTGAAATGTGTGTTCTTTGCACATACCACATATGGATCTACCAATGTCATTGCATGTGTGCTCTTTTTACTAACAACAACCAGAGTCATTTCATGTGTGTTCTCTTCAAAGACCACACATGGATCCACCAGTGTCATTGCATGTGTGTTCTTTTTACTAAAAACAACCAGAGTCATTGAAATGTGTGTTCTCTTCAGAGACCACACATGGATCCACCAGTGTCATTGCATGTGTGTTCTTTTTACTAACAACAACCAGTGTCATTGCATGTGTGTTCTTTTCACATACCACATATGGATCCACAAGTGTCATTGCATATGTGTTCTTTTCAGAATACACCTATGGATCCACCAGTGTCATTGTATGTGTGTTGTTTTTACTAACAACAACTAGAGTCATTTCATGACTGTTCTTTTCACATACCACATATGGATCCACCAGTGCCATTGAAATGTGTATTCTCTTCAGAGACCACACATGGATCCACTAGTTTCATTGCATGTGTGTTCTTTTTACTAACAACAACTAGAGTCATTGTATGTGTGTTCTTTTCACATACCACATATGGATCCACCAGTGTCATTGCATGTGTGCTGTTTTCACAATCGACGTGTGGATCCACCAGTGTCATTACATGTGTGTTCTTTTTACTAACAACAACTGGAGTCATTGCATGTGTGTTCTTTTCACATACCACATATAGAACAACCAGAGTCATTGCATGTGTGCTCTTTTCACAATCTACCTATGGATCCACCAGTGTCATTGCATGTGTGTTCTTTTTACAATCAACAACAAGATTCATTAAAATGTGTGTTCTTTTCACATACCACATATGGATCCACAAGTGTCATTGCATGTGTGTTCTTTTTACTAACAACCAGAGTCATTGCATGTGTGTTCTCTTCAGAGACCACATATGGATCCACCAATGTCATTGCATGTGTGCTCTTTTCATTAACAACAACCAGAGTCATTGCATGTGTGTTCTCTTCAAAGACCACACATGGACCCACCAGTGTCATTGCATGTGTGTTCTTTTTACTAAAAACAACCAGAGTCATTGAAATGTGTGTTCTCTTCAGAGACCACACATGGATCCACCAGTGTCATTGCATGTGTGTTCTTTTTACTAACAACAACCAGTGTCATTGCATGTGTGTTCTTTTCACAACCCCCCTATGAATCCACCAGTGCCATTGCATGTGTGTTCTTTTCACAATCCACCTATGGATCCACCAGTGTCATTGCATGTGTGTTCTTTTTACTAACAACAACCAGAGTCATTGAAATGTGTGTTCTTTTCACATACCACATATGGATCCACCAGTGTCATTGCATGTGTGTTCTTTTACTAACAACAACCAGAGTCATTGAAATGTGTGTTCTTTGCACATACCACATATGGATCTACCAATGTCATTGCATGTGTGCTCTTTTTACTAACAACAACCAGAGTCATTTCATGTGTGTTCTCTTCAAAGACCACATGGATCCTGATGTCATTGCATGTGTGTTCTTTTACTAAAACAACCAGAGTCATTGAAATGTGTGTTCTCTTCAGAGACCACACATGGATCCACCATGTCATTGCATGTGTGTTCTTTTACTAACAACAACAGTGTCATTGCATGTGTGTTCTTTTCACATACCACATATGGATCCACAAGTGTCATTGCATATGTGTTCTTTTCAGAATACACCTATGGATCCACCAGTGTCATTGTATGTGTGTTGTTTTACTAACAACTAGAGTCATTTCATGACTGTTCTTTTCACATACCACATATGGATCCACCAGTGCCATTGAAATGTGTATTCTCTTGAGACCACACATGGATCCACTAGTTTCATTGCATGTGTGTTCTTTTGACTAACAACAACTAGAGTCATTGTATGTGTGTTCTTTTCACATACCACATATGGATCCACCAGTGTCATTGCATGTGTGCTGTTTTCACAATCCACCTGTGGATCCACCAGTGTCATTACATGTGTGTTCTTTTTACTAACAACAACTGGAGTCATTGCATGTGTGTTCTTTTCACATACCACATATAGAACAACCAGAGTCATTGCATGTGTGCTCTTTTCACAATCTACCTATGGATCCACCAGTGTCATTGCATGTGTGTTCTTTTTACAATCAACAACAAGATTCATTAAAATGTGTGTTCTTTTCACATACCACATATGGATCCACAAGTGTCATTGCATGTGTGTTCTTTTTACTAACAACCAGAGTCATTGCATGTGTGTTCTCTTCAGAGACCACATATGGATCCACCAATGTCATTGCATGTGTGCTCTTTTCATTAACAACAACCAGAGTCATTGCATGTGTGTTCTCTTCAAAGACCACACATGGATCCACCAGTGTCATTGCATGTGTGTTCTTTTTACTAAAAACAACCAGAGTCATTGAAATGGGTGTTCTCTTCAGAGACCACACATGGATCCACCAGTGTCATTGCATGTGTGTTCTTTTTACTAACAACAACCAGTGTCATTGCATGTGTGTTCTTTTCACATACCACAAATGGATCCACAAGTGTCATTGCATATGTGTTCTTTTCACAATACACCTATGGATCCACCAGTGTCATTGTATGTGTGTTGTTTTTACTAACAACAACTAGAGTCATTTCATGACTGTTCTTTTCACATACCACATATGGATCCACCAGTGTCATTCAAATGTGTGTTCTCTTCAGAGACCACACATGGATCCTGATGTCATTACATGTGTGTTCTTTTTACTAACAACAACTGGAGTGATTGCATGTGTGTTCTTTTCACATACCACATATGGATCCACCAGTGTCATTGCATGTGTGCTCTTTTCACAATCCACCTATGGATCCAGCAGTGTCATTGGATGTGTGTTCTTTTTACGAACAACAACCAGAGTCATTGAAATGTGTGTTCTTTTCACATACCACATATGGATCCACCAGTGTCATTGCATGTGTGTTCTTTTTACTAACAACAACCAGAGTCATTGCATCTGTGTTCTTTTCACATACCACATATGGATCCACCAGTGTCATTGTATGTGTGCTCTTTTACTAACAACAACCAGAGCCATTGCATGTGTGTTCTCTTTAGAGACCACACATGGATCCACTAGTGTCATTGCATGTGTGTTCTTTTTACTAACAACAACCTGAGTCATTGAAATGTGTGTTCTCTTCAGAGACCACACATGGATCCACCAGTGTCATTGCATGTGTGTTCTTTTTACTAACAACAACTGGAGTCATTGCATGTGTGTTCTTTTCACATACCACATATGGATCCACCAGTGTCATTGCATGTGTTCTCTTTTCACAATCCACCTATGGATCCACCAGTGTCATTGCATGTGTGTTCATTTCACTAACAACAAACAGCGTCATTGAAATGTGTGTTCTTTTCACATACCACATATGGATCCACCAGTGTCATTGCATGTGTGTTCTTTTTACTAACAACAACCAGAGTCATTGCATGTGTGTTCTCTTCAGAGACCACACATGGATCCACCAGCGTCATTGCATGTGTTTTCTTTTTACTAACAACAACCAGAGTCATTGAAATGTGTGTTATCTTCAGAGACAACACATGGATCCACCAGTGTCATTGCATGTGTGTTCTTTTTACTAACAACAACCAGTGTCATTGCATGGGTGTTCTTTTCACAATCCCCTATGAATCCACAGTGCCATTTCATGTGTGCTTTTTTACTAACAACAACCAGAGTCATTCCATGTGTGTTCTTTTCACATACCATATATGGATCCACCAGAGTCATTGAAATGTGTGTTCTCTTGAGACCACACATAGATCCATCGATGTTATTGCATGTGTGTTCTTGTTAATAACAACCATAGTCATTGTATGTGTGTTCTTTTCACATGCCACATATATATCCACTAGTGTCATTGCATGTGTGTTCTTTTCACAATCCACCTATGGATCCACCAGTCTCATTGCATGTGTCTTCTTTTTACTAACAACAACTGGAGTCCTTTCATGACTGTTCTTTTCACATACCACATATGGATCCACCAGTGTCATTCAAATGTGTGTTCTCTTGGAGACCACATGGATCCTGATGTCATTACATGTGTGTTATTTTTACTAACAACAACTAGAGTAATTTCATGTGTGTTCTTTTCACATACCACATATGGATCGACCAGTGTCATTGCATGTGTGCTCTTTTCACAATCCACCTATGGATCCACCAGTGTCATTGCATGTGTGTTCTTTTTACTAATAAGAACAGAGTCATTGAAATGTGTGTTCTTTTCACATACCACATATGGATCCACAAGTGTCATTGCATGTGTGTTCTTTTTAATAACAACAACCAGAGTCATTGCATGTGTGTTCTCTTCAGACACCACACATGGTTCCACCAGTGTCATTGCATATGTGTTCTTTTCACAATACACCTATGGATCCACCAGTGTCATTGTATGTGTGTTGTTTTTACTAACAACAACTAGAGTCATTTCATGACTGTTCTTTTCACATACCACATATGGATCCACCAGTGTCATTCAAATGTGTTTTCTCTTATAGACCACACATGGATCCACCAGTGTCATTGCATGTGTGTTCTTTTTACTAACAACAACTGGAGTGATTGCATGTGTGTTCTTTTCACATACCACATATGGATCCACCAGTGTCATTGCATGGGTGCTCTTTTTCAATCCACCTATGGATCCAGCAGTGTCATTGGATGTGTGTTCTTTTTACGAACAACAACCAGAGTCATTGAAATGTGTGTTCTTTTCACATACCACATATGGATCCACCAGTGTCATTGCATGTGTGTTCTTTTTACTAACAACAACAAGAGTCATTGCATACATGTTCTTTTCACATACCACATATGGATCCACCAGTGTCATTGTATGTGTGCTCTTTTACTAACAACAACGAGCCATTGCATGTGTGTTCTCTTCAAAGACCACACATGGATCCACCAGTGTCATTACATGTGTGTTATTTTACTAAGAACAACCTGAGTCATTGAAATGTGTGTTCTCTTCAGAGACCACACATGGATCCACCAGTGTCATTGCATGTGTGTTCTTTTTACTAACAACAACTGGAGTCATTGCATGTGTGTTCTTTTCACATACCACATATGGATCCACCAGTGTCATTGCATGTGTTCTCTTTTCACAATCCACCTATGGATCCACCAGTGTCATTGCATGTGTGTTCTTTTTACTAACAACAACCAGAGTCATTGAAATGTGTGTTCTTTTCACATACCACATATGGATCCACCGGTGTCATTGCATGTGTGTTCTTTTTACTAACAACAACCAGAGTCATTGCATGTGTGTTCTCTTCAGAGACCACACATGGATCCACCAGCGTCATTGCATGTGTTTTCTTTTTACTAACAACAACCAGAGTCATTGAAATGTGTGTTATCTTCAGAGACAACACATGGATCCACCAGTGTCATTGCATGTGTGTTCTTTTTACTAACAACAACCAGTGTCATTGCATGTGTGTTCTTTTCACAATCCCCCTATGAATCCACCAGTGCCATTTCATGTGTGCTTTTTTTACTAACAACAACCAGAGTCATTTCATGTGTGTTCTTTTCACATACCACATATGGATCCACCAGAGTCATTGAAATGTGTGTTCTCTTCAGAGACCACACATAGATCCATCAGTGTTATTGCATGTGTGTTCTTGTTAATAACAACAACCATAGTCATTGTATGTGTGTTCTTTTCACATGCCACATATATATCCACTAGTGTCATTGCATGTGTGTTCTTTTCACAATCCACCTATGGATCCACCAGTCTCATTGCATGTGTCTTCTTTTTACTAACAACAACTGGAGTCCTTTCATGACTGTTCTTTTCACATACCACATATGGATCCACCAGTGTCATTGAAATGTGTGTTCTCTTCAGAGACCACACATGGATCCACCAGTGTCATTACATGTGTGTTCTTTTTACTAACAACAACTGGAGTCATTGCATGTGTGTTCTTTTCACATACCACATATGGAACAACCAGAGTCATTGCATGTGTGCTCTTTTCACAATCCACCTATGGATCCACCAGTGTCATTGCATGTGTGTTCTTTTTACAAATAACAACCAGAGTCATTGAAATGTGTGTTCTTTTCACATACCACATATGGATCCACAAGTGTCATTGCATGTGTGTTCTTTTTAATAACAACAACCAGAGTCATTGCATGTGTGTTCTCTTCAGACACCACACATGGTTCCACCAGTGTCATTGCATGTGTGCTCTTTTTACTAACAACAACCAGAGTCATTGAAATGTGTATTCTCTTCAGAGACCACACATGGATCCACTAGTGTCATTGTATGTGTGTTATTTTTACTAACAACAACTAGAGTCATTGAAATGGGTGTTCTCTTCAGAGACCACACATGGATCCACAAGTGTTATTGCATGTGTGTTCTTGTTACTAACAACAACCAGAGTCATTGCATGTGTGTTCTTTTCACATACCACATATGGATCCACTAGTCTCATTGCCTGTGTGTTCTTTTCACAATCCACCTATGGATCCACTAGTGTCATTGCATGTGTGTTCTTTTTCCGAACAACAACTGGAGTCATTTCATGACTGTTCTTTTCACATACCACATATAGAACCACTAGTGTCACTGAAATGTGTGTTCGCTTTAGAGACCACACATGGATCCACCATTGTCATTGCATGTGTGTTCTTTTTACTAACAACAACCAGAGTCATTACATGTGTGTACTTTTCACATACCACATATGGATCCACCAGTGTCATTGCATGTGTGCTCATTTCACAATCCACCTATGCATCCACCGGTGTGATTGCATGTGTGTTCTTTTTAATAACAACAACTAGAGTCATTGAAATGTCTGTTCTCTTCAGAGACCACATATGGATCCACCAGTGTCATTGCATGTGTGTTCTTTTTACTAACAACAACTAGAGTCATTGCATGTGTATTCTTTTCACATACCAGATATGGATCCACCAGTTTCATTGTATATGTGCTCTTTTTACTAACAACAACCAGAGCAATTGCATGTGTGTTCACTTTAGAGACCACACATGGATCCACCAGTGTCATTGCATGTGTGTTCTTTTTACTAACAACAACCAAAGTCATTGAAATGTGTGTTCTCTTCAGAGACAACACATGGATCCACCAGTGTCATTGCATGTGTGTTCTTTTTACTAACAACAACCAGTGTCATTGCATGTGTGTTATTTTCACAATCCCCCTATGAATCCACCAGTGCCATTGGATGTGTGCTTTTTTACTAACAAGAACCAGAGTCATTTCATGTGTGTTCTTTTCACATACCACATATGGATCCACTAGAGTCATTGAAATGTGTGTTCTCTTCACAGACCACACATGGATCCACCAGTGTTATTGCATGTGTGTTCTTTTTACTAACAACAACCAGAGTCATTACATGTGTGTTCTTTTCACATGCCACATATGGATTCACTAGTGTCATTACATGTGTGTTCTTTTCACAATCCACCTATGGAGCCACCAGTCTCATTGCATGTGTGTTCTTTTTACTAACAACAACTGGAGTCATTGCATGTGTGTTCTTTTCAGATACCACATATGGAACAACCAGAGTCATTGCATGTGTGCTCTTTTCACAATCCACCTATGGATCCACCAGTGTCATTGCATGTGTGTTCTTTTTACAAACAACAACCAGAGTCATTGAAATGTGTGTTCTTTTCACATACCACATATAGATCCACAAGTGTCATTGCATGTGTGTTCTTTTTACTAACAACAACCAGAGTCATTTCATGTGTGTTCTCTTCAGAGACCACACATGGATCCACCAGTGTCATTGCATGTGTGTTCTTTTTACAATCAACAACAAGATTCATTAAAATGTGTGTTCTTTTCACATACCACATATGGATCCACAAGTGTCATTGCATGTGTGTTCTTTTTACTAACAACCAGAGTCATTGCATGTGTGTTCTCTTCAGAGACCACATATGGATCCACCAATGTCATTGCATGTGTGCTCTTTTCATTAACAACAACCAGAGTCATTGCATGTGTGTTCTCTTCAAAGACCACACATGGATCCTGATGTCATTGCATGTGTGTTCTTTTACTAAAAACAACCAGAGTCATTGAAATGGGTGTTCTCTTCAGAGACCACACATGGATCCACCAGTGTCATTGCATGTGTGTTCTTTTTACTAACAACAACCAGTGTCATTGCATGTGTGTTCTTTTCACATACCACAAATGGATCCACAAGTGTCATTGCATATGTGTTCTTTTCACAATACACCTATGGATCCACCAGTGTCATTGTATGTGTGTTGTTTTTACTAACAACAACTAGAGTCATTTCATGACTGTTCTTTTCACATACCACATATGGATCCACCAGTGTCATTCAAATGTGTGTTCTCTTCAGAGACCACACATGGATCCACCAGTGTCATTACATGTGTGTTCTTTTTACTAACAACAACTGGAGTGATTGCATGTGTGTTCTTTTCACATACCACATATGGATCCACCAGTGTCATTGCATGTGTGCTCTTTTCACAATCCACCTATGGATCCAGCAGTGTCATTGGATGTGTGTTCTTTTTACGAACAACAACCAGAGTCATTGAAATGTGTGTTCTTTTCACATACCACATATGGATCCACCAGTGTCATTGCATGTGTGTTCTTTTTACTAACAACAACCAGAGTCATTGCATGTGTGTTCTTTTCACATACCACATATGGATCCACCAGTGTCATTGTATGTGTGCTCTTTTTACTAACAACAACCAGAGCCATTGCATGTGTGTTCTCTTTAGAGACCACACATGGATCCACCAGTGTCATTGCATGTGTGTTCTTTTTACTAACAACAACCTGAGTCATTGAAATGTGTGTTCTCTTCAGAGACCACACATGGATCCACCAGTGTCATTGCATGTGTGTTCTTTTTACTAACAACAACTGGAGTCATTGCATGTGTGTTCTTTTCACATACCACATATGGATCCACCAGTGTCATTGCATGTGTTCTCTTTTCACAATCCACCTATGGATCCACCAGTGTCATTGCATGTGTGTTCTTTTTACTAACAACAACCAGAGTCATTGAAATGTGTGTTCTTTTCACATACCACATATGGATCCACCAGTGTCATTGCATGTGTGTTCTTTTTACTAACAACAACCAGAGTCATTGCATGTGTGTTCTCTTCAGAGACCACACATGGATCCACCAGCGTCATTGCATGTGTTTTCTTTTTACTAACAAGAACAAGAGTCATTGAAATGTGTGTTATCTTCAGAGACAACACATGGATCCACCAGTGTCATTGCATGTGTGTTCTTTTTACTAACAACAACCAGTGTCATTGCATGTGTGTTCTTTTCACAATCCCCCTATGAATCCACCAGTGCCATTTCATGTGTGCTTTTTTTACTAACAACAACCAGAGTCATTTCATGTGTGTTCTTTTCACATACCACATATGGATCCACCAGAGTCATTGAAATGTGTGTTCTCTTCAGAGACCACACATAGATCCATCAGTGTTATTGCATGTGTGTTCTTGTTAATAACAACAACCAGAGTCATTGTATGTGTGTTCTTTTCACATGCCACATATATATCCACTAGTGTCATTGCATGTGTGTTCTTTTCACAATCCACCTATGGATCCACCAGTCTCATTGCATGTGTCTTCTTTTTACTAACAACAACTGGAGTCCTTTCATGACTGTTCTTTTCACATACCACATATGGATCCACCAGTGTCATTGAAATGTGTGTTCTCTTCAGAGACCACACATGGATCCACCAGTGTCATTACATGTGTGTTCTTTTTACTAACAACAACTGGAGTCATTGCATGTGTGTTCTTTTCACATACCACATATGGAACAACCAGAGTCATTGCATGTGTGCTCTTTTCACAATCCACCTATGGATCCACCAGTGTCATTGCATATGTGTTCTTTTTACAAATAACAACCAGAGTCATTGAAATGTGTGTGCTTTTCACATACCACATATGGATCCACAAGTGTCATTGCATGTGTGTTCTTTTTAATAACAACAACCAGAGTCATTGCATGTGTGTTCTCTTCAGACACCACACATGGTTCCACCAGTGTCATTGCATGTGTGCTCTTTTTACTAACAACAACCAGAGTCATTGAAATGTGTGTTCTCTTCAGAGACCACACATGGATCCACTAGTGTCATTGTATGTGTGTTATTTTTACTAACAACAACTAGAGTCATTGAAATGGGTGTTCTCTTCAGAGACCACACATGGATCCACAAGTGTTATTGCATGTGTGTTCTTGTTACTAACAACAACCAGTCACTGCATGTGTGTTCTTTTCACATACCACATATGGATCCACCAGTCTCATTGCCTGTGTGTTCTTTTCACAATCCACCTATGGATCCACTAGTGTCATTGCATGTGTGTTCTTTTTCCGAACAACAACTGGAGTCATTTCATGACTGTTCTTTTCACATACCACATATAGAACCACTAGTGTCACTGAAATGTGTGTTCGCTTTAGAGACCACACATGGATCCACCAGTGTCATTCAATGTGTGTTCTTTTTACTAACAACAACCAGAGTCATTGCATGTGTGTTCTTTTCACATACCACATATGGATCCACCAGTGTCATTGCATGTGTGCTCTTTTCACAATCCACCTATGCATCCACCAGTGTCATTGCATGTGTGTTCTTTTTACGAACAACAACCAGAGTCATTGAAATGTGTGTTCTTTTCACATACCACATATGGATCCACCAGTGTCATTGCATGTGT
This sequence comes from Avena insularis, assembly GCA_023614405.1. Classification (NCBI taxonomy): domain Eukaryota; kingdom Viridiplantae; phylum Streptophyta; class Magnoliopsida; order Poales; family Poaceae; genus Avena; species Avena insularis. Next base: position 33,353 of record JAJUPC010000457.1, read on the forward strand.
GTTCTTTTTACTAACAACAACCAGAGTCATTGCATGTGTGTTCTTTTGACATACCACATATGGATCCACCAGTTTCATTGTATATGTGCTCTTTTTACTAACAACAACCAGAGCAATTGCATGTGTGTTCTCTTTAGAGACCACACATGGATCCACCAGTGTCATTGCATGTGTGTTCTTTTTACTAACAACAACCAGAGTCATTGAAATGTGTGTTCTCTTCAGAGACAACACATGGATCCACCAGTGTCATTGCATGTGTGTTCTTTTTACTAACAACAACCAGTGTCATTGCATGTGTGTTATTTTCACAATCCCCCTATGAATCCACCAGTGCCATTGGATGTGTGCTTTTTTACTAACAAGAACCAGAGTCATTTCATGTGTGTTCTTTTCACATACCACATATGGATCCACTAGAGTCATTGAAATGTGTGTTCTCTTCACAGACCACATGGATCCACCAAAGGTTATTGCATGTGTGTTCTTTTTACTAACAACAACCAGAGTCATTACATGTGTGTTCTTTTCACATGCCACATATGGATTCACTAGTGTCATTACATGTGTGTTCTTTTCACAATCCACCTATGGATCCACCAGTCTCATTGCATGTGTGTTCTTTTTACTAACAACAACTGGAGTCATTGCATGTGTGTTCTTTTCAGATACCACATATGGAACAACCAGAGTCATTGCATGTGTGCTCTTTTCACAATCCACCTATGCATCCACCAGTGTCATTGCATGTGTGTTCTTTTTACAAACAACAACCAGAGTCATTGAAATGTGTGTTCTTTTCACATACCACATATAGATCCACAAGTGTCATTGCATGTGTGTTCTTTTTACTAACAACAACCAGAGTCATTTCATGTGTGTTCTCTTCAGAGACCACATGGATCCTGATGTCATTGCATGTGTGTTCTTTTTACTAACAACAACCAAAGTCATTGAAATGTGTGTTCTTTTCACATACCACATATGGATCCACAAGTGTCATTGCATGTGTGTTATTTTTACTAACAATAACCAGAGTCATTGCATGTGTGTTCTCTTCAGAGACCACACATGGATCCACCAGTGTCATTGCATGTGTGTTCTTTTTACTAACAACAACTGGAGTGATTGCATGTGTGTTCTTTTCACATACCACATATGGATCCACCAGCGTCATTGCATGTGTGCTCGTTTCACCATCCACCTATGGATCCACCAGTGTCATTGCATGTGTGTTCTTTTTAATAACTACAACAAGAGTCATTGAAATGTGTGTTCTCTTCAGAGACCACACATGGATCCACCAGTGTTATTGCATGTGTGTTCTTTTTACTAACAACAACCAGAGTCATTGCATGTGTGTTCTCTTCAGAGACCACATATGGATCCACCAATGTCATTGCATGTGTGCTCTTTTCATTAACAACAACCAGAGTCATTGCATGTGTGTTCTCTTCAAAGACCACACATGGATCCACCAGTGTCATTGCATGTGTGTTCTTTTTACTAAAAACAACCAGAGTCATTGAAATGGGTGTTCTCTTCAGAGACCACACATGGATCCACCAGTGTCATTGCATGTGTGTTCTTTTTACTAACAACAACCAGTGTCATTGCATGTGTGTTCTTCTCACATACCACAAATGGATCCACAAGTGTCATTGCATATGTGTTCTTTTCACAATACACCTATGGATCCACCAGTGTCATTGTATGTGTGTTGTTTTTACTAACAACAACTAGAGTCATTTCATGACTGTTCTTTTCACATACCACATATGGATCCACCAGTGTCATTCAAATGTGTGTTCTCTTCAGAGACCACACATGGATCCACCAGTGTCATTACATGTGTGTTCTTTTTACTAACAACAACTGGAGTGATTGCATGTGTGTTCTTTTCACATACCACATATGGATCCACCAGTGTCATTGCATGTGTGCTCTTTTCACAATCCACCTATGGATCCAGCAGTGTCATTGGATGTGTGTTCTTTTTACGAACAACAACCAGAGTCATTGAAATGTGAGTTCTTTTCACATACCACATATGGATCCACCAGTGTCATTGCATGTGTGTTCTTTTTACTAACAACAACCAGAGTCATTGCATGTGTGTTCTTTTCACATACCACATATGGATCCACCAGTGTCATTGCATGTGTGCTCTTTTTACTAACAACAACCAGTTCCATTGCATGTGTGTTCTCTTTAGAGACCACACATGGATCCACCAGTGTCATTGCATGTCTGTTCTTTTTACTAGCAACAACCTCAGTCATTGAAATGTGTGTTCTCTTCAGAGACCACACATGGATCCACCAGTGTCATTGCATGTGTGTTCTTTTTACTAACAACAACTGGAGTCATTGCATGTGTGTTCTTTTCACATACCACATATGGATCCACCAGTGTCATTGCATGTGTTCTCTTTTCACAATCCACCTATGGATCCACCAGTGTCATTGCATGTGTGTTCTTTTTACTAACAACAACTAGAGTCATTGAAATGTGTGTTCTTTTCACATACCACATATGGATCCACCAGTGTCATTGCATGTGTGTTCTTTTTACTAACAACAACCAGTCATTGCATGTGTGTTCTCTTCAGAGACCACACATGGATCCACCAGCGTCATTGCATGTGTTTTCTTTTTACTAACAAGAACAAGAGTCATTGAAATGTGTGTTATCTTCAGAGACAACACATGGATCCACCAGTGTCATTGCATGTGTGTTCTTTTTACTAACAACAACCAGTGTCATTGCATGTGTGTTCTTTTCACAATCCCCCTATGAATCCACCAGTGCCATTTCATGTGTGCTTTTTTTACTAACAACAACCAGAGTCATTTCATGTGTGTTCTTTTCACATACCACATATGGATCCACCAGAGTCATTGAAATGTGTTGTCTCTTCAGAGACCACACATAGATCCATCAGTGTTATTGCATGTGTGTTCTTGTTAATAACAACAACCATAGTCATTGTATGTGTGTTCTTTTCACATGCCACATATATATCCACTAGTGTCATTGCATGTGTGTTCTTTTCACAATCCACCTATGGATCCACCAGTCTCATTGCATGTGTCTTCTTTTTACTAACAACAACTGGAGTCCTTTCATGACTGTTCTTTTCACATACCACATATGGATCCACCAGTGTCATTGAAATGTGTGTTCTCTTCAGAGACCACACATGGATCCACCAGTGTCATTACATGTGTGTTCTTTTTACTAACAACAACTGGAGTCATTGCATGTGTGTTCTTTTCACATACCACATATGGAACAACCAGAGTCATTGCATGTGTGCTCTTTTCACAATCCACCTATGGATCCACCAGTGTCATTGCATATGTGTTCTTTTTACAAATAACAACCAGAGTCATTGAAATGTGTGTGCTTTTCACATACCACATATGGATCCACAAGTGTCATTGCATGTGTGTTCTTTTTAATAACAACAACCAGAGTCATTGCATGTGTGTTCTCTTCAGACACCACACATGGTTCCACCAGTGTCATTGCATGTGTGCTCTTTTTACTAACAACAACCAGAGTCATTGAAATGTGTGTTCTCTTCAGAGACCACACATGGATCCACTAGTGTCATTGTATGTGTGTTATTTTTACTAACAACAACTAGAGTCATTGAAATGGGTGTTCTCTTCAGAGACCACACATGGATCCACAAGTGTTATTGCATGTGTGTTCTTGTTACTAACAACAACCAGAGTCATTGCATGTGTGTTCTTTTCACATACCACATATGGATCCACCAGTCTCATTGCCTGTGTGTTCTTTTCACAATCCACCTATGGATCCACTAGTGTCATTGCATGTGTGTTCTTTTTCCGAACAACAACTGGAGTCATTTCATGACTGTTCTTTTCACATACCACATATAGAACCACTAGTGTCACTGAAATGTGTGTTCGCTTTAGAGACCACACATGGATCCACCAGTGTCATTCAATGTGTGTTCTTTTTACTAACAACAACTGGAGTGATTGCATGTGTGTTCTTTTCACATACCACATATGGATCCACCAGTGTCATTGCATGTGTGCTCTTTTCACAATCCACCTATGCATCCACCAGTGTCATTGCATGTGTGTTCTTTTTACGAACAACAACCAGAGTCATTGAAATGTGTGTTCTTTTCACATACCACATATGGATCCACCAGTGTCATTGCATGTGTGTTCTTTTTACTAACAACAACCAGAGTCATTGCATGTGTGTTCTTTTGACATACTACATATGGATCCACCAGTTTCATTGTATATGTGCTCTTTTTACTAACAACAACCAGAGCAATTGCATGTGTGTTCTCTTTAGAGACCACACATGGATCCACCAGTGTCATTGCATGTGTGTTCTTTTTACTAACAACAACCAGAGTCATTGAAATGTGTGTTCTCTTCAGAGACAACACATGGATCCACCAGTGTCATTGCATGTGTGTTCTTTTTACTAACAACAACCAGTGTCATTGCATGTGTGTTATTTTCACAATCCCCCTATGAATCCACCAGTGCCATTGGATGTGTGCTTTTTTACTAACAAGAACCAGAGTCATTTCATGTGTGTTCTTTTCACATACCACATATGGATCCACTAGAGTCATTGAAATGTGTGTTCTCTTCACAGACCACACATGGATCCACCAGTGTTATTGCATGTGTGTTCTTTTTACTAACAACAACCAGAGTCATTACATGTGTGTTCTTTTCACATGCCACATATGGATTCACTAGTGTCATTACATGTGTGTTCTTTTCACAATCCACCTATGGATCCACCAGTCTCATTGCATGTGTGTTCTTTTTACTAACAACAACTGGAGTCATTGCATGTGTGTTCTTTTCAGATACCACATATGGAACAACCAGAGTCATTGCATGTGTGCTCTTTTCACAATCCACCTATGGATCCACCAGTGTCATTGCATGTGTGTTCTTTTTACAAACAACAACCAGAGTCATTGAAATGTGTGTTCTTTTCACATACCACATATAGATCCACAAGTGTCATTGCATGTGTGTTCTTTTTACTAACAACAACCAGAGTCATTTCATGTGTGTTCTCTTCAGAGACCACACATGGATCCACCAGTGTCATTGCATGTGTGTTCTTTTTACTAACAACAACCAAAGTCATTGAAATGTGTGTTCTTTTCACATACCACATATGGATCCACAAGTGTCATTGCATGTGTGTTATTTTTACTAACAATAACCAGAGTCATTGCATGTGTGTTCTCTTCAGAGACCACACATGGATCCACCAGTGTCATTGCATGTGTGTTCTTTTTACTAACAACAACCTGGAGTGATTGCATGTGTTCTTTTCAGATACCACATATGGATCCACCAGCGTCATTGCATGTGTGCTCGTTTCACCATCCACCTATGGATCCAGTCTCATTGCATGTGTGTTCTTTTTAATAACTACAACAAGAGTCATTGAAATGTGTGTTCTCTTCAGAGACCACACATGGATCCACCAGTGTTATTGCATGTGTGTTCTTTTTACTAAGAACAACCAGAGTCATTGAAATGTGTGTTCCTTTCACATACCACATATGGATCCACCAATGTCATTGCATGTGTGCTCTTTTATTAACAACAACCAGAGTCATTGCATGTGTGTTCTCTTCAAAGACCACACATGGATCCACCAGTGTCATTGCATGTGTGTTCTTTTTACTAAAACAACGAGTCATTGAAATGTGTGTTCTCTTGAGAGACCACATGGATCCTGATGTCATTGCATGTGTGTTCTTTTTACTAACAACAACCAGTGTCATTGCATGTGTGTTCTTTTCACATACCACAAATGGATCCACAAGTGTCATTGCATATGTGTTCTTTTCACAATACACCTATGGATCCACCAGTGTCATTGTATGTGTGTTGTTTTTACTAACAACAACTAGAGTCATTTCATGACTGTTCTTTTCACATACCACATATGGATCCACCAGTGCCATTGAAATGTGTATTCTCTTCAGAGACCACACATGGATCCACCAGTGTCATTGCATGTGTGTTCTTTTTACTAACAACAACTAGAATCATTGTATGTGTGTTCTTTTCACATACCACATATGGATCCACCAGTGTCATTGCATGTGTGTTATTTTTACTAACAACAACCAGAGTCATTGCATGTGTGTTCTCTTCAGAGACCACACATGGATCCACCAGTGTCATTGCATGTGTGTTCTTTTTACTAACAACAACTGGAGTGATTGCATGTGTGTTCTTTTCACATACCACATATGGATCCACCAGCGTCATTGCATGTGTGATCGTTTCACCATCCACCTATGGATCCACCAGTGTCATTGCATGTGTGTTCTTTTTACTAACTACAACAAGAGTCATTGAAATGTGTGTTCTCTTCAGAGACCACACATGGATCCACCAGTGTTATTGCATGTGTGTTCTTTTTACTAACAACAACCAGAGTCATTGCATGTATGTTCTTTTCACATACCACATATGGAACAACCAGAGTCATTGCATGTGTGCTCTTTTCACGATCCACCTATGGATCCACCGGTGTCATTGCATGTGTGTTCTTTTTACTAACAACAACCAGAGTCATTGAAATGTGTGTTCCTTTCACATACCACATATGGATCCACCAATGTCATTGCATGTGTGCTCTTTTTATTAACAACAACCAGAGTCATTGCATGTGTGTTCTCTTCAAATACCACACATGGATCCACCAGTGTCATTGCATGTGTGTTCTTTTTACTAAAAACAACCAGAGTCATTGAAATGTGTGTTCTCTTCAGAGACCACACATGGATCCACCAGTGTCATTGCATGTGTGTTCTTTTTACTAACAACAACCAGTGTCATTGCATGTGTGTTCTTTTCACATACCACAAATGGATCCACAAGTGTCATTGCATATGTGTTCTTTTCACAATACACCTATGGATCCACCAGTGTCATTGTATGTGTGTTGTTTTTACTAACAACAACTAGAGTCATTTCATGACTGTTCTTTTCACATACCACATATGGATCCACCAGTGCCATTGAAATGTGTATTCTCTTCAGAGACCACACATGGATCCACTAGTGTCATTGCATGTGTGTTCTTTTTACTAACAACAACTAGAATCATTGTATGTGTGTTCTTTTCACATACCACATATGGATCCACCAGTGTCATTGCATGTGTGCTGTTTTCACAATCCACCTATGGATCCACCAGTCTCATTGCATGTGTCTTCTTTTTCATAACAACAACTGGAGTCCTTTCATGACTGTTCTTTTCACATACCACATATGGATCCACCAGTGTCATTGAAATGTGTGTTCTCTTCAGAGACCACACATGGATCCACCAGTGTCATTACATGTGTGTTCTGTTTACTAACTACAACTGGAGTCATTGCATTTGTGTTCTTTTCACATACCACATATGGAATAACCAGTGTCATTGCATGTGTGCTGTTTTCACAATCCACCTATGGATCCACCAGTGTCATTGCATGTGTGTTCTTTTTACTAACAACAATCAGAGTCATTGAAATGTATGTTCTTTTCACATACCACATATGGATCCACTAGTGTCAATGCATGTGTGTTCTTTTTACTAACAACAACCAGAGTCATTGAAATATGTGTTCTCTTTAGAGACAACACATGGATCCACCAGTGTCATTGCATGTGTGTTCTTTTTACTAACAACAACCAGTGTCATTGCATGTGTGTTCTTTTCACAACCCCCCTATGAATCCACCAGTGCCATTGCATGTGTGCTTTTTTTACTAACAACAACCAGAGTCATTTCATGTGTGTTCTTTTCAGATACCACATATGGATCCACCAGAGTCATTGAAATGTGTGTTCTCTTCAGAGACCACACATGGACCCACCAGTGTTATTGCATGTGTGTTCTTGTTACTAACAACAACCAGATTCATTGCATGTGTGTTCTTTTCACATGCCACATATAGATCCACTAGTGTCATTGCATGTGTGTTCTTTTCACAATCCACCTATGGATCCACCAGTCTCATTGCATGTGTCTTCTTTTTACTAACAACAACTGGAGTCCTTTCATGACTGTTCTTTTCACATACCACATATGGATCCACCAGTGTCATTGAAATGTGTGTTCTCTTCAGAGACCACACATGGATCCACTAGTGTCATTACATGTGTGTTCCTTTTACTAACAACAACTGGAGTCATTGCATTTGTGTTCTTTTCACATACCACATATGGAACAACCAGAGTCATTGCATGTGTGCTCTTTTCACAATCCACCTATGGATCCACCAGTGTCATTGCATGCGTGTTCTTTTTACAAACAACATCCAGAGTCATTGAAATGTGTGTTCTTTTCACATACCACATATAGATCCACTAGTGTCATTGCATGTGTGTTCTTTTTACTAAAAACAACCAGAGTCATTGCATGGGTGTTCTCTTCAGAGACCACACATGGATCCACCAGTGTCATTACATGTGTGTTCTTTTTACTAACAACAACTAGAGTCATTGCATTTGTGTTCTTTTCACATACCACATATGGAACAACCAGAGTCATTGCATGTGTGCTCTTTTCACAATCAACCTATGGATCCACCAGTGTCATTGCATGTGTGTTCTTTTTACAAACAACAACCAGAGTCATTGAAATGTGTGTTCTTTTCACATACCACATATGGATCCACCAATGTCATTGCATGTGTGCTCTTTTTACTAACAACAACTAGAGTCATTGTATGTGTGTTCTTTTCACATACCACATATGGAACAACCAGAGTCATTGCATGTGTGCTCTTTTCACAATCTACCTATGGATCCACCAGTGTCATTGCATGTGTGTTCTTTTTACAATCAACAACAAGATTCATTAAAATGTGTGTTCTTTTCACATACCACATATGGATCCACAAGTGTCATTGCATGTGTGTTCTTTTTACTAACAACCAGTCATTGCATGTGTTCTTCAGAGACCACACATGGATCCTGATGTCATTGCATGTGTGCTCTTTTTACTAACAATAACCAGAGTCATTGAAATGTGTGTTCTCTTCAGAGACCACACATGGATCCACCAGTGTCATTGCATGTGTGTTCTTTTTACTAACAACAACTAGAGTCATTGAAATGGGTGTTCTCTTCAGAGACCACACATGGATCCACCAGTGTTATTGCATGTGTGTTCTTGTTACTAACAACAACCAGAGTCATTGCATGTGTGTTCTTTTCACATACCACATATGGATCCACCAGTGTCATTGCATGTGTGTTCTTTTCACAATCCACCTATGGATCCACAAGTGTCATTGCATGTGTGTTCTTTCTACTAACAACAACTGGAGTCATTTCATGACTGTTCTATTAACAAACCACATATGGATCCACTAGTGTCATTCAAATGTGTGTTTCTTGAGACCACACATGGATCCACCAGTGTCATTACATGTGTGTTCTTTTTACTAACAACAACTGGAGTGATTGCATGTGTGTTCTTTTCACATACCACATATGGATCAACCAGTGTCATTGCATGTGTGCTCTTTTCACAATCCACCTATGGATCCAGCAGTGTCATTGGATGTGTGTTCTTTTACTAACAACAACCAGAGTCATTGCAATGTGTGTTCTTTTCACATACCACATATGGATCCACCAGTGTCATTGCATGTGTGTTCTTTTTACTAACAACAACCAGAGTCATTGCATGTGTGTTCTTTTCACATACCACATATAGATCCACCAGTGTCATTGCATGTGTGCTCTTTTTACTAACAACAACCAGAGCCATTGCATGTGTGTTCTCTTTAGAGACCACACATGGATCCACCAGTGTCATTGCATGTGTGTTCTTTTTACTAACAACAACCTGAGTCATTGAAATGTGTGTTCTCTTCAGAGACCACACATGGATCCACCAGTGTCATTGCATGTGTGTTCTTTTTACTAACAACAACTGGAGTCATTGCATGTGTGTTCTTTTCACATACCACATATGGATCCACCAGTGTCATTGCATGTGTTCTCTTTTCACAATCCACCTATGGATCCACCAGTGTCATTGCATGTGTGTTCTTTTTACTAACAACAACCAGAGTCATTGAAATGTGTGTTCTTTTCACATACCACATATGGATCCACCAGTGTCATTGCATGTGTGTTCTTTTTACTAACAACAACCAGAGTCATTGCATGTGTGTTCTCTTCAGAGACCACACATGGATCCAACAGTGTCATTGCATGTGTGTTCTTTTTACTAACAACAACCAGAGTCATTGAAATGTGTGTTCTCTTCAGAGACAACACATGGATCCACCAATGTCATTGCAAGTGTGTTCTTTTTACTAACAACAACCAGTGTCATTGCATGTGTGTTCTTTTCACAATCCCCCTATGAATCCACCAGTGCCATTGCATGTGTGCTTTTTTTACTAACAACAACCAGAGTCATTTCATGTGTGTTCTTTTCACATACCACATATGGATCCACCAGATTCATTGAAATGTGTGTTCTCTTCAGAGACCACACATAGATCCACCAGTGTTATTGCATGTGTGTTCTTGTTACTAACAACAACCAGAGTCATTGCATGTGTGTTCTTTTCACATGCCACATATAGATCCACTATTGTCATTGCATGTGTGTTCTTTTCACAATCCACCTATGGATCCACTAGTCTCATTGCATGTGTCTTCTTTTTACTAACAACAACTGGAGTCCTTTCATGACTGTTCTTTTCACATACCACATGTGGATCCACCAGTGTCATTGAAATGTGTGTTCTCTTCAGAGACCACACATGGATCCACCAGTGTCATTACGTGTGTGTTCTTTTTACTAACAACAACTAGAGTCATTGTATGTGTGTTCTTTTCACATACCACATATGGAACAACCAGAGTCATTGCATGTGTGCTCTTTTCACAATCCACCTATGGATCCACCAGTGTCATTGCATGTGTGTTCTTTTTACAAACAACAACCAGAGTCATTGAAATGTGTGTTCTTTTCACATACCACATATGGATCCACCAATGTCATTGCATGTGTGCTCTTTTTACTAACAACTACCAGAGTCATTGCATGTGTGTTCTCTTCAAAGACCACACATGGATCCACCAGTGTCATTGCATGTGTGTTCTTTTTACTAAAAACAACCAGAGTCATTGAAATGTGTGTTCTCTTCAGAGACCACACATGGATCCACCAGTGTCATTGCATGTGTGTTCTTTTTACTAACAACAACCAGTGTCATTGCGTGTGTGTTCTTTTCACAACCCCCCCATGAATCCACCAGTGCCATTGCATGTGTGCTCTTTTCACAATCCACCTATGGATCCACCAATGTCATTGCATGTGTGTTCTTTTTACGAACAACAACCAGAGTCATTGAAATGTGTGTTCTTTTCACATACCACATATGGATCCACCAGTGTCATTGCATGTGTGTTCTTTTACTAACAACAACCAGAGTCATTGAAATGTGTGTTCTTTTCACATACCACATATGGATCCACCAATGTCATTGCATGTGTGATCTTTTTACTAACAACAACCAGAGTCATTTCATGTGTGTTCTCTTCAAAGACCACACATGGATCCACCAGTGTCATTGCATGTGTGTTCTTTTTACTAACAACAACCAGAGTCATTGAAATGTGTGTTCTCTTCAGAGACCACACATGGATCCACCAGTGTCATTGCATGTGTGTTCTTTTTACTAACAACAACAAGTGTCATTGCATGTGTGTTCTTTTCACATACCACATATGGATCCACAAGTGTCATTGCATATGTGTTATTTTCACAATACACCTATGGATCCCCCAGTGTCATTGTATGTGTGTTGTTTTTACTAACAACAACTAGAGTCATTTCATGACTGTTCTTTTCACATACCACATATGGATCCACCAGTGCCATTGAAATGTGTATTCTCTTCAGAGACCACACATGGATCCACTAGTTTCATTGCATGTGTGTTCTTTTTACTAACAACAACTAGAGTCATTATATGTGTGTTCTTTTCACATACCACATATGGATCCACATGTGTCATTGCATGTGTGTTGTTTTCACAATCCACCTGTGGATCCACCAGTGTCATTACATGTGTGTTCTTTTTACTAACAACAACTGGAGTCATTGCATGTGTGTTCTTTTCACATACCACATATAGAACAACCAGAGTCATTGCATGTGTGCTCTTTTCACAATCTACCTATGGATCCACCAGTGTCATTGCATGTGTGTTCTTTTTACAATCAACAACAAGATTCATTAAAATGTGTGTTCTTTTCACATACCACATATGGATCCACAAGTGTCATTGCATGTGTGTTCTTTTTACTAACAACCAGAGTCATTGCATGTGTGTTCTCTTCAGAGACCACGACATGGATCCACCAGTGTCATTGCATGTGTGCTCTTTTTACTAACAACAACCAGAGTCATTGAAATGAGTGTTCTCTTCAGAGACCACACATGGATCCACCAGTGTCATTGCATGTGTGTTCTTTTTACTAACAACAACTAGAGTCATTGAAATGGGTGTTCTCTTCAGAGACCACACATGGATCCACAAGTGTTATTGCATGTGTGTTCTTGTTACTAACAACAACCAGAGTCATTGCATGTGTGTTCTTTTCACATACCAAATATGGATCCACCAGTGTCATTGCATGTGTGTTCTTTTCACAATCCACCTATGGATCCACCAGTGTCATTGCATGTGTGTTCTTTTTACTAACAACAACTGGAGTCATTGCATGTGTGTTCTTTTCACATACCACATATGGATCCACCATTGGCATTGCATGCGTGTTCTCTTCAGAGACAACACATGGATCCTGTCATTACATGTGTGTTCTTTTTACTAACAACAACTGGAGTGATTGCATGTGTGTTCTTTTCACATACCACATATGGATCCACCAGTGTCATTGCATGTGTGCTCTTTTCACAATCCACCTATGGATCCAGCAGTGTCATTGGATGTGTGTTCTTTTTACGAACAACAACCAGAGTCATTGAAATGTGTGTTCTTTTCACATACCACATATGGATCCACCAGTGTCATTGCATGTGTGTTCTTTTTAAAAACAACAACCAGAGTCATTGCATGTGTGTTCTTTTCACATACCACATATGGATCCACCAGTGTCATTGCATGTGTGTTCTTTTCACAATCCACCTATGGATCCACCAGTGTCATTGCATGTGTGTTCTTTTTACTAACAACAACTGGAGTCATTTGATGAGTTTTCTTTTCACATACCACATACGGATCCACCAGTGTCATTGTATGTGTGTTATTTTTACTAACAACAACTAGAGTCATTGAAATGGGTGTTCTCTTCAGAGACCACACATGGATCCACAAGTGTTATTGCATGTGTGTTCTTGTTACTAACAACAACCAGAGTCACTGCATGTGTGTTCTTTTCACATGCCACATATAGATCCACTATTGTCATTGCATGTGTGTTCTTTTCACAATCCACCTATGGATCCACTAGTCTCATTGCATGTGTCTTCTTTTTACTAACAACAACTGGAGTCCTTTCATGACTGTTCTTTTCACATACCACATGTGGATCCACCAGTGTCATTGAAATGTGTGTTCTCTTCAGAGACCACACATGGATCCACCAGTGTCATTACGTGTGTGTTCTTTTTACTAACAACAACTAGAGTCATTGTATGTGTGTTCTTTTCACATACCACATATGGAACAACCAGAGTCATTGCATGTGTGCTCTTTTCACAATCCACCTATGGATCCACCAGTGTCATTGCATGTGTGTTCTTTTTACAAACAACAACCAGAGTCATTGAAATGTGTGTTCTTTTCACATACCACATATGGATCCACCAATGTCATTGCATGTGTGCTCTTTTTACTAACAACTACCAGAGTCATTGCATGTGTGTTCTCTTCAAAGACCACACATGGATCCACCAGTGTCATTGCATGTGTGTTCTTTTTACTAAAAACAACCAGAGTCATTGAAATGTGTGTTCTCTTCAGAGACCACACATAGATCCACCAGTGTCATTGCATGTGTGTTCTTTTTACTAACAACAACCAGTGTCATTGCGTGTGTGTTCTTTTCACAACCCCCCCATGAATCCACCAGTGCCATTGCATGTGTGCTCTTTTCACAATCCACCTATGGATCCACCAATGTCATTGCATGTGTGTTCTTTTTACGAACAACAACCAGAGTCATTGAAATGTGTGTTCTTTTCACATACCACATATGGATCCACCAGTGTCATTGCATGTGTGTTCTTTTACTAACAACAACCAGAGTCATTGAAATGTGTGTTCTTTTCACATACCATATGGATCCACCAATGTCATTGCATGTGTGATCTTTTACTAACAACAACCAGTCATTTCATGTGTTCTCTTAAAAGAACACAAATTGATCCACCAGTGTCATTGCATGTGTGTTCTTTTTACTAAAAACAACCAGAGTCATTGAAATGTGTGTTCTCTTCAGAGACCACACATGGATCCACCAGTGTCATTGCATGTGTGTTCTTTTTACTAACAACAACAAGTGTCATTGCATGTGTGTTCTTTTCACATACCACATATGGATCCACAAGTGTCATTGCATATGTGTTATTTTCACAATACACCTATGGATCCCCCAGTGTCATTGTATGTGTGTTGTTTTTACTAACAACAACTAGAGTCATTTCATGACTGTTCTTTTCACATACCACATATGGATCCACCAGTGCCATTGAAATGTGTATTCTCTTCAGAGACCACACATGGATCCACTAGTTTCATTGCATGTGTGTTCTTTTTACTAACAACAACTAGAGTCATTATATGTGTGTTCTTTTCACATACCACATATGGATCCACATGTGTCATTGCATGTGTGTTGTTTTCACAATCCACCTGTGGATCCACCAGTGTCATTACATGTGTGTTCTTTTTACTAACAACAACTGGAGTCATTGCATGTGTGTTCTTTTCACATACCACATATAGAACAACCAGAGTCATTGCATGTGTGCTCTTTTCACAATCTACCTATGGATCCACCAGTGTCATTGCATGTGTGTTCTTTTTACAATCAACAACAAGATTCATTAAAATGTGTGTTCTTTTCACATACCACATATGGATCCACAAGTGTCATTGCATGTGTGTTCTTTTTACTAACAACCAGAGTCATTGCATGTGTGTTCTCTTCAGAGACCACGACATGGATCCACCAGTGTCATTGCATGTGTGCTCTTTTTACTAACAACAACCAGAGTCATTGAAATGAGTGTTCTCTTCAGAGACCACACATGGATCCACCAGTGTCATTGCATGTGTGTTCTTTTTACTAACAACAACTAGAGTCATTGAAATGGGTGTTCTCTTCAGAGACCACACATGGATCCACCAGTGTTATTGCATGTGTGTTCTTGTTACTAACAACAACCAGAGTCATTGCATGTGTGTTCTTTTCACATACCACATATGGATCCACCAGTGTCATTGCATGTGTGTTCTTTTCACAATCCACCTATGGATCCACCAGTGTCATTGCATGTGTGTTCTTTTTACTAACAACAACTGGAGTCATTTCATGACTGTTCTTTTCACATACCACATATGGATCCACTAGTGTCATTCAAATGTGTGTTCTCTTCAGAGACCACACATGGATCCACCAGTGTCATTACATGTGTGTTCTTTTTACTAACAACAACTGGAGTGATTGCATGTGTGTTCTTTTCACATACCACATATGGATCCACCAGTGTCATTGCATGTGTGCTCTTTTCACAATCCACCTATGGATCCAGCAGTGTCATTGGATGTGTGTTCTTTTTACGAACAACAACCAGAGTCATTGAAATGTGTGTTCTTTTCACATACCACATATGGATCCACCAGTGTCATTGCATGTGTGTTCTTTTTAAAAACAACAACCAGAGTCATTGCATGTGTGTTCTTTTCACATACCACATATGGATCCACCAGTGTCATTGCATGTGTGTTCTTTTCACAATCCACCTATGGATCCACCAGTGTCATTGCATGTGTGTTCTTTTTACTAACAACAACTGGAGTCATTTGATGAGTTTTCTTTTCACATACCACATACGGATCCACCAGTGTCATTGTATGTGTGTTATTTTTACTAACAACAACTAGAGTCATTGAAATGGGTGTTCTCTTCAGAGACCACACATGGATCCACAAGTGTTATTGCATGTGTGTTCTTGTTACTAACAACAACTTGACCAGTCCTTTGCATGTGTGTTCTTTTCACATACCACATATGGATCCACCAGTCTCATTGCCTGTGTGTTCTTTTCACAATCCACCTATGGATCCACTAGTGTCATTGCATGTGTGTTCTTTTTCCGAACAACAACTGGAGTCATTTCATGACTGTTCTTTTCACATACCACATATATTACCACTAGTGTCACTGAAATGTGTGTTCGCTTCAGAGACCACACATGGATCCACCAGTGTCATTCAATGTGTGTTCTTTTTACTAACAACAACTGGAGTGATTGCATGTGTGTTCTTTTCACATACCACATATGGATCCACCAGTGTCATTGCATGTGTGCTCTTTTCACAATCCACCTATGGATCCACCAGTGTCATTGCATGTGTGTTCTTTTTACGAACAACAACCAGAGTCATTGAAATGTGTGTTCTTTTCACATACCACATATGGATCCACAAGTGTCATTGCATGTGTGTTCTTTTTACTAACAAGAACCAGAGTCATTGCATGTGTGTTCTTTTCACGTACCACATATGGATCCACCAGTTTCATTGTATATGTGCTCTTTTTACTAACAACAACCAGAGCAATTCCATGTGTGTTCTCTTTAGAGACCACACATGGATCCACCAGTGTCATTGCATGTGTGTTCTTTTTACTAACAACAACCAGAGTCATTGAAATGTGTGTTCTCTTCAGAGACAACACATGGATCCACCAGTGTCATTGCATGTGTGTTCTTTTTACTAACAACAACCAGAGTCATTGCATGTGTGTTCTTTTCACATACCACATATGGATCCACCAATGTCATTGCATGTGTGCTCTTTTTATTAACAACAACCAGAGTCATTGCATGTGTGTTCTCTTCAAAGACCACACATGGATCCACCAGTGTCATTGCATGTGTGTTCTTTTTACTAAAAACAACCAGAGTCATTGAAATGTGTGTTCTCTTCAGAGACCACACATGGATCCACCAGTGTCATTGCATGTGTGTTCTTTTTACTAACAACAACCAGTGTCATTGCATGTGTGTTATTTTCACATACCACCAATGGATCCACAAGTGTCATTGCATATGTGTTCTTTTCACAATACACCTATGGATCCACCAGTGTCATTGTATGTGTGTTGTTTTTACTAACAACAACTAGAGTCATTTCATGACTGTTCTTTTCACATACCACATATGGATCCACCAGTGCCATTGAAATGTGTATTCTCTTCCGAGACCACACATGGATCCACTAGTGTCATTGCATGTGTGTTCTTTTTACTAACAACAACTAGAATCATTGTATGTGTGTTCTTTTCACATACCACATATGGATCCACCAGTGTCATTGCATGTGTGCTGTTTTCACAATCCACCTATGGATCCACCAGTCTCATTGCATGTGTCTTCTTTTTACTAACAACAACAGGAGTCCTTTCATGACTGTTCTTTTCACATACCACATATGGATCCACCAGTGTCATTGAAATGTGTGTTCTCTTCAGAGACCACACATGGATCCACCAGTGTCATTACATGTGTGTTCCTGTTACTAATTACAACCAGAGTCATTGCATTTGTGTTCTTTTCACATACCACATATGGAATAACCAGTGTCATTGCATGTGTGCTGTTTTCACAATCCACCTATGGATCCACCAGTGTCATTGCATGTGTGTTCTTTTTACTAACAACAATCAGAGTCATTGAAATGTATGTTCTTTTCACATACCACATATGGATCCACTAGTGTCAATGCATGTGTGTTCTTTTTACTAACAACAACCAGAGTCATTGAAATGTGTGTTCTCTTTAGAGACAACACATGGATCCACCAGTGTCATTACATGTGTGTTCTTTTTACTAACAACAACCAGTGTCATTGCATGTGTGTTCTTTTCACAACCCCCCTATGAATCCACTGCCATTGCATGTGTGCTTTTTTACTAACAACAACTAGAGTCATTTCATGTGTGTTCTTTTCAGATACCACATATGGATCCACCAGAGTCATTGAAATGTGTGTTCTCTTCAAAGACCACACATGGACCCACCAGTGTTATTGCATGTGTGTTCTTGTTACTAACAACCAGATTCATTGCATGTGTGTTCTTTTCACATGCCACATATAGATCCACTAGTGTCCTTGCATGTGTGTTCTTTTCACAATCCACCTATGGATCCACCAGTCTCATTGCATGTGTCTTCTTTTTACTAACAACAACTGGAGTCCTTTCATGACTGTTCTTTTCACATACCACATATGGATCCACAGTGTCATTGAAATGTGTGTTCTCTTGAGACCACACATGGATCCACTAGTGTCATTACATGTGTGTTCTTTTTACTAACAACTGGAGTCATTGCATTTGTGTTCTTTTCACATACCACATATGGAACAACCAGTCATTGCATGTGTGCTCTTTTCACAATCCACCTATGGATCCACCGGTGTCATTGCATGCGTGTTCTTTTTACAAACAACAACGAGTCATTGAAATGTGTGTTCTTTTCACATACCACATATAGATCCACTAGTGTCATTGCATGTGTGTTCTTTTTACTAAGAACAACTGGAGTCATTGCATGGGTGTTCTCTTGAGACCACAGTTGGATCCACCAGTGTCATTACATGTGTGTTCTTTTTACTAACAACAACTGGAGTCATTGCATGTGTGTTCTTTTCACATACCACATATAGAACAACCAGAGTCATTGCATGTGTGCTCTTTTCACAATCTACCTATGGATCCACCAGTGTCATTGCATGTGTGTTCTTTTTACTAACAACAACCAGAGTCATTGAAATGTGTGTTCTTTTCACATACCACATATGGATCCACCAATGTCATTGCATGTGTGCTCTTTTTACTAACAACAACCAGAGTCATTGCATGTGTGTTCTCTTCAAAGACCACACATGGATCCTGATGTCATTGCATGTGTGTTCTTTTTACTAAAAACAACCAGAGTCATTGAAATGTGTGTTCTCTTCAGAGACCACACATGGATCCACCAGTGTCATTGCATGTGTGTTCTTTTTACTAACAACAACCAGTGTCATTGCATGTGTGTTCTTTTCACAACCCCCCTATGAATCCACCAGTGCCATTGCATGTGTGTTCTTTTCACAATCCACCTATGGATCCACCAGTGTCATTGCATGTGTGTTCTTTTTACTAACAACAACTGGAGTCATTTGATGACTTTTCTTTTCACATACCACATACGGATCCACCAGTGTCATTGTATGTGTGTTATTTTTACTAACAACAACTAGAGTCATTGAAATGGGTGTTCTCTTCAGAGACCACACATGGATCCACAAGTGTTATTGCATGTGTGTTCTTGTTACTAACAACAACCAGAGTCACTGCATGTGTGTTCTTTTCACATACCACATATGGATCCACCAGTCTCATTGCCTGTGTGTTCTTTTCACAATCCACCTATGGATCCACTAGTGTCATTGCATGTGTGTTCTTTTTCCGAACAACAACTGAAGTCATTTCATGACTGTTCTTTTCACATACCACATATATTACCACTAGTGTCACTGAAATGTGTGTTCGCTTCAGAGACCACACATGGATCCACCAGTGTCATTCAATGTGTGTTCTTTTTACTAACAACAACTGGAGTGATTGCATGTGTGTTCTTTTCACATACCACATATGGATCCACCAGTGTCATTGCATGTGTGCTCTTTTCACAATCCACCTATGGATCCACCAGTGTCATTGCATGTGTGTTCTTTTTACGAACAACAACCAGAGTCATTGAAATGTGTGTTCTTTTCACATACCACATATGGATCCACAAGTGTCATTGCATGTGTGTTCTTTTTACTAACAACAACCAGAGTCATTGCATGTGTGTTCTTTTCACGTACCACATATGGATCCACCAGTTTCATTGTATATGTGCTCTTTTTACTAACAACAACCAGAGCAATTCCTTGTGTGTTCTCTTTAGACCACACATGGATCCTGATGTCATTGCATGTGTGTTCTTTTTACTAACAACAACCAGAGTCATTGAAATGTGTGTTCTCTTCAGAGACAACACATGGATCCACCAGTGTCATTGCATGTGTGTTCTTTTTACTAACAACAACCAGAGTCATTGCATGTGTGTTCTTTTCACATACCACATATGGATCCACCAATGTCATTGCATGTGTGCTCTTTTTATTAACAACAACCAGAGTCATTGCATGTGTGTTCTCTTCAAAGACCACACATGGATCCACCAGTGTCATTGCATGTGTGTTCTTTTTACTAAAAACAACCAGAGTCATTGAAATGTGTGTTCTCTTCAGAGACCACACATGGATCCACCAGTGTCATTGCATGTGTGTTCTTTTTACGAACAACAACCAGTGTCATTGCATGTGTGTTATTTTCACATACCACCAATGGATCCACAAGTGTCATTGCATATGTGTTCTTTTCACAATACACCTATGGATCCACCAGTGTCATTGTATGTGTGTTGTTTTTACTAACAACAACTAGAGTCATTTCATGACTGTTCTTTTCACATACCACATATGGATCCACCAGTGCCATTGAAATGTGTATTCTCTTCAGAGACCACACATGGATCCACTAGTGTCATTGCATGTGTGTTCTTTTTACTAACAACAACTAGAATCATTGTATGTGTGTTCTTTTCACATACCACATATGGATCCACCAGTGTCATTGCATGTGTGCTGTTTTCACAATCCACCTATGGATCCACCAGTCTCATTGCATGTGTCTTCTTTTTACTAACAACAACAGGAGTCCTTTCATGACTGTTCTTTTCACATACCACATATGGATCCACCAGTGTCATTGAAATGTGTTCTCTTCAGAGACACACATGGATCCTGATGTCATTACATGTGTGTTCTGTTTACTAACTACAACTGGAGTCATTGCATTTGTGTTCTTTTCACATACCACATATGGAATAACCAGTGTCATTGCATGTGTGCTGTTTTCACAATCCACCTATGGATCCACCAGTGTCATTGCATGTGTGTTCTTTTTACTAACAACAATCAGAGTCATTGAAATGTATGTTCTTTTCACATACCACATATGGATCCACTAGTGTCAATGCATGTGTGTTCTTTTTACTAACAACAACCAGAGTCATTGAAATGTGTGTTCTCTTTAGAGACAACACATGGATCCACCAGTGTCATTGCATGTGTGTTCTTTTTACTAACAACAACCAGTGTCATTGCATGTGTGTTCTTTTCACAACCCCCCTATGAATCCACCAGTGCCATTGCATGTGTGCTTTTTTTACTAACAACAACTAGAGTCATTTCATGTGTGTTCTTTTCAGATACCACATATGGATCCACCAGAGTCATTGAAATGTGTGTTCTCTTCAAAGACCACACATGGACCCACCAGTGTTATTGCATGTGTGTTCTTGTTACTAACAACAACCAGATTCATTGCATGTGTGTTCTTTTCACATGCCACATATAGATCCACTAGTGTCATTGCATGTGTGTTCTTTTCACAATCCACCTATGGATCCACCAGTCTCATTGCATGTGTCTTCTTTTTACTAACAACAACTGGAGTCCTTTCATGACTGTTCTTTTCACATACCACATATGGATCCACCAGTGTCATTGAAATGTGTGTTCTCTTCAGAGACCACACATGGATCCACTAGTGTCATTACATGTGTGTTCTTTTTACTAACAACAACTGGAGTCATTGCATTTGTGTTCTTTTCACATACCACATATGGAACAACCAGAGTCATTGCATGTGTGCTCTTTTCACAATCCACCTATGGATCCACCAGTGTCATTGCATGCGTGTTCTTTTTACAAACAACAACCAGAGTCATTGAAATGTGTGTTCTTTTCACATACCACATATAGATCCACTAGTGTCATTGCATGTGTGTTCTTTTTACTAAAAACAACCAGAGTCATTGCATGGGTGTTCTCTTCAGAGACCACACATGGATCCACCAGTGTCATTACATGTGTGTTCTTTTTACTAACAACAACTGGAGTCATTGCATGTGTGTTCTTTTCACATACCACATATAGAACAACCAGAGTCATTGCATGTGTGCTCTTTTCACAATCTACCTATGGATCCACCAGTGTCATTGCATGTGTGTTCTTTTTACAAACAACAACCAGAGTCATTGAAATGTGTGTTCTTTTCACATACCACATATGGATCCACCAATGTCATTGCATGTGTGCTCTTTTTACTAACAACAACCAGAGTCATTGCATGTGTGTTCTCTTCAAAGACCACACATGGATCCACCAGTGTCATTGCATGTGTGTTCTTTTTACTAAAAACAACCAGAGTCATTGAAATGTGTGTTCTCTTCAGAGACCACACATGGATCCACCAGTGTCATTGCATGTGTGTTCTTTTTACTAACAACAACCAGTGTCATTGCATGTGTGTTCTTTTCACAACCCCCCTATGAATCCACCAGTGCCATTGCATGTGTGCTCTTTTCACAATCCACCAGTGTCATTGCATGTGTGTTCTTTTTACGAACAACAACCAGAGTCATTGCATGTGTGCTCTTTTCACGATCCACCTATGGATCCACCGGTGTCATTGCATGTGTGTTCTTTTTACTAACAACAACCAGAGTCATTGAAATGTGTGTTCTTTTCACATACCACATATGGATCCACCAATGTCATTGCATGTGTGCTCTTTTTACTAACAACAACCAAAGTCATTGCATGTGTGTTCTCTTCAAAGACCACACATGGATCCACCAGTGTCATTGCATGTGTGTTCTTTTTACTAAAAACAACAAGAGTCATTGAAATGTGTGTTCTCTTTAGAGACCACACATGGATCCACCAGTGTCATTGCATGTGTGTTCTTTTTACTAACAACAACCAGTGTCATTGCATGTGTGTTCTTTTCACATACCACATATGGATCCACAAGTGTCATTGCATATGTGTTCTTTTCACAATACACCTATGGATCCACCAGTGTCATTGCATGTGTGTTGTTTTTACTAACAACAACTAGAGTCATTTCATGACTGTTCTTTTCACATACCACATATGGATCCACCAGTGCCATTGAAATGTGTATTCTCTTCAGAGACCACACATGGATCCACTAGTGTCATTGCCTGTGTGTTCTTTTTACTAACAACAACTAGAGTCATTGTATGTGTGTTCTTTTCACATACCACATATGGATCCACCAGTGTCATTGCATGTGTGCTGTTTTCACAATCCACCTATGGATCCACCAGTGTCATTGCATGTGTGTTCTTTTTACTAACAACAACCAGAGTCATTGAAATGTATGTTCTTTTCACATACCACATATGGATCCACTAGTGTCAATGCATGTGTGTTCTTTTTACTACCAACAACCAGAGTCATTGCATGTGTGTTCTCTTCAGAGACCACACATGGATCCACCAATGTCATTGCATGTGTGTTCTTTTTACTAACAACAACCAAAGTCATTGAAATGTGTGTTCTCTTCAGAGACAACACATGGATCCACCAGTGTCATTGTATGTGTATTCTTTTTACTAACAACAACCAGTTTCATTGCATGTGTGTTCTTTTCACAATCCCCCTATGGGTCCACCAGTTCCATTGCATGTGTGCTTTTTTTTACTAACAACAACCAGAGTCATTGCATGTGTGTTCTTTTCACATGCCACATATGGATCCACTAGTGTCATTGCATGTGTGTTCTTTTCACAATCCACCTATGGATCCACCAGTCTCATTGCATGTGTGTTGTTTTTACTAACAACAACTGGAGTCATTTCATGACTGTTCTTTTCACGTACCACATATGTATACACCAGTGTCATTGAAATGTGTGTTCTCTTCAAAGACCACACATGCATCCACCAGTGTCATTACATGTGTGTTCTTTTTACTAACAACAACTGGAGTCATTGCATGTGTGTTCTTTTCACATAACACATATGGAACAACCAGAGTCATTGCATGTGTGCTCTTTACACAATCCACCTATGGATCCACCAGTGTCATTGCATGTGTGTTCTTTTTACAAACAACAACAAGAGTCATTGAAATGTGTGTTCTTTTCACATACCACATATGGATCCACAATTGTCATTGCATGTGTGTTCTTTTTACTAACAACAACCAGAGTCATTGCATGTGTGTTCTCTTCAGAGACCACACATGGATCCACCAGTGTCATTGCATGTGTGCTCTTTTTACTAACAACAACCAGAGTCATTGAAATGTGTGTTCTCTTCAGAGAGCACACATGGATCCACCAGTGTCATTGCATGTGTGTTCTTTTTACTAACTACAACAAGAGTCATTGAAATGTGTGTTCTCTTTAGAGACCACACATGGATCCACCAGTGTTATTGCATGTGTGTTCTTTTTACTAACAACAACCAGAGTCATTGCATGTGTGTTCTTTTCACATACCACATATGGAACAACTAGAGTCATTGCATGTGTGCTCTTTTCACGATCCACCTATGGATCCACCGGTGTCATTGCATGTGTGTTCTTTTTACTAACAACAACCAGAGTCATTCAAATGTGTGTTCTTTTCACATACCACACATGGATCCACCAGTGTCATTGCATGTGCGTTCTTTTTACTAACAACAACCAGAGTCATTGCATGTGTGTTCTCTTCAGAGACCACACATGGATCCTGATGTCATTGCATGTGTGCTCTTTTCACAATCCACCGATGGATCCAGCAGTGTCATTGGATGTGTGTTCTTTTTACGAACAACAACCAGAGTCATTGAAATGTGTTTCTTTTCACATACCACATATGGATCCACCAGTGTCATTGCATGTGTGTTGTTTTTACTAACAACAACCAGAGTCATTGCATGTGTGTTCTTTTCACATACCACATATGGATCCACCAGTGTCATTGTATGTGTGCTCTTTTTACTAACAACAACCAGAGCCATTGCATGTGTGTTCTCTTTAGAGACCACATGGATCCCTGATGTCATTGCATGTGTGTTCTTTTTACTAACAACAACCTGAGTCATTGAAATATGTGTTCTCTTCAGAGACCACACATGGATCCACCAGTGTCATTGCATGTGTGTTCTTTTTACTAACAACAACTGGAGTCATTGCATGTGTGTTCTTTTCACATACCACATATGGATCCACCAATGTCATTGCATGTGTTCTCTTTTCACAATCCACCTATGGATCCACCAGTGTCATTGCATGTGTGTTCTTTTT
This sequence comes from Avena insularis, assembly GCA_023614405.1. NCBI lineage: Eukaryota > Viridiplantae > Streptophyta > Magnoliopsida > Poales > Poaceae > Avena > Avena insularis. The sequence goes on from JAJUPC010000457.1 coordinate 58,881, forward strand.
ACTAACAACAACCAGAGTCATTGAAATGTGTGTTCTTTTCACATACCACATATGGATCCACCAGTGTCATTGCATGTGTGTTCTTTTTACTAACAATAACGAGTCATTGCATGTGTGTTCTCTTGGAGACCACACATGGATCCTGATGTCATTACATGTGTGTTCTTTTTACTAACAACAACCAGAGTCATTGAAATGTGTGTTCTCTTGAGAGACTACACATGGATCCACCAGTGTCATTGCATATGTGTTCTTTTTACTAACAACAAGTGTCATTGCATGTGTGCTCTTTTCACAATCCCCCTATGAATCCACCAGTGCCATTGCATGTGTGCTTTTTTTACTAACAACAACCAGAGTCATTTCATGTGTGTTATTTTCACATACCACATATGGATCCACTAGAGTCATTGAAATGTGTGTTCTCTTCAGAGACCACACATGGATCCACCAGTGTTATTGCATGTGTGTTCTTGTTACTACCAACAACCAGAGTCATTGAAACGTATGTTCTTTTCACATACCACATATGGATCCACTAGTGTCAATGCATGTGTTCTTTTTACTAACAACAACAGTCATTGCATGTGTGTTCTCTTGAGACCACATGGATCCACCAATGTCATTGCATGTGTGTTCTTTTTACTAACAACAACCAAAGTCATTGAAATGTGTGTTCTCTTCAGAGACAACACATGGATCCACCAGTGTCATTGTATGTGTATTCTTTTTACTAACAACAACCAGTTTCATTGCATGTGTGTTCTTTTTACAATCCCCCTATGGATCCACCAGTGCCATTGCATGTGTGCTTTTTTTACTAACAACAACCAGAGTCATTTCATGTGTGTTCTTTTCACATACCACATATGGATCCACCAGTCATTGAAATGTGTGTTCTGTTCACATACCACATATGGATCCACTAGTGTTATTGCATGTGTGTTCTTATTACTAACAACAACGAAAGTCATTGCATGTGTGTTCTTTTCACATGCCACATATGGATCCACTAGTGTCATTGCATGTGTGTTCTTTTCACAATCCACCTATGGATCCACCAGTCTCACTGCATGTGTGTTCTTTTTACTAACAACAACTGGAGTCATTTCATGACTGTTCTTTTCACATACCACATATGTATCCACCAGTGTCATTGAAATGTGTGTTCTCTTCAAAGACCACACATGGATCCACCAGTGTCATTGCATGTGTGTTCTTTTCACATACCACATATGGATCCACTGGTGTCATTGCATGTGTGTTCTCTTTAGAGACCACACATGGATCCACCAGTGTTATTGCATGTGTGTTCTTTTTACTAACAACAACCAGAGTCATTGCATGTGTGTTCTTTTCACATACCACATATGGAACAACCAGAGTCGTTGCATGTGTGCTCTTTTCACGATCCACCTATGGATCCACCGGTGTCATTGCATGTGTATTCTTTTTACTAACAACAACCAGAGTCATTCAAATGTGTGTTCTTTTCACATACCACACATGGATCCACCAGTGTCATTGCATGTGTGTTCTTTTTACTAACAACAACCAGAGTCATTGCATGTGTGTTCTCTTCAGAGACCACACATGGATCCACCAGTGTCATTGCATGTGTGCTCTTTTCACAATCCACCGATGGATCCAGCAGTGTCATTGGATGTGTGTTCTTTTTACGAACAACAACCAGAGTCATTGAAATGTGTGTTCTTTTCACATACCACATATGGATCCACCAGTGTCATTGCATGTGTGTTCTTTTTACTAACAACAACCAGAGTCATTACATGTGTGTTCTTTTCACATACCACATATGGATCCACCAGTGTCATTGTATGTGTGCTCTTTTTACTAACAACAACCAGAGCCATTGCATGTGTGTTCTCTTTAGAGACCACACATGGATCCACCAGTGTCATTGCATGTGTGTTCTTTTTACTAACAAAAACATGTGTCATTGAAATATGTGTTCTCTTTAGAGACCACACATGGATCCACCAGTGTCATTGCATGTGTGTTCTTTTTACTAACAACAACTGGAGTCATTGCATGTGTGTTCTTTTCACATACCACATATGGATCCACCAATGTCATTGCATGTGTTCTCTTTTCACAATCCGCCTATGGATCCACCAGTGTCATTGCATGTGTGTTCTTTTTACTAACAACAACCAGAGTCATTGAAATGTGTGTTCTTTTCACATACCACATATGGATCCACCAGTGTCATTGCATGTGTGTTCTTTTTACTAACAACAACCAGAGTCATTGCATGTGTGTTCTCTTGAGACCACACATGGATCCTGATGTCATTGCATGTGTGTTCTTTTTACTAACAACAACCAGAGTCATTGAAATGTGTGTTCTCTTCAGAGACAACACATGGATCCACCAGTGTCATTGCATGTGTGTTCTTTTTACTAACAACAATCAGTGTCATTGCATGTGTGTTCTTTTCACAATCCCCCTATGAATCCACCAGTGCCATTGCATGTGTGCTTTTTTTACTAACAACAACCAGAGTCATTTCATGTGTGTTCTTTTCACATACCACATATGGATCCACTAGAGTCATTGAAATGTGTGTTCTCTTCAGAGACCACACATGGATCCACCAGTGTTATTGCATGTGTGTTCTTGTTACTACCAACAACCAGAGTCAATGAAATGTATGTTCTTTTCACATACCACATATGGATCCACTAGTGTCAATGCATGTGTGTTCTTTTTACTAACAACAACCAGAGTCATTGCATGTGTGTTCTCTTCAGAGACCACACATGGATCCACCAATGTCATTGCATGTGTGTTCTTTTTACTAACAACAACCAAAGTCATTGAAATGTGTGTTCTCTTCAGAGACAACACATGGATCCACCAGTGTCATTGTATGTGTATTCTTTTTACTAACAAAAACCAGTTTCATTGCATGTGTGTTCTTTTTACAATCCCCCTATGGATCCACCAGTGCCATTGCATGTGTGCTTTTTTTACTAACAACAACCAGAGTCATTTCATGTGTGTTCTTTTCACATACCACATATGGATCCACCAGAGTCATTGAAATGTGTGTTCTCTTCACAAACCACACATGGATCCACCAGTGTTATTGCATGTGTGTTCTTGTTACTAACAACAACCAGAGTCATTGCATGTGTGTTCTTTTCACATGCCACATATGGATCCACTAGTGTCATTGCATGTGTGTTCTTTTCACAATCCACCTATGGATCCACCAGTCTCATTGCATGTGTGTTCTTTTTACTAACAACAACTAGAGTCATTTCATGACTGTTCTTTTCACATACCACATATGTATCCACCAGTGTCATTGAAATGTGTGTTCTCTTCAGAGACCACACATGGATCCCTGATGTCATTACATGTGTGTTCTTTTTACTAACAACAACTGGAGTCATTGCATGTGTGTTCTTTTCACATACCACATATGGAACAACCAGAGTCATTGCATGTGTGCTCTTTTCACAATCCACCTATGAATCCACCAGTGTCATTGCATGTGTGTTCTTTTTACAAACAACAACCAGAGTCATTGAAATGTGTTCTTTTCACATACCACATATGGATCCACAAGTGTCATTGCATGTGTGTTCTTTTACTAACAACAACAACGAGTCATTGCATGTGTGTTCTCTTGGAGACCACACATGGATCCACCAATGTCATTGAATGTGTGTTCTTTTTACTAACAACAACCAAGTCATTGAAATGTGTGTTCTCTTGAGACCACACATGGATCCCTGATGTCATTGCATGTGTGTTCTTTTTACTAACAACAACTAGAGTCATTGAAATGGGTGTTCTCTTGAGAGACACGCATGGGTCCACTAGTGTTATTGCATGTGTGTTCTTGTTACTAACAACAACTAGAGGCATTGCATGTGTGTTCTTTTCACATACCACATATGGATCCACCAAGTGTCATTTCCTGTGTTCTTTTCACAATCCACCTATGGATCCACCAGTGTCATTGCATGTGTTCTTTTCCTTACAACAACTGGAGTCATTTCATGACTGTTCTTTTCACATACCACATATAGATCCACTAGTGTCATTGAAATGTGTGTTCTCTTTAGTGACCACACATGGATCCACCAGTGTCATTACATGTGTGTTCTTTTTACTAACAACAACTGGAGTGATTGCATGTGTGTTCTTTTCACATACCACATATGGATCCACCTGTGTCATTGCATGTGTGCTCTTTTCACAATCCACCTATGGTTGCACCAGTGTCATTGCATGTGTGTTCTTTTTCTTTACAACAACTTGAGTCATTGAAATGTGTGTTCTTTTCACATACCACATATGGATCCACCAGTGTCATTGCATGTGTGTTCTTTTTACTAACAACAACCAGAGTCATGGCATGTGTGTTCTTTTCACATACCACATATGGATCCACTAGTGTCATTGTATGTGTGCTCTTTTTACTAACAACAACCAGAGCCATTGCATGTGTGTTCTCTTTAGAGACCACACATGGATCCTGATGTCATTGCATGTGTGTTCTTTTTACTAACAACAACCAGAGTCATTGAAATGTGTGTTCTCTTCATAGACCACACATGGATCCACCAGTGTCATTGCATGTGTGTTCTTTTTACTAACAACAACTGGAGTCATTGCATGTGCGTTATTTTCACATACCACATATGGATCCACCAGTGTCATTGCATGTGTTCTCTTTTCACAATCCACCTATGGATCCACCAGTGTCATTGCATGTGTGTTCTTTTTACTAACAACAACCAGAGTCATTGAAATGTGTGTTCTTTTCACATACCACATATGGATCCACCAGTGTCATTGCATGTGTGTTATTTTTACTAACAACAACTAGAGTCATTACATGTGTGTTCTCTTCAGAGACCACACATGGATCCACCAGTGTCATTGCATGTGTGTTCTTTTTACTAACAACAACCAGAGTCATTGAAATGTATGTTCTCTTCAGAGACAACAGATGGATCCACCAGTGTCATTGCATGTGTGTTCTTTTTACTAACAAAAACCAGTGTCATTGCATGTGTGTTCTTTTCACAATCCTCCTATGAATCCACCAGTGCCATTGGATGTGTGCTTTTTTTACTAACAACAACCAGATTCATTTCATGTGTGTTCTTTTCACATACCACATATGGATCCACCAGAGTCATTGAAATGTGTGTTCTCTTTAGAGACCACACATGGATCCACCAGTGTTATTGCATGTATGTTCTTGTTACTAACAACAACCAGAGTCATTGCATGTGTGTTCTTTTCACATGCCACATATCGATCCACTAGTGTCATTGCATGTGTGTTCTTTTCACAATCCACCTATGGATCCACCATTCTCATTGCATGTGTCTTCTTTTTACTAACAACAACTAGAGTCCTTTCATGACTGTTCTTTTCACATACCACATATGGATCCACCAGTGTCATTGAAATGTGTGTTCTCTTTAGAGACCACACATGGATCCACCAGTGTCATTACATGTTGGTTCTTTTTACTAATAACAACTGGAGTCATTGCATGTGTGTTCTTTTCACATACCACATATGGAACAACCAGAGTCATTGCATGTGTGCTCTTTTCACAATCCACCTATGGATCCACCAGTGTCATTGCATGTGTGTTCTTTTTACGAACAACAACCAGAGTCATTGAAATGTGTGTTCTTTTCACAAACCACATATGGATCCACTAGTGTCATTGCATGTGTGCTCTTTTTACTAACAACAACCAGAGTCATTGCATGTGTGTTCTCTTCACAGACCACACATGGATCCACCAGTGTCATTGCATGTGTGCTCTTTTAACTAACAACAACCAGAGTCATTGAAATGTGTGTTCTCTTCAGAGACCACACATGGATCCATCAGTTTCATTGCATGTGTATTCTTTTTACTAACAAGAACCAGAGTCATTGAAATGGGTGTTCTCTTCAGAGATCACACATGGATCCACCAGTGTTATTGCATGTGTGTTCTTATTACTAACCACAACCAGAGTCATTGCATGTGTGTTCTTTTCACATACCACATATGGATCCACCAGTGTCATTGCATGTGTGTTCTTTTCACAATCCACCTATGGATCCACCAGTGTCATTGCATGTGTGTTCTTTTTACTAACAACAACTGGAGTCATTTGATGACTGTTCTTTTCACATACCACATACGGATGCAACAGTGTCATTGAAATGTGTGTTCTCTTTAGAGACCACACATGGATCCACCAGTGTCATTACATGTGTGTTATTTTTACTAACAACAACTGGAGTGATTGCATGTGTGTTCTTTTCACATACCACATATGGATCCACCAGTGTCATTGCATGTGTGCTCTTTTCACAATCCACCTATGGATCCACCAGTGTCATTGCATGTGTGTTCTGTTTACTAACTACAACAAGAGTCATTGAAATGTGTGTTCTCTTCAGAGACCACACACGGATCCACCATTGTTATTGCATGTGTTTTCTTTTTACTAAAAACAACCAGAGTAATTGCATGTGTGTTCTTTTCACATGCCACATATAGATCCACTAGTGTCATTGCATGTGTGTCCTTTTCACAATCCACCTATGGATCCACCAGTCTCATTGCATGTGTCTTCTTTTTATTAACAACAACTGGAGTCCTTTCATGACTGTTCTTTTCACATACCACATATGGATCCACCAGTGTCATTGAAATGTGTGTTCTCTTCAGAGACCACACATGGATCCACCAGTGTCATTACATGTGTGTTATTTTTACTAACAACAACTGGAGTCATTGCATGTGTGTTCTTTTCACATACCACATATGTAACAACCAGACTCATTGCATGTGTGCTCTTTTCACAATCCACCTATGGATCCACCAGTGTCATTGCATGTGTGTTCTTTTTACAAACAACAACCAGAGTCATTGAAATGTGTGTTCTTTTCACATACCACATATGGATCCACAAGTGTCATTGCATGTGTGTTCTTTTTAATAACAAAAACATGAGTCATTTAATGTGTGTTCTCTTCAGAGACCACACATGGATCCACCAGTGTCATTGCATGTGTGCTCTTTTTACTAACAACAACCAGAGTCATTGAAATGTGTGTTCTCTTCAAAGACCACACATGGATCCACAATGGTCATTGCATGTGTGTTCTTTTTACTAACAACAACTAGAATCATTGAAATGGGTGTTCTGTTCAGAGACCACACATGGATCCACCAGTGTTATTGCATGTGTGTTCTTGTTACTAACAACAACCAGAGTCATTGCATGTGTGTTCTTTTCACATACCACATATGGATCCACAGTGTCATTTCTGCGTTCTTCTTTCACAATCCACCTATGGATCCACCAGTGTCATTGCATGTGTGTTCTTTTTCCTAACAACAAGCTGAGTCATTTCATGATTTCTTTTCACATACCACATATAGATCCACTAGTGTCATTGAAATGTGTGTTCTTGAGAGACCACACATGGATCCTGATGTCATTACATGTGTGTTCTTTTTACTAACTACAACTGTAGTCATTGCATGTGTGTTCTCTTCAGATACCACATACGGATCCACCGGTGTCATTGTATGGGTGCTCTTTTCACAATCCACCCATGGATCCACCAGTGTCATTGCATGTGTGTTCTTTTTACGAACAACAACCAGAGTCATTGAAATGTGTGTTCTTTTCACATACCACATATGGATCCACCAGTGTCATTGCATGTGTGTTCTTTTTACTAACAACAACCAGAGTCATGGCATGTGTGTTCTTTTCACATACCACATATGGATCCACCAGTGTCATTGTATGTGTGCTCTTTTTACTAACAACAACCAGAGCCATTGCATGTGTGTTCTTTAGAGACCACACATGGATCCACCAGTGTCATTGCATATGTGTTCTTTTTACTAACAACAACCAGAGTCATTGAAATGTGTGTTCTCTTCAGAGACCACACATGGATCCACCAGTGTCATTGCATGTGTGTTCTTTTTACTAACAACAACTGGAGTCATTGCATGTGTTTTCTTTTCACATACCACATATGGATCCACCAGTGTCATTGCATGTGTTCTCTTTTCACAATCCACCTATGGATCCACCAGTGTCATTGCCTGTGTGTTCTTTTTACTAAAAACAACCAGAGTCATTGAAATGTGTGTTCTTTTCACATACCACATATGGATCCACCAGTGTCATTGCATGTGTGTTATTTTTACTAATAACAACCAGAGTCATTGCATGTGTGTTCTCTTCAGAGACCACACATGGATCCACCAGTGTCATTGCATGTGTGTTCTTTTTACTAACAACAACCAGAGTCATTGAAATGTATGTTCTCTTCAGAGACAACACATGGATCCACCAGTGTCATTACATGTGTGTTCTTTTTACTAACAACAACCAGTGTCATTGCATGTGTGTTCTTTTCACAATCCCCCTATGAATCCACCAGTGCCATTGGATGTGTGCTTTTTTACTAACAACAACCAGAGTCATTTCATGTGTGTTATTTTCACATACCACATATGGATCCACCAGAGTCATTGAAATGTGTGTTCTCTTCAGAGACCACACATGGATCCACCAGTGTCATTGCATGTGTGCTCTTTTAACTAACAACAACCAGAGTCATTGAAATGTGTGTTCTCTTCAGAGACCACACATGGATCCATCAGTTTCATTGCATGTGTGTTCTTTTTACTAACAAGAACCAGAGTCATTGAAATGGGTGTTCTCTTCAGAGACCACACATGGATCCACCAGTGTTATTGCATGTGTGTTCTTATTACTAACCACAACCAGAGTCATTGCATGTGTGTTCTTTTCACATACCACATATGGATCCACCAGTGTCATTGCATGTGTGTTCTTTTCACAATCCACCTATGGATCCACCAGTGTCATTGCATGTGTGTTCTTTTTACTAACAACAACTGGAGTCATTTGATGATTGTTCTTTTCACATACCACATACGGATGCACCAGTGTCATTGAAATGTGTGTTCTCTTCAGAGACCACACATGGATCCACCAGTGTCATTACATGTGTGTTCTTTTTACTAACAACAACTGGAGTGATTGCATGTGTGTTCTTTTCACATACCACATATGGATCCACCAGTGTCATTGCATGTGTGCTCTTTTCACAATCCACCTATGGATCCACCAGTGTCATTGCATGTGTGTTCTGTTTACTAACTACAACAAGAGTCATTGAAATGTGTGTTCTCTTCAGAGACCACACACGGATCCACCAGTGTTATTGCATGTGTTTTCTTTTTACTAAAAACAACCAGAGTAATTGCATGTGTGTTCTTTTCACATGCCACATATAGATCCACTAGTGTCATTGCATGTGTGTCCTTTTCACAATCCACCTATGGATCCACCAGTCTGATTGCATGTGTCTTCTTTTTATTAACAACAACTGGTGTCCTTTCATGACTGTTCTTTTCACATACCACATATGGATCCACCAGTGTCATTGAAATGTGTGTTCTCTTCAGAGACCACACATGGATCCACCAGTGTCATTACATGTGTGTTATTTTTACTAACAACAACTAGAGTCATTGCATGTGTGTTCTTTTCACATACCACATATGTAACAACCAGACTCATTGCATGTGTGCTCTTTTCACAATCCACCTATGGATCCACCAGTGTCATTGCATGTGTGTTCTTTTTACAAACAACAACCAGAGTCATTGAAATGTTTGTTCTTTTAACATACCACAAATGGATCCACCAGTGTCATTGAATGTGTGTTCTTTTACTAACAACAACGAGTCATTGCATGTGTGTTCTCTTCAGAGACCACACATGGATCCTGATGTCATTGCATGTGTGCTCTTTGTACTAACAACAACCAGAGTCATTGAAATGTGTGTTCTCTTCAAAGACCACACATGGATCCACCAGTGTCATTGCATGTGTGTTCTTTTTACTAACAACAACTAGAATCATTGAAATGGGTGTTCTGTTCAGAGACCACACATGGATCCACCAGTGTTATTGCATGTGTGTTCTTGTTACTAACAACAACCAGAGTCATTGCATGTGTGTTCTTTTCACATACCACATATGGATCCACCAGTGTCATTTCCTGTGCGTTCTTTTCACAATCCACCTATGGATCCACCAGTGTCATTGCATGTGTGTTCTTTTTCCTAACAACAACTGGAGTCATTTCATGACTGTTCTTTTCACATACCACATATAGATCCACTAGTGTCATTGAAATGTGTGTTCTCTTCAGAGACCACACATGGATCCACCAGTGTCATTACATGTGTGTTCTTTTTACTAACAACAACTGGAGTGATTGCATGTGTGTTCTTTTCACATACCACATATGGATCCACCAGTGTCATTGCATGGGTGCTCTTTTCACAATCCACCTATGGATCCACCAGTGTCATTGCATGTGTGTTCTTTTTACGAACAACAACCAGAGTCATTGAAATGTGTGTTCTTTTCACATACCACATATGGATCCACCAGTGTCATTGCATGTGTGTTCTTTTTACTAACAACAACCAGAGTCATGGCATGTGTGTTCTTTTCACATACCACATATGGATCCACCAGTGTCATTGTATGTGTGCTCTTTTTACTAACAACAACCAGAGCCATTGCATGTGTGTTCTCTTTAGAGACCACACATGGATCCACTAGTGTCATTGCATGTGTGTTCTTTTTACTAACAACAACCAGAGTCATTGAAATGTGTGTTCTCTTCAGAGACCACACATGGATCCTGATGTCATTGCATGTGTGTTCTTTTTACTAACAACAACTGAGTCATTGCATGTGTTCTTTTCACATACCACATATGGATCCACCAGTGTCATTGCATGTGTTCTCTTTTCACAATCCACCTATGGATCCACCAGTGTCATTGCCTGTGTGTTCTTTTTACTAAAAACAACCAGAGTCATTGAAATGTGCGTTCTTTTCACATACCACATATGGATCCACCAGTGTCATTGCATGTGTGGTATTTTTACTAATAACAACCAGAGTCATTGCATGTGTGTTCTCTTCAGAGACCACACATGGATCCACCAGTGTCATTGCATGTGTGTTCTTTTTACTAACAACAACCAGAGTCATTGAAATGTATGTTCTCTTCAGAGACAACACATGGATCCACCAGTGTCATTACATGTGTGTTCTTTTTACTAACAACAACCAGTGTCATTGCATGTGTGTTCTTTTCACAATCCCCCTATGAATCCACCAGTGCCATTGGATGTGTGCTTTTTTACTAACAACAACGAGTCATCATTGTGTGTTATTTTCACATACCACATATGGATCCACCAAGTCATTGAAATGTGTGTTCTCTTGAGAGACCACACATGGATCCCTGATGTCATTGCATGTGTGCTCTTTTAACTAACAACAACCAGAGTCATTGAAATGTGTGTTCTCTTCAGAGACCACACATGGATCCATCAGTTTCATTGCATGTGTGTTCTTTTTACTAACAAGAACCAGAGTCATTGAAATGGGTGTTCTCTTCAGAGACCACACATGGATCCACCAGTGTTATTGCATGTGTGTTCTTATTACTAACCACAACCAGAGTCATTGCATGTGTGTTCTTTTCACATACCACATATGGATCCACCAGTGTCATTGCATGTGTGTTCTTTTCACAATCCACCTATGGATCCACCAGTGTCATTGCATGTGTGTTCTTTTTACTAACAACAACTGGAGTCATTTGATGATTGTTCTTTTCACATACCACATACGGATGCACCAGTGTCATTGAAATGTGTGTTCTCTTCAGAGACCACACATGGATCCTGATGTCATTACATGTGTGTTCTTTTTACTAACAACAACTGAGTGATTGCATGTGTGTTCTTTTCACATACCACATATGGATCCACAGTGTCATTGCATGTGCTCTTTTCACAATCCACCTATGGATCCACCAGTGTCATTGCATGTGTGTTCTGTTTACTAACTACAACAAGAGTCATTGAAATGTGTGTTCTCTTCAGAGACCACACACGGATCCACCAGTGTTATTGCATGTGTTTTCTTTTTACTAAAAACAACCAGAGTCATTGCATGTGTGTTCTTTTCACATGCCACATATAGATCCACTAGTGTCATTGCATGTGTGTCCTTTTCACAATCCACCTATGGATCCACCAGTCTCATTGCATGTGACTTCTTTTTATTAACAACAACTGGAGTCCTTTCATGACTGTTCTTTTCACATACCACATATGGATCCACCAGTGTCATTGAAATGTGTGTTCTCTTCAGAGACCACACATGGATCCACCAGTGTCATTACATGTGTGTTATTTTTACTGACAACAACTGGAGTCATTGCATGTGTGTTCTTTTCACATACCACATATGTAACAACCAAAGTCATTTCATGTGTGCTCTTTTCACAATCCACCTATGGATCCACCAGTGTCATTGCATGTGTGTTCTTTTTACAAACAACAACCAGAGTCATTGAAATGTGTGTTCTTTTCACATACCACATATGGATCCACAAGTGTCATTGCATGTGTGTTCTTTTTACTAACAACAACCAGAGTCATTGCATGTGTGTTCTCTTCAGAGACCACACATGGATCCACCAGTGTCATTGCATGTGTGCTCTTTTTACTAACAACAACCAGAGTCATTGAAATGTGTGTTCTCTTCAAAGACCACACATGGATCCACCAGTGTCATTGCATGTGTGTTCTTTTTACTAACAACAACTAGAATCATTGAAATGGGTGTTCTGTTCAGAGACCACACATGGATCCACCAGTGTTATTGCATGTGTGTTCTTGTTACTAACAACAACCAGAGTCATTGCATGTGTGTTCTTTTCACATACCACATATGGATCCACCAGTGTCATTTCCTGTGCGTTCTTTTCACAATCCACCTATGGATCCACCAGTGTCATTGCATGTGTGTTCTTTTTCCTAACAACAACTGGAGTCATTTCATGACTGTTCTTTTCACATACCACATATAGATCCACTAGTGTCATTGAAATGTGTGTTCTCTTCAGAGACCACACATGGATCCACCAGTGTCATTACATGTGTGTTCTTTTTACTAACAACAACTGGAGTGATTGCATGTGTGTTCTTTTCACATACCACATATGGATCCACCAGTGTCATTGCATGTGTGCTCTTTTCACAATCCACCTATGGATCCACCAGTGTCATTGCATGTGTGTTCTTTTTACGAACAACAACCAGAGTCATTGAAATGTGTGTTCTTTTCACATACCACATATGGATCCACCAGTGTCATTGCATGTGTGTTCTTTTTACTAACAACAACCAGAGTCATGGCATGTGTGTTCTTTTCACATACCACATATGGATCCACCAGTGTCATTGTATGTGTGCTCTTTTTACTAACAACAACCAGAGCCATTGCATGTGTGTTCTCTTTAGAGACCACACATGGATCCAGATGTCATTGCATGTGTGTTCTTTTTACTAACAACAACGAGTCATTGAAATGTGTGTTCTCTTGAGACCACACATGGATCCACCTGATGTCATTGCATGTGTGTTCTTTTTACTAACAACAACTGGAGTCATTGCATGTGTGTTCTTTTCACATACCACATATGGATCCACCAGTGTCATTGCATGTGTTCTCTTTTCACAATCCACCTATGGATCCACCAGTGTCATTGCCTGTGTGTTCTTTTTACTAACAACAACCAGAGTCATTGAAATGTGCGTTCTTTTCACATACCACATATGGATCCACCAGTGTCATTGCATGTGTGTTATTTTTACTAATAACAACCAGAGTCATTGCATGTGTGTTCTCTTCAGAGACCACACATGGATCCACTAGTGTCATTGCATGTGTGTTCTTTTTACTAACAACAACCAGAGTCATTGAAATGTATGTTCTCTTCAGAGACAACACATGGTTCCACCAGTGTCATTGCATGTGTGTTCTTTTTACTAACAACAACCAGTGTCATTGCATGTGTGTTCTTTTCACAATCCCCCTATGAATCCACCAGTGCCATTGGATGTGTGCTTTTTTTACTAACAACAACCAGAGTCATTTCATGTGTGTTCTTTTCACATACCACATATGGATCCACCAGAGTCATTGAAATGTGTGTTCTCTTCAGAGACCACACATGGAGCCACCAGTGTTATTGCATGTGTGTTCTTGTTACTAACAACAACCAGAGTCATTGCATGTGTGTACTTTTCACATGCCACATATAGATCCACTAGTGTCATTGCATGTGTGTTCTTTTCACAATCCACCTATGGATCCACCAGTCTCATTGCATGTCTCTTCTTTTTACTAACAACAACTGGAGTCCTTTCATGACTGTTCTTTTCACATACCACATATGGATCCACCAGTGTCATTGAAATGTGTGTTCTCTTCAGATACCACACATGGATCCACCAGTGTCATTACATGTGTGTTCTTTTTACTAACAACAACTGGAGTCATTGCATGTGTGTTCTTTTCACATACCACATATGGAACAACCAGAGTCATTGCATGTGTGCTCTTTTCACAATCCACCTATGGATCCACTAGTGTCATTGCATGTGTGTTCTTTTTACGAACAACAACCAGAGTCATTGAAATGTGTGTTCTTTTCACATACCACATATGGATCCACTAGTGTCATTGCATGTGTGTTCTTTTTACTAACAACAACCAGAGTCATTGCATGCGTGTTCTCTTCAGAGACCACACATGGATCCACCAGTGTCATTGCATGTGTTGTCGCATCCCAAGATTTTCCAAATCTTGTAATGTGAAAAATAAATGAATAAAATAAAACTTTGTTGTTTTTCAGGGCCAGAAGAAACTTTTTGAATTCCAATAGGAATCTTCAAACCTATTTTGAACAATTAAATCCTAAAGGGATTTACCAAGTTAAAACATATAATAAAGGAAAATAAAATATCTTGGAAATACTATTTTGGATCTTTTAAATAAAAGACTTTGTTTTCAAATGAAAAGGTGGATTTATAAATAAAGATTATATTTTAAAGAGCCAAAATTAATTTTGGCCAAGCTTTTATAATAAAATATTTTGTTTTGATAAAATGAGTAAAGGTTTATTTAAATAAAATAATAAGGATTTAAATATCCAATTTTATTAAAGTAAAGGCTTTTTCTTTTTAAATAAACACTAAAACATATTATTTTATTTTAATAAGTTTTCCAAAGGTTTTTGAATAAAAACTTACTGAAAAGGTTTTGTGGATCTTTAAGTAAAGAGTTTTGCTTTTCAAAATATAAGGTAGATTTATAAATGAAGATTATTTTATAAAGCCAAATTAAAACCTTGGCCAAGATTTTGAAACAAAAGGTTTTGCTTTGATTAAAATAGTAGAGGTTTATTTAAAATAAAATAAAAAGGATTTAAATATCCAAGTTTTATTAATAAAGGTTTTACTATTTCCAAAATATCAAAACTTATTTATTTATTTAAAATAAGTTTTCCAAGTATTTTATATTCTCAAAATAAAACCTACTAAAGCGTTTTGGTTTTATTTTAGTTTTCAAAATAAAGTTTTTAAATAAACAAATCCTATTTGATTTATTAACAAAGGTCCATTCTATTTAATTATTAATGGAACCTAAAATAAAAGGTTATTTTGTTTTAAACAAGATTTCCAAATATTTTTTATTTTCAATTAAAACCTACTGATTTGGTTTTGAAAATATTTGGATTTCAAATGGAAATTTTTTATTAATTAAATCAAACCCTATTTTATTAAATAACTAAAGATCCATTTTATTTAATTATTGAATGGATCCTAAAATGAATAAAAATATTATTTTCATTTTGGAATGTTGGTTTATGTTAATAAACAGAACCAAGTTCAAAGTTGTGAAGTGTGGTGTTTGTTTGAATTGTTTGAATGGTTGAGTGAATGAATTTTTGATTGAAATTCAAAACAGAAAAATAGAATTAGAAAAGGAAAAAGAAAATAGACAGAAAAAAAATAATAGATTCAGGACCAGCCCAACCCAGCAACCCACTAAGGCCCAGAAGCAGCCCAGTTATTCTCCCCGAATAGAAAACGATTCACACCTCGTTTCTGACCCGCACAGAGTATGACCAGTGGACCCTCCCCTCGTTACTTTTCCCACTGACAGGTAGACCCCACTCCTCCTGTTCTTCTTCCCCACCCGCAGACCACGCCCACCCTTCGCCGGCCGTTACAGACGGAATAACTCCGGCGTAATACGCCTTAAACACGCGTTGAATCAGCCCCACGACCACGCAGGATAAATCACCTCCCTCTCCTCTTCACTTCCCCTCTGTCCCCTCCCCCAAGCACGCCACCAGGCCGCCCCAATTCCTCCCCGAGCTCCTCTGTCTCCGACGAGGTTCGGTGTCGATTCCGACCAAGACTCACCACCCCTGGCCTCCCTGAGCACACTAGGAGACTCCCCACTCCCTGGCGCATCTCCCAGTACCCACCGTTCAACCGCGGGCGCCCCAGAGCGTCGGCAACGACCGACTTCGAATGCGCCGTGCATCTTCAACTCCGGCAAGCACCCAGGTAGTTTCTGACCGCCCCGAGCCTCCTCGTTCATACTCCCTCACTCGCCTCGGTCTTGTGCAACTAACCCTGACCTCTGTTTGTCTTTTTGTGACCATTAGCATCGGCTTCGACGACGACCTGCAGCACCGCCGTCTGCCCTCTTTCTCCGACGACGCCCACAGGTAGATTCCGACCACCCCGTGTCTCCTCGATCACGCAAACATCTTTGCCATGGCCTTGCACAGCTAACCCAGTCCTCCGTTTATCTTCTCGTGGACCACAGCACCGTCCCCGACCACGTCCAGAGCCAACCGTCGTCAGACGCAGCTCCGGCGAGCAATCCCTGACAGCACCATGCGCCCCTTGGACTATCACGACCACGTTGAGCTTCCCCAGACAACTGCGACCTCGGTGAGCACCTCCCCAACCTCCCTCGCTTCCTATTTTGCCAGCACCGCCACAGCCTGGCCGTGCGCCGCCGCTAGCCGCCGCCGGCGCCGCTCACTTTTGGTCAATCGAATCAGTACCGTAGGATCTAGATTGAACGAGCAGGATTAGATCATTTAACTGCGAAGAGGTACGCGTCCTGTGCCGCACGATTTGATTGGATCCAATGGCTACATCGCGTGATCCGGCCGAACCGGTACCGCCCAACCAGATCGTGACGCGTGGCACCAGACGATCTGAAATAGAATTTGAAAACAGATTTTGATGCCATTTTCAAACCCTTATAACTCTGGATCCACATGTCCAAAAATTACAAATTTTATGTCGTTGGATTCAGGAGAACAAGACCTAACCAACCCTGTCCTTAGTTTAGCAAATAGTATCTGTTAATTTGCTTGTTTTTGCAGAATCATTTGTGTGCTTATTTAGATTAGAAAAATTATTTAAAAATGATTTTTGGGTTAAAACCTTTGCAAAATGGATTGTTGTGACCTCACTGACCCTAGGAACCAACCCATAGTTTGGAAAATGTATTTGGAAAAGTTTAGAATGGATTAATTAGTTTAGTCCATTTCTAGCCAAATAAAACTATTGTTTTGATTATGAAAATGGTTTAAAAATGAATTTGGGGATAAAATCTTTGGCAAAAGGTGTATTTTGAACCTACTAACATTGGGAACCACTTTGTGAACTCAAAAATGTATTTGGTGAAATAAAATAATGATTCTTTGATTTAAAACCATTTCTAGTCAAATAGAAATGTGGTTTATTTATTAAAAAGAGTTTTGGAAGAAAACCTTTGGAAAATGTTTTGTTTTAAACTCTCTGACCCTAAACACCAAGTTTTATGGTTTGAAAACATATTTGGTGAACCCTATAGGTTAATGCCTTAGTAAAAATATTTCTACACCACATAAAATGATACTTTGTTTTGAAAATGGTTTTTAAAGTGAGACCTTTTGCAAATGACTTTGCCACTCTACAAAATGATCATTAGATGTACCAAAATGTCTATGACCCACTAGGAACCACTTTTTCAAACAAAACAAAGCTTGGCATGCTTGCATGCATTACTTTGACTTTGTCATTTCTTATGTGTTGTTTTGCTTGATTGGTAGATTGAGTTTGTGCCTTGCTTGATTGAATTGTAGTGACTTGAAGAGTGTGATTGTTGCAAGGACAAGGAGTGAACCCATACTCTACCAAAAAGGCAAGTGATGCTTCATACTTTTGTCCCATTATTTACACTATGCATTAGTGATATTTTCTAAGTAGGACTTGCATGGAATTTTTCTAAGTATAAACTATGCTATGGGAAAACCTAGTAGATGAAACCTTAGTAGAAATTTCCTAAGTTAAGATTCCTACTACTATCATGCTTAGCTTATCTAATAGAAAACAATGGTGGAATATATATTCACACTATGGAAAATTTCTAAGTCTGTGGACTTATGTTTTGTTTAATAAAACAACTAAGTGAATGAATCACCTGGGTGGAATGGAAGGAATGGTTTGTGTTGAGTGGTTCACAAGGCCATGGACTTGGCTTGTGTATCTCACTTGTGGAAGGCCACCCAGGAACAAAGAGATTTGAGATGTCAAATGTTGAGAAGCTTCAAGTGCAACCACTTGGCAATATGGGCTCTGCCATGATCATATAGGTTGCAAGAACTTAGCCATATGGACAGTGGGTGGTAGTGTTTGATAGGATGGAACGCGTCCATTTTGGTCTAAGGGAAGGCTTCTGAAAGATCTTGTCTTGGGAAACCAAGTCTTGTGGGGAAAGTGCACCACCTCTGCATAGTGTAAAATCTAAGTACTTAGCCATGTCCCTGGTAAAGGACAATTTGAGCATCAAGACATGGAAGCAATCAAGAATCTCATCACTCCAACTTCTAAGTAAAACTTGTGGTTTGAACAAGGGTTGTTTGAAATCTTCAATCTTTGATTGAGAGATGCCTTGTAAAGGATCTCCAATCTTTGATTGAGGAAAATGATTTTATCAAAGCAAAAACTTAGTATTTTCAAAGGTTAAGGAAAAATCTATTTTGAGCAATGCAAGCCTCAACTCCACTTAGCCAAATGCATATAGATGATAGACTCCACTATACTACCATAGTATCACTTGCCAATACAATTCAAATGTATTGACCCTTGTGGCTGTAACTTGTAATGTTGCAGGTTTGACTGCTTTAGAGAAGATTGATTGTTTAGGATTACAAAGTCTACAACCAGCATCTGCCTGTGGCACTTTGAAGATGAAGGACCCATACTTATAGTTATTCCGCTGCAATGTAATGTAATAGCCAAATGAGCTATGTAAGATGTAATAAAATTATGTTATTCCTGGTTATAAAGTTATATTATGACCTTTGTTTCTTGATATTACATCTTAACTATGGATGCTAGCTATTGATCCAGGGACTAGCATTGTAAACACAAGGGGCCCTATCTTACTAAAGGTTGGGAACCCTATATGTGTGCTCTTTTAACTAACAACAACCAGAGTCATTGAAATGTGTGTTCTCTTCAGAGACCACACATGGATCCACTAGTTTCATTGCATGTGTGTTCTTTTTACTAACAATAACCAGAGTCATTGAAATGGATATTCTCTTCAGAGACCACACATGGATCCACCAGTGTTATTGCATGTGTGTTCTTATTACTAACAACAACCAGAGTGATTGCATCTGTGTTCTTTTCACATACCACATATGGATCCACCAGTGTCATTGCATGTGTGTTCTTTTCACAATCCACCTATGGATCCACCAGTGTCATTGCATGTGTGTTCTTTTTACTAACAACAACTGGAGTCATTTGATGACTGTTCTTTTCACATACCACATACGGATCCACCAGTGTCATTGAAATGTGTGTTCTCTTCAGAGACCACACATGGATCCACCAGTGTCATTACATGTGTGTTCTTTTTACTAACAACAACTGGAGTGATTGCATGTGTGTTCTTTTCACATACCACATATGGATCCACCAGTGTCATTGCATGTGTGCTCTTTTCACAATCCACCTATGGATCCACCAGTGTCATTGCATGTGTGTTCTGTTTACTAACTACAACAAGAGTCATTGAAATGTGTGTTCTCTTCAGAGACCACACACGGATCCACCAGTGTTATTGCATGTGTGTTCTTTTTACTAAAAACAACCAGAGTCATTGCATGTGTGTTCTTTTCACATGCCACATATAGATCCACTAGTGTCATTGCATGTGTGTTATTTTCACAATCCACCTATGGATCCACCAGTCTCATTGCATGTGTCTTCTTTTTATTAACAACAACTGGAGTTCTTTCATGACTGTTCTTTTCACATACCACATATGGATCCACCAGTGTCATTGAAATGTGTGTTCTCTTCAGAGACCACACATGGATCCACCAGTGTCATTACATGTGTGTTATTTTTACTAACAACAACTGGAGTCATTGCATGTGTGTTCTTTTCACATACCACATATGTAACAACCAGAGTCATTGCATGTGTGCTCTTTTCACAATCCACCTATGGATCCACCAGTGTCATTGCATGTGTGTTCTTTTTACAAACAACAACCAGAGTCATTGAAATGTGTGTTCTTTTCACATACCACATATGGATCCACAAGTGTCATTGCATGTGTGTTCTTTTTACTAACAACAACGAGTCATTTCATGTGTGTTCTCTTCAGAGACCACACATGGATCCACCAGTGTCATTGCATGTGTGCTCTTTTTACTAACAACAACCAGAGTCATTGAAATGTGTGTTCTCTTCAGAGACCACACATGGATCCACCAGTGTCATTGCATGTGTGTTCTTTTTACTAACAACAACTAGAGTCATTGAAATGGGTGTTCTGTTCAGAGACCACACATGGATCCACCAGTGTTATTGCATGTGTGTTCTTGTTACTAACAACAACCAGAGTCATTGCATGTGTGTTCTTTTCACATACCACATATGGATCCACCAGTGTCATTTCCTGTGCATTCTTTTCACAATCCACCTATGGATCCACCAGTGTCATTGCATGTGAGTTCTTTTTCCTAACAACAACTGGAGTCATTTCATGACTGTTCTTTTCACATACCACATATAGATCCACTAGTGTCATTGAAATGTGTGTTCTCTTCAGAGACCACACATGGATCCACCAGTGTCATTACATGTGTGTTCTTTTTACTAACAACAACTGGAGTGATTGCATGTGTGTTCTTTTCACATACCAGATGAGCATCCACAAGTGTCATTGCATGTGTGCTCTTTTCACAATCCACCTATGGATCCACCAGTGTCATTGCATGTGTGTTCTTTTTACGAACAACAACCAGAGTCATTGAAATGTGTGTTCTTTTCACATACCACATATGGATCCACCAGTGTCATTGCATGTGTGTTCTTTTTACTAATAACAACCAGAGTCATGGCATGTGTGTTCTTTTCACATACCACATATGGATCCACCAGTGTCATTGTATGTGTGCTCTTTTTACTAACAACAACCAGAGCCATTGCATGTGTGTTCTCTTTAGAGACCACACATGGATCCACCAGTGTCATTGCATGTGTGTTCTTTTTACTAACAACAACCAGAGTCATTGAAATGTGTGTTCTCTTCAGAGACCACACATGGATCCACCAGTGTCATTGCATGTGTGTTCTTTTTACTAACAACAACTGGAGTCATTGCATGTGTGTTCTTTTCACATACCACATATGGATCCACCAGTGTCATTGCATGTGTTCTCTTTTCACAATCCACCTATGGATCCACCAGTGTCATTGCACATGTGTTCTTTTTACTAACAACAACCAGAGTCATTGAAATGTGCGTTCTTTTCACATACCACATATGGATCCACCAGTGTCATTGCATGTGTGTTCTTTTTACTAACAACAACCAGAGTCATTGCATGTGTGTTCTCTTCAGAGACCACACATGGATCCACCAGTGTCATTGCATGTGTGTTCTTTTTACTAACAACAACCAGAGTCATTGAAATGTATGTTCTCTTCAGAGACAACACATGGATCCACCAGTGTCATTGCATGTGTGTTCTTTTTACTAACAACAACCAGTGTCATTGCATGTGTGTTATTTTCACAATCCCCCTATGAATCCACCAGTGCCATTGGATGTGTGCTTTTTTTTTACTAACAACAACCAGAGTCATTTCATGTGTGTTCTTTTCACATACCACATATGGATCCACCAGTGTCATTGCATGTGTGCTCTTTTTACTAACAACAACCAGAGTCATTGAAATGTGTGTTCTCTTCAGAGACCACACATGGATCCACCAGTGTTATTGCATGTGTGTTCTTGTTACTAACAACAACCAGAGTCATTGCATGTGTGTTCTTTTCACATGCCACATATAGATCCACTAGTGTAATTTCATGTGTGTTCTTATCACAATCCACCTATGGATCCACCAGTCTCATTGCATGTGTCTTCTTTTTACTAACAAAAACTGGAGTCCTTTCATGACTGTTCTTTTCACATACCACATATGGATCCACCAGTGTCATTGAAATGTGTGTTCTCTTCAGAGACCACACATGGATCCACCAGTGTCATTACATGTGTGTTCTTTTTACTAACAACAACTGGAGTCATTGCATGTGTGTTCTTTTCACATACCACATATGGAACAACCAGAGTCATTGCACGTGTGCTCTTTTCACAATCCACCTATGGATCCACCAGTTTCATTGCATGTGTGTTCTTTTTACGAACAACAACCAGAGTCATTGAAATGTGTGTTCTTTTCACATACCACATATGGATCCACTAGTGTCATTGCATGTGTGTTCTTTTTACTAACAACAACCAGAGTCATTGCATGTGTGTTCTCTTCAGAGACCACACATGGATCCACCAGTGTCATTTCATGTGTGCTCTTTTAACTAACAACAACCAGAGTCATTGAAATGTGTGTTCTCTTCAGAGACCACACATGGATCCACTAGTTTCATTGCATGTGTGTTCTTTTTACTAACAATAACCAGAGTCATTGAAATGGGTATTCTCTTCAGAGACCACACATGGATCCACTAGTGTTATTGCATGTGTGTTCTTATTACTAACAACAACCAGAGTCATTGCATGTGTGTTCTTTTCACATACCACATATGGATCCACCAGTGTCATTGCATGTGTGTTCTTTTCACAATCCACCTATGGATCCACCAGTGTCATTGCATGTGTGTTCTTTTTACTAACAACAACTGGAGTCATTTGATGACTGTTCTTTTCACATACCACATACGGATCCACCAGTGTCATTGAAATGTGTGTTCTCTTCAGAGACCACACATGGATCCACCAGTGTCATTACATGTGTGTTCTTTTTACTAACAACAACCAGAGTCATTGCATGTGTGCTCTTTTCACGATCCACCTATGGATCCACCGGTGTCATTACATGTGTGTTCTTTTTTCTAACAACAACCAGAGTCATTGAAATGTGTGTTCTTTTCACATACCACATATGGATCCACCAATGTCATTGCATGTGTCCTCTTTTTACTAACAACAACCAGAGTCATTGCATGTGTGTTCTCTTCAAAGACCACACATGGATCCACCAGTGTCATTGCATGTGTGTTCTTTTTACTAAAAACAACCAGAGTCATTGAAATGTGTGTTCTCTTCAGAGACCACACATGGATCCACCAGTGTCATTGCATGTGTGTTCTTTTTACTAACAACAACCAGTGTCATTGCATGTGTTTTTTTTTCACATACCACATATGGATCCACAAGTGTCATTGCATATGTGTTCTTTTCACAATACACCTATGGATCCACCAGTGTCATTGTATGTGTGTTGTTTTTACTAACAACAACTAGAGTCATTTCATGACTGTTCTTTTCACATACCACATATGGATCCACCAGTGCCATTGAAATGTGTATTCTCTTCAGAGACCACACATGGATCCACTAGTGTCATTGCATGTGTGTTCTTTTTACTAACAAGAACTAGAGTCATTGTATGTGTGTTCTTTTCACATACCACATATGGATCCACCAGTGTCATTGCATGTGTGCTGTTTTCACAATCCACCTATGGATCCACCAGTGTCATTGCATGTGTGTTCTTTTTACTAACAACAACCAGTCATTGAAATGTATGTTCTTTTCACATACCACATATGGATCCACTAGTGTCAATGCATGTGTGTTCTTTTTACTAACAACAACCAGAGTCATTGCATGTGTGTTCTCTTCAGAGACCACACATGGATCCACCAATGTCATTGCATGTGTGTTCTTTTTACTATCAAGAACCAAAGTCATTGAAATGTGTGTTCTCTTTAGAGACAACACATGGATCCACCAGTGTCATTGTATGTGTATTCTTTTTACTAACAACAACCAGTTTCATTGCATGTGTGTTCTTTTCACAATCCCCCTATGGATCCACCAGTGCCATTGCATGTGTGCTTTTTTTACTAACAACAACCAGAGTCATTTCATGTGTGTTCTTTTCACATACCACATATGGATCCACGAGAGTCATTGAAATGTGTGTTCTCTTCACTGACAACACATGGATCCACCAGTGTTATTGCATGTGTGTTCTTTTCACATGCCACATATGGATCCACTAGTGTCATTACATGTGTGTTCTTTTCACAATCCACCTATGGATCCACCAGTCTCATTGCATGTGTGTTCTTTTTACTAACAACAACTGGAGTCATTCCTTGACTGTTCTTTTCACATACCACATATGGATCCACCAGTGTCATTGAAATGTGTGTTCTCTTTAGAGACCACACATGGATCCTGATGTCATTACATGTGTGTTCTTTTTACTAACAACAACTGGAGTCATTGTATGTGTGTTCTTTTCAGATACCACATATGGAACAACCAGAGTCATTGCATGTGTGCTCTTTTCACAATCCACCTATGGATCCACCAGTGTCATTGCATGTGTGTTCTTTTTACAAACAACAACCAGAGTCATTGAAATGTGTGTTCTTTTCACATACCACATATGGATCCACAAGTGTCATTGCATGTGTGTTCTTTTTACTAACAACAACCAGAGTCATTGCATGTGTGTTCTCTTCAGAGACCACACGTGGATCCACCAGTGTCATTGCATGTGTGCTCTTTTTACTAACAACAACCAGAGTCATTGAAATGTGTGTTCTCTTCAGAGACCACACATGGATCCACCAGTGTCATTGCATGTGTGTTATTTTTACTAACAACAACCAGAGTCATTGAAATGGATGTTCTCTTCAGAGACAACACATGGATCCACCAGTGTCATTGCATGTGTGTTCTTTTTACTAACAACAACCAGTGTCATTGCATGTGTGTTCTTTTCACAACCCCCCTATGAATCCACCAGTGCCATTGCATGTGTGCTTTTTTTACTAACAACAACCAGAGTAATTTCATGTGTGTTCTTTTCACATACCACATATGGATCCACCAGAGTCATTGAAATGTGTGTTCTCTTCAGAGACCACACATGGATCCACCAGTGTTATTGCATGTGTGTTCTTGTTACTAACAACAACCAGAGTCAGTGCATGTGTGTTCTTTTCACATGCCACATGTAGATCCACCAGTGTCATTGCATGTGTGTTCTTTTCACAATCCACCTATGGATCCACCAGTCTCATTGCATGTGTCTTCTTTTTACTAACAACAACTGGAGTCCTTTCATGACTGTTCTTTTCACATACCACATATGGATCCACCAGTATCATTTAAATGTGTGTTCTCTTCAGAGACCACACATGGATCCACCAGTGTCATTACATGTGTGTTCTTTTTACTAACAACAACTGCAGACATTGCATTTGTGTTCTTTTCACATACCACATATGGAACAACCAGAGTCATTGCATGTGTTCTCTTTTCACAATCCACCTATGGATCCACCAGTGTCATTGCATGTGTGTTCTTTTTAAAAACAACAACCAGAGTCATTGACATGTGTGTTCTTTTCACATACCACATATGGATCCACTAGTGTCATTGCATGTGTGTTCTTTTTACTAACAACAACCAGAGTCATTGCATGTGTGTTCTCTTCAGAGACCACACATGGATCCACCAGTGTTATTACATGTGTGTTCTTTTTACTAACAACAACTGGAGTCATTGCATTTGTGTTCTTTTCACATACCACATATGGAACAACCAGAGTCATTGCATGTGTGCTCTTTTCAGAATCCACCTATGGATCCACCAGTGTTTTTACATGTGTGTTCTTTTTACAAACAACAACCAGAGTCATTGAAATGTGTGTTCTTTTCACATACCATATATGGATCCACCAATGTCATTGCATGTGTGCTCTTTTTACTAACAACAACCAGAGCCATTGCATGTGTGTTCTCTTCAAAGACCACATGGATCCTGATGTCATTGCATGTGTGTTCTTTTTACTAAAAACAACCAGAGTCATTGAAATGTGTGTTCTCTTCAGAGACCACACATGGATCCACCAGTGTCATTGCATGTGCGTTCTTTTTACTAACAACAACCAGTGTCATTGCATGTGTGTTCTTTTCACATACCACATATGGATCCAGAAGTGTCATTGCATATGTGTTCTTTTCACAATACACCTATGGATCCACCAGTGTCATTGTATGTGTGTTGTTTTTACTAACAACAACTAGAGTCATTTCATGACTGTTCTTTTCACATACCACATATGGATCCACTAGTGCCATTGAAATGTGTATTCTCTTCAGAAACCACACATGGATCCACTAGTGTCATTGCATGTGTGTTCTTTTTACTAACAACAACTAGAGTCATTGTATGTGTGTTCTTTTCACATACCACATATGGATCCACCAGTGTCATTGCATGTGTGCTGTTTTCACAATCCACCTATGGATCCACCAGTGTCATTGCATGTGTGTTCTTTTTACTAACAACAACCAGAGTCATTGAAATGTATGTTCTTTTCACATACCACATATGGATCCACTAGTGTCAATGCATGTGTGTTCTTTTTACTAACAACAACCAGAGTCATTGCATGTGTGTTCTCTTCAGAGACCACACATGGATCCACCAATGTCATTGCATGTGTGTTCATTTTACTAACAACAACCAAAGTCATTGAAATGTGTGTTCTCTTCAGAGACAACACATGGATCCACCAGTGTCATTGTATGTGTATTCTTTTTACTAACAACAACCAGTTTCAATGCATGTGTGTTCTTTTCACAATCGCCCTATGGATCCACCAGTGCCATTGCATGTGTGCTTTTTTTACTAACAACAACCAGAGTCATTTCATGTGTGTTCTTTTCGCATACCACATATGGATCCACCAGAGTCATTGAAATGTGTGTTCTCTTCACAGACCACACATGGATCCACCAGTGTTATTGCATGTGTGTTCTTGTTACTAACAACAACCAGAGTCATTGCATGTGTGTTCTTTTCACATGCCACATATGGATCCACTAGTGTCATTGCATGTGTGTTCTTTTCACAATCCACCTATGGATCCACCAGTCTCATTGCATGTGTGTTCTTTTTACTAACAACAACTGGAGTCATTTCATGACTGTTCTTTTCACATACCACATATGGATCCACCAGTGTCATTGAAATGTGTGTTCTCTTCAGAGACCACACATGGATCCACCAGTGTCATTACATGTGTGTTCTTTTTACTAACAACAACTGGAGTCATTGCATGTGTGTTCTTTTCACATACCACATATGGAACAACCAGTCATTGCATGTGTGCTCTTTTCACAATCCACCTATAGATCCACCAGTGTCATTGTGTGTGTGTTCTTTTTACAAACAACAACCAGAGTCATTGAAATGTGTGTTCTTTTCACATACCACATATGGATCCACAAGTGTCATTGCATGAGTGTTCTTTTTACTAACAGCAACCAGAGTCATTGCATGTGTGTTCTCTTCAGAGACCACACATGGATCCACCAGTGTCATTAAAAACTTACTGAAAAGGTTTTGTGGATCTTTAAGTAAAGAGTTTTGCTTTTCAAAATATAAAGTAGATTTATAAATGAAGATTATTTTATAAAGCCAAATTAAAACCTTGGCCAAGATTTTGAAACAAAAGGTTTTGCTTTGATTAAAATAGTAGAGGTTTATTTAAAATAAAATAAAAAGGATTTAAATATCCAAGTTTTATTAATAAAGGTTTTACTATTTCCAAATATCAAAACTTATTTATTTATTTAAAATAAGTTTTCCAAGTATTTTATATTCTCAAAATAAAACCTACTAAAGCGTTTTGGTTTTATTTTAGTTTTCAAAATAAAGTTTTTAAATAAACAAATCATATTTGATTTATTAACAAAGGTCCATTCTATTTAATTATTAATGGAACCTAAAATAAAAGGTTATTTTGTTTTAAACAAGATTTCCAAATATCTTTTATTTTCAATTAAAACCTACTGATTTGGTTTTGAAAATATTTGGATTTCAAATGGAAATTTTTTATTAATTAAATCAAACCCTATTTTATTAAATAACTAAAGATCCATTTTATTTAATTATTGAATGGATCCTAAAATGAATAAAAATATTATTTTCATTTTGGAATGTTGGTTTATGTTAATAAACAGAACCAAGTTCAAAGTTGTGAAGTGTGGTGTTTGTTTGAATTGTTTGAATGGTTGAGTGAATGATTTTTTGATTGAAATTCAAAACAGAAAAATAGAATTATAGAAAAAAAATAATAGATTCAGGACCAGCCCAACCCAGCAACCCACTAAGGCCCAGAAGCAGCCCAGTTATTCTCCCCGAACAGAAAACGATTCACACCTCGTTTCTGACCCGCACAGAGTATGACCAGTGGACCCTCCCCTCGTTACTTTTCCCATTGACAGGTAGACCCCACTCCTGTTCTTCTTCCCCACCCGCAGACCATGCCCACCCTTTGCCGGCCGTTACAGACGGAATAACTCCGGCGTAATACGCCTTAAACACGCGTTGAATCAGCCCCACGACCACGCAGGATAAATCACCTCCCTCTCCTCTTCACTTCCCCTCTGTCCCCTCCCCCAAGCATGCCACCAGGCCGCCCCAATTCCTCCCCGAGCTCCTCTGTCTCCGACGAGGTTCGGTGTCGATTCCGACCAAGACTCACCACCCCTGGCCTCCCTGAGCACACTAGGAGACTCCCCACTCCCTGGCGCATCTCCCAGTACCCACCGTTCAACCGCGGGCGCCCCAGAGCGTCGGCAACGACCAGCTTCCGAACGCCGCCGCGTGCTCTTCAACTCCGCAAGCACCGGTAGTTTCGGCGCCCGAGCCTCCTCGTTCATACTCCCTCACTCGCCTCGGTCTTGTGAAACTAACCCTGACCTCTGTTTGTCTTTTCGTGACCATTAGCATCGGCTTCGACGACGACCTGCAGCACCGCCGTCTGCCCTCTTTCTCCGGCGACGCCACGGTGGATTCCAACCACCCGTGTCTCCTCGATCACGCAAACATCTTTGCCATGGCCTTGCGATAAGCAGTCCTCCGTTTATCTTCTTGTGGACCACAGCACCGTCCCCGACCACGTCCAGAGCCAACCGTCGTCAGACGCAGCTCCGGCGAGCAATCCCTGACAGCACCGTGCGCCCCTTGGACTATCACGACCATGTTGAGCTTCCCAGACAACTGCGAGCTCGGTGAGCACCTCCCCAACCTCCCTCACTTCCTGTTTTGCCAGCACCACCACAGCCTGCGCAGGCGCCGCTAGCCGCCATGCCGCTCACTTTTGGTCAATCGAATCGATCGTGGGATCTAGATTGAGCGGCAGGATTAGATCATTTAACTGCGAAGAGTGCAGCGTCATGCCGCGATTTGATTGGATCCAATGGCTACAGCGTGATCCGGCCGAACGGTACCCAACCAGATCGTGACGCGTGGCACCAGACGATCTGAAATAGAATTTGAAAACAGATTTTGATGCCATTTTCAAACCCTTATAACTCTGGATCCACACGTCCAAAAATTACAAATTTTATGTCGTTGGATTCAGGAGAACAAGACCTAACCAACCCTGTCCTTAGTTTAGCAAATAGTATCTGTTAATTTGCTTGTTTTTGCAGAATCATTTGTGTGCTTATTTAGATTAGAAAAATTATTTAAAAATGATTTTTGGGTTAAAACCTTTGCAAAATGGATTGTTGTGACCTCACTGACCCTAGGAACCAACCCATAGTTTGGAAAATGTATTTGGAAAAGTTTAGAATGGATTAATTAGTTTAGTCCATTTCTAGCCAAATAAAACTATTGTTTTGATTATGAAAATGGTTTAAAAATGAATTTGGGGATAAAATCTTTGGCAAAAGGTGTATTTTGAACCTACTAACATTGGGAACCACTTTGTGAACTCAAAAATGTATTTGGTGAAATAAAATAATGATTCTTTGATTTAAAACCATTTCTAGTCAAATAGAAATGTGGTTTATTTATTAAAAAGAGTTTTGGAAGAAAACCTTTGGAAAATGTTTTGTTTTAAACTCTCTGACCCTAAACACCAAGTTTTATGGTTTGAAAACATATTTGGTGAACCCTATAGGTTAATGCCTTAGTAAAAATATTTCTACACCACATAAAATGATACTTTGTTTTGAAAATAGTTTTTAAAGTGAGACCTTTTGCAAATGACTTTGCCACTCTACAAAATGATCATTAGATGTACCCAAATGTCTATGACCCACTAGGAACCACTTTTTCAAACAAAATAAAGCTTGGCATGCATGCATGCATTACTTTGACTTTGTCATTTCTTATGTGTTGTTTTGCTTGATTGGTAGATTGAGTTTGTGCCTTGCTTGATTGAATTGTAGTGACTTGAAGAGTGTGATTGTTGCAAGGACAAGGAGTGAACCCATACTCTACCAAAAAGGCAAGTGATGCTTCATACTTTTGTCCCATTATTTACACTATGCATTAGTGATATTTTCTAAGTAGGACTTGCATGGAATTTTGCTAAGTATAAACTATGCTATGGGAAAACCTAGTAGATGAAACCTTAGTAGAAATTTCCTAATAAGATTCCTACTACTATCATGCTTAGCTTAGCTAATAGAAAACAAGGGTGGAATATATATTCACACTATGGAAAATTTCTAAGTCTGTGGACTTATGTTTTGTTTAATAAAACAACTAAGTGAATGAATCACCTGGGTGGAATGGAAGGAATGGTTTGTGTTGAGTGGTTCACAAGGCCATGGACTTGGCTTGTGTATCTCACTTGTGGAAGGCCACCCAGGAACAAAGAGATTTGAGATGTCAAATGTTGAGAAGCTTCAAGTGCAACCACTTGGCAATATGGGCTCTGCCATGATCATATAGGTTGCAAGAACTTAGCCATATGGACAGTGGGTGGTAGTGTTTGATAGGATGGAACGCGTCCATTTTGGTCTAAGGGAAGGCTTCTGAAAGATCTTGTCTTGGGAAACCAAGTCTTGTGGGGAAAGTGCACCACCTCTGCATAGTGTAAAATCTAAGTACTTAGCCATGTCCCTGGTAAAGGACAATTTGAGCATCAAGACATGGAAGCAATCAAGAATCTGATCATTCAAATTTCTAAGTTAAAACTTGTGGATTGAACAAGGGTTGTTTGAAATCTTCAATCTTTGATTGAGAGATGCCTTGTAAAGGATCTCCAATCTTTGATTGAGGAAAATGATTTTATCAAAGCAAAAACTTAGTATTTTCAAAGGTTAAGGAAAAATCTATTTTGAGCAATGCAAGCCTCAATTCCACTTAGCCAAATGCATATAGATGATAGACTACACTATACTACCATAGTATCACTTGCCAATACAATTCAAATGTATTGACCCTTGTGGCTATAACTTGTAATGTTGCAGGTTTGATTGTTTTAGAGAAGATTGATTGTTTAGGATTACAAAGTCTACAACCAGCATCTGCCTGTGGCACTTTGAAGATGAAGGACCCATACTTATAGTTATTCCGCTGCAATGTAATGTAATAGCCAAATGAGCTATGTAAGATGTAATAAAATTATGTTATTCCTGGTTATAAAGTTATATTATGACCTTTGTTTCTTGATATTACATCTTAACTATGGATGCTAGCTATTGATCCAGGGACTAGCATTGTAAACACAAGGGGCCCTATCTTATTAAAGGTTGGGAACCCTATATGTGTGCTCTTTTAACTAACAACAACCAGAGTCATTGAAATGTGTGTTCTCTTCAGAGACCACACATGGATCCACTAGTTTCATTGCATGTGTGTTCTTTTTACTAACAATAACCAGAGTCATTGAAATGGATATTCTCTTCAGAGACCACACATGGATCCACCAGTGTTATTGCATGTGTGTTCTTATTACTAACAACAACCAGAGTGATTGCATCTGTGTTCTTTTCACATACCACATATGGATCCACCAGTGTCATTGCATGTGTGTTCTTTTCACAATCCACCTATGGATCCACCAGTGTCATTGCATGTGTGTTCTTTTTACTAACAACAACTGGAGTCATTTGATGGTGTTCTTTTCACATACCACATACGGATCCACAGTGTCATTGAAATGTGTGTTCTCTTTAGAGACCACATGGATCCTGATGTCATTACATGTGTGTTCTTTTTACTAACAACAACTGGAGTGATTGCATGTGTGTTCTTTTCACATACCACATATGGATCCACCAGTGTCATTGCATGTGTGCTCTTTTCACAATCCACCTATGGATCCACCAGTGTCATTGCATGTGTGTTCTGTTTACTAACTACAACAAGAGTCATTGAAATGTGTGTTCTCTTCAGAGACCACACACCGATCCACCAGTATTATTGCATGTGTGTTCTTTTTACTAAAAACAACCAGAGTCATTGCATGTGTGTTCTTTTCACATGCCACATATAGATCCACTAGTGTCATTGCATGTGTGTTCTTTTCACAATCCACCTATGGATCCACCAGTCTCATTGCATGTGTCTTCTTTTTATTAACAACAACTGGAGTTCTTTCATGACTGTTCTTTTCACATACCACATATGGATCCACCAGTGTCATTGAAATGTGTGTTCTCTTCAGAGACCACACATGGATCCACCAGTGTCATTACATGTGTGTTATTTTTACTAACAACAACTGGAGTCATTGCATGTGTGTTCTTTTCACATACCACATATGTAACAACCAGAGTCATTGCATGTGTGCTCTTTTCACAATCCACCTATGGATCCACCAGTGTCATTGCATGTGTGTTCTTTTTACAAACAACAACCAGAGTCATTGAAATGTGTGTTCTTTTCACATACCACATATGGATCCACAAGTGTCATTGCATGTGTGTTCTTTTTACTAACAACAACCAGAGTCATTGCATGTGTGTTCTCTTCAGAGACCACACATGGATCCACCAGTGTCATTGCATGTGTGCTCTTTTTACTAACAACAACCAGAGTCATTGAAATGTGTGTTCTCTTCAGAGACCACACATGGATTGTGGCATCCCGCAAAACCACTACTAGAAAATCGCGTTGTTTTTGTGCATTGCATCATCATGACCGCATGCTCATGTCGTCATGCCACATTGCATTTGAGCATCGTCATCATCTTGCATTTGCTTGCATAAAACTATTTGCAGAAAAACCTATTTTGTGTTTTCTAAAACGCCCCGTCTTTGTTCAAACGCAAAACCCGGGTCTCCGGATTATTTTGTTTTGTCTGCTATCGGTTTGCAAAAGACCTGTTTGAAATAAATAAAATATTTAATTATTTTTAGTGGGGCAGTCGAACGGGCCGATTCGACCCAGTCGACCACCCCCAAGTACAAATCGGTCCACCAGAATCCTAAAACTACCAGTCCTATTCTACCCACCCCTCCTCCACCTCACCCGGACCAATCCCTGGCAGCCACCTCACCCTCTCCCTTCCCCCTAACCTATCCCAGGACGCCACCTAATTCAAACCCCAACCCCCCTTCCCTGGTCAAACCCACCAGCACACACACCCCAACCCGCAGCCCCACCCAGTAGCCTTTGGCCTCTCCCCGCCCCACCTCTCAGCCCACCCGACCCCGCCTGCTCCCTCCTCTCCCCTTCCTCCAGACCTCCTCTGTCTCCCACGCCTCCCCACCGCCCCTCCCCGACCTCGCCTCTTCTTCCAGCCTCGCTCATGGTTCGCCGTCTCCCCTCTGGCCCAGGGCCTCTCGGCCTCACCCATGGGGCCGCCTCCGTCGCCTTCTCCCCCACCTCGTCCTCCCGTGCGCCCGCCCTCGTCGGCCCCGCCTCCGTCGAGCCGCGCTCGCCGCCTTCTCCGCCTCGAGCCTCGCCGTGCGAGTCCCGTCCGCCGCCAGCGCCCTTCACCGTCTCCGGCGTTCTGCGCGCGCCCTCCGGCCGAAGCGCCGTCAGCTTCGTCGTCCGCCCCAACCAGCGGCCTGCTTCGCCCCGTCCCAGAAGCTTCCCCGGCGTTCATACCACCTCGCCCGCCCTGTTGCGGCGTGTCGGCGCCGGGCCGACCTCGCCGGCGCCTGCAGCCCGTCCGTCTGGCGCCCAAGCCCGTCTGCGCAGCGGTGGCGCCACGACCA
Source organism: Avena insularis (assembly GCA_023614405.1). Lineage (NCBI taxonomy): Eukaryota > Viridiplantae > Streptophyta > Magnoliopsida > Poales > Poaceae > Avena > Avena insularis. The sequence continues at coordinate 93,441 of JAJUPC010000457.1, forward strand.
CCCTCGCCGCCCTGGAGCCCGTTGGCCCCTCCCCGCAGCGGAGCTCGGCGTCCTCGTGGATGCCGGGCACCTCCGTTCTCCTCGGTGGCGCTCTATACCAGGACAAACAATCGAACATGGAGGGAAAGGATAAGGCGTCAAGTTCCCTTGTCGACAAGATCGGCTCGATCTTTGTTGGATTAGAAGAATGTACTAGGTGGAAGCGAAGGCCTGACGCAGGTCCCAAGCTCGCCACCGGTGAACCAGATGGTACCCAAGGTCATCGACATAGAAAACCCCAAGATCTCTTTCATGGACTCGAAGCCGAACCCGGAGACCTCCGTCATGGATCATCGAGCACTTCTACACGGACCCACGGGATGACATGTTCTTCACCCAAGGCGACAAGGCTCTCTTCACGGATTTGAGACCCCGACATCGAAGCGACAAGGTCATCGTCATAGAACCGAAGACCACATGTGCGACAAGTACTCCTCGAGGGCGCCGAGTGCTTCACCCAGACGCCAAGACCGACCCGATACGGGGACACGACAAGATCTTCCATAGCGACAAGATCGACACCGACCAGGCGGATCCGATGTGCCCGACGAACCAAGTCCTCCTTTTCGGATGCGACAAGATCTACTTCCGTTGTCCGAGACCGATCCCATCGAACCTTGCCTTCCCGTCGAACCCGGAGACCGAACCCGTCGAACCCTCGGTGAACCCCAAGATCGCCGATACCCGATGTGTGACCCTAAGCCCCTATTTTTATAAATGATATATTTTGTTGCATATTAAATTGTTCATCTCGCATGCATATCATGTGGGTTGGGGCATTATGCCGATACACCTTATAATTAAATATGGGATCCATATGCGGGCAAATCTAGTCTTATATTGGTCCCATTTAAATTTGTGTAGAGAACCGGTGCTATCTTTTGCCATGTTAAAACAACAATTAATTGCGGGGTATCTAAATAACTTGAACCATCTAAATAATTGTCGGGACCCCGGTTCCACTTAATATTGCCCAATTGCATCGCACCTTGCCATGTCATACATCATACATGCATCATGCCGATTTTCTACCGTAGTATTAAATATTGCATCCGGTGTTTATTCTAGTGTTTTGCTTCTTCGCGGATAAGGCCGTTGAGTTGATGTGAGCTTCGCCCCGATCTTCGGTTGAACCTTCGACAATGTTTTCAGGCGAGCATCTCCCCCTTTCTACCTATCTTACTTTTATAGTATTTATTTCCCTCCTGTTGATCTATTGCTATCTGTGTTGCGATGCTCTAGTTCCGTACTGTGATATCCCGTGCAGCCCTATATTGCCTTGGACACATCCTATTGCCTGTTGCTTGGTAGATAGTTGGACCCGCGCGAAGTAGTCGCTTGCTCAAGAGTTGTTGCGTGTCGTCAAGCACCACAGTTGTTGGAGAAGTGCCGCATGTTCAATGTTGGAGATGATCATGGCTTTACTTATGGTTCACTTTAATTATTGTTTAACAACTAAAATTGAAGTAAGTAAGCAGAGGCATCGGTGGGTGATAGGTAATATTTGGTTTCCGACCGCCCACTTGTGTCCCGTAGGACCCCGAGTTCTTGACACCTGTTCCGAGATCGAGCGCGCTAACCACAGGTGGGGAGATATGGGCCCCCCATTGATTATTACCTGATTTCAAAGTATTGTACTGGGGGCCACAACTAGTTTGAGGTTTTATTTACTATCCTGTACTTATGCCATGCTTTACTGCTTTATTTAAATTGTGCGATGGATAGCACCTTTGTCTTTATTTAGGATCGGGACACGTTTTGCGGTGTCGACGGTCCGATTTTGGGATTTCTTTGTCGTTCACTGCGTCTACCCAAACCCTAAGTCCGTCTCGAGACCGGCCGACCGTTCTTGGTGTACTTAGTAGGGTGGCCCCGTGCTTGCTTTGGGTGCAGGAGCGTCATGACTTAGGCCGCCGACATACCGATGGGTGTATGTTAGCGATCGGCAAAAAGGGTCAAGTGCTTGTGGATACTTTGGTGCACCCTGCGGTTAAATCTTTTGAAGCCGTGTCATGGTTATGGGCGACTTGGAGCACGGTGCTTGATCATGAACAACTATAACTAAAGTTTACTGCTATAAATTGACTTGTATCCGATATGACTAGTAATCAGCTCCACTACAGCGGAATGGCTAAGTAAAAGTACCAACAAGCTGCTGGGTTTTGGGGTTATCTCATGCTAATTGTCGACTAGTAAGTGTTGCAACTATCACGAAATGGATAACTAAAATGGCCCCTTTGCTTATTTTATCGGGATGATTATCTACACTGTCTAATAATTGCTGCAACAATAAGCGAACAAATAAAACTGCCAGCGTATGCGTTCCTCGGTTGACTTGCTCGTGCGGTCTCGAGGGAATACCGGGATGGGATTGTTTGGTGTTAGTACCGAGGTGGTTCGAATAGGTCTTTCTTTCCCCTCTCGATAGCCGCTTCTGTATCGAGTCTCTATAGGTTGTTTAGTGCATGCTTTGCTGCGCTTGATCCACCATACCTATGTGGCGAGGACCTTGGAATTCTAACCTCGCGTGTCTTGGCCTCGATCTTGAGCTCTCTCTTTTTCCTTTGCCCTTTGTGGCACCTTTTGTTAAGCAGGTTTTGAGATCGGCGTCGTTAGCGAGGTTACCCTTCGGCTTGGCAGGGCGGGTTATGGGCCATTGGTTATTCTTCAGGCTCTTAGCCCCATTTGCATCTTGTCCGTAGTCGGACGCTCTATCATTTTCAAGGTGATTTGGATCTTTGTTACGTATATTTGTATTCTTGACTCTTTGAGTGTTGTTGTATATATATCTGTTACGTGGGTCCCATCGAGGACTGTTGTGTAATGTTATTACTTGCCGTTTTCCACCATACGAAAGTGCTGGTGGCACCTTCAATCGTTTCTGCGGGTTTGGCGGGTTTCGCTAAAACTTGCATAGAGCCGGTTCTGAGGGTGTTACATGGATCCACCAGTGTCATTGCATGTGTGTTCTTTTTACTAACAACAACTAGAGTCATTGAAATGGGTGTTCTGTTCAGAGACCACACATGGATCCACCGATGTTATTGCATGTGTGTTCTTGTTACTAACAACAACTTGAGTCATTGCATGTGTGTTCTTTTCACATACCACATATGGATCCACAGTGTCATTTCACATGTGTTCTTTTCACAATCCACCTATGGATCCACCAGTGTCATTGCATGTGAGTTCTTTTTCCTAACAACAATGAGTCCTTTCATGGTATTCTTTTCACATACCACATATAGATCCACTAGTGTCATTGAAATGTGTGTTCTCTTGGAGACCACACATGGATCCTGATGTCATTACATGTGTGTTCTTTTACTAACAACAACCAGGTGATTGCATGTGTGTTCTTTTCACATACCACATATGCATCCACAGTGTCATTGCATGTGTGCTCTTTTCAATCCACCTATGGATCCACCGGTGTCATTGCATGTGTGTTCTTTTTACGAACAACAACGAGTCATTGAAATGTGTGTTCTTTTCACATACCACATATGGATCAACGGTGTCATTGCATGTGTGTTCTTTTACTAATAACAACCAGAGTCATGGCATGTGTGTTCTTTTCACATAACACATATGGATCCACCGGTGTCATTGTATGTGCTCTTTTACTAACAACAACTGGGAGCCATTGCATGTGTGTTCTCTTTAGAGACCACACATGGATCCTGATGTCATTGCATGTGTGTTATTTTACTAACAACAACGAGTCATTGAAATGTGTGTTCTCTTGAGAGACCACACATGGATCCTGATGTCATTGCATGTGTGTTCTTTTTACTAACAACAATGAGTCATTGCATGTGTTCTTTTCACATACATATGGATCCACAGTGTCATTGCATGTGTTCTCTTTTCACAATCCACCTATGGATCCACCAGTGTCATTGCACATGTGTTCTTTTTTCTAACAACAACCAGAGTCATTGAAATGTGTTCTTTTCACATACCACATATGGATCCACAGTGTCATTGCATGTGTGTTCTTTTTACTAACAACAACAGAGTCATTGCATGTGTGTTCTCTTGAGACCACACATGGATCCTGATGTCATTGCATGTGTGTTCTTTTACTAACAACAACAGTCATTGAAATGTATGTTCTCTTGAGACAACACATGGATCCACAGTGTCATTGCATGTTTGTCCTTTTTACTAACAACAACCAGTGTCATTGCATGTGTGTTATTTTCACAATCCCCTATGAATCCACAGTGCCATTGCATGTGTGCTTTTTTACTAACAACAACCGAGTCATTTCATGTGTGTTCTTTTCACATACCACATATGGATCCACAGTGTCATTGCATGTGTGCTCTTTTACTAACAACAACGAGTCATTGAAATGTGTGTTCTCTTGGAGACCACACATGGATCCACCAAGATGTTATTGCATGTGTGTTCTTGTTACTAACAACAACGAGTCATTGCATGTGTGTTCTTTTCATGCCACATATAGATCCACTAGTGTCATTGCATGTGTGTTCTTATCACAATCCACCTATGGATCCACCAGTCATTGCATGTGTCTTCTTTTTACTAACAAAAAGCGGAGTCCTTTCATATTTGTTCTTTTCACATACCACATATGGATCCACCAGTGTCATTGAAATGTGTGTTCTCTTGAGACACACATGGATCCTGATGTCATTACATGTGTGTTCTTTTTACTAACAACAACTAGAGTCATTGCATGTGTGTTCTTTTCACATACCACATATGGAACAACCAGAGTCATTGCACGTGTGCTCTTTTCACAATCCACCTATGGATCCACCAGTTTCATTGCATGTGTGTTCTTTTTACGAACAACAACCAGAGTCATTGAAATGTGTGTTCTTTTCACATACCACATATGGATCCACTAGTGTCATTGCATGTGTGTTCTTTTTACTAACAACAACCAGAGTCATTGCATGTGTGTTCTCTTCAGAGACCACACATGGATCCACAAGTGTCATTGCATGTGTGCTCTTTTAACTAACAATAACCAGAGTCATTGAAATGTGTGTTCTCTTCAGAGACCACACATGGATCCACTAGTTTCATTGCATGTGTGTTCTTTTTACTAACAATAACCAGAGTCATTGAAATGGGTATTCTCTTCAGAGACCACACATGGATCCACTAGTGTTATTGCATGTGTGTTCTTATTACTAACAACAACCAGAGTCATTGCATGTGTGTTCTTTTCACATACCACATATGGATCCACCAGTGTCATTGCATGTGTGTTCTTTTCACAATCCACCTATGGATCCACCAGTGTCATTGCATGTCTGTTCTTTTTACTAACAACAACTGGAGTCATTTGATGACTGTTCTTTTCACATACCACATACGGATCCACCAGTGTCATTGAAATGTGTGTTCTCTTCAGAGACCACACATGGATCCACCAGTGTCATTACATGTGTGTTCTTTTTACTAACAACAACCAGAGTCATTGCATGTGTGCTCTTTTCACGATCCACCTATGGATCCACCGGTGTCATTGCATGTGTGTTCTTTTTACTAACAACAACCAGAGTCATTGAAATGTGTGTTCTTTTCACATACCACATATGGATCCACCAATGTCATTGCATGTGTCCTCTTTTTACTAACAACAACCAGAGTCATTGCATGTGTGTTCTCTTCAAAGACCACACATGGATCCACCAGTGTCATTGCATGTGTGTTCTTTTTACTAAAACAACCAGAGTCATTGAAATGTGTGTTCTCTTTAGAGACCACACATGGATCCACCAGTGTCATTGCATGTGTGTTCTTTTTACTAACAACAACCAGTGTCATTGTATTTTTTTTTTCACATACCACATATGGATCCACAAGTGTCATTGCATATGTGTTCTTTTCACAATACACCTATGGATCCACCAGTGTCATTGTATGTGTGTTGTTTTTACTAACAACAACTAGAGTCATTTCATGACTGTTCTTTTCACATACCACATATGGATCCACAGTGCCATTGAAATGTGTTTTCTCTTCAGAGACCACATATGGATCCACCTGTGTCATTGCATGTGTGTTCTTTTTACTAACAAGAACTAGAGTCATTGTATGTGTGTTCTTTTCACATACCACATATGGATCCACCAGTGTCATTGCATGTGTGCTGTTTTCACAATCCACCTATGGATCCACTAGTGTCATTGCATGTGTGTTCTTTTTACTAACAACAACCAGTCATTGAAATGTATGTTCTTTTCACATACCACATATGGATCCACTAGTGTCAATGCATGTGTGTTCTTTTTACTAACAACAACCGAGTCATTGCATGTGTGTTCTCTTCAGAGACCACACATGGATCCTAATGTCATTGCATGTGTGTTCTTTTACTATCAAGAACCAAAGTCATTGAAATGTGTGTTCTCTTGAGACAACACATGGATCCACCATGTCATTGTATGTGTATTCTTTTTACTAACAACAACCAGTTTCATTGCATGTGTGTTCTTTTCACATACCACATATGGATCCACAGTGCCATTGCATGTGTGTTCTTTTTACTAACAACAACCAGTCATTTCATGTGTGTTCTTTTTCCATATACATATGGATCATCACAGAGCTTTGAAATGTGTCTTCCTTGACCCCACATGGATCCACAGTGTTATTGCATGTGTGTTCTTTTCACATGCCACATATGGATCCACTAGTGTCATTACATGTGTGTTCTTTTAACAATCCACCTATGGATCCACCAGATTCATTGCATGTGTGTTCTTTTCACATACCACACATGGATCCACCGTGTCATTAAATGTGTGTTCTTTTCACAATCACATGGATCCACCAGTGTCATTGCGTGTGTGTTCTTTTTACTAACAACAACCAGAGTCATTGCATGTGTGTTCTTTTCACAATCCACCTATGGATCCACCAGTGTCATTGCATGTGTGTTCTTTTTACTAACAACAACTAGAGTCATTGAAATGTCTATTCTTTTCACATACCACATATGGATCCACCAGTGTCATTGCATGTGTGTTCTTTTTACTAACAACAACCAGAGTCAGTGCATGTGTGTTCTTTTCACATGCCACATGTAGATCCACCAGTGTCATTGCATGTGTGTTCTTTTCACAATCCACCTATGGATCCACCAGTCTCATTGCATGTGTCTTCTTTTTACTAACAACAACTGGAGTCCTTTCATGACTGTTCTTTTCACATACCACATATGGATCCACCAGTATCATTTAAATGTGTGTTCTCTTCAGAGACCACACATGGATCCACCAGTGTCATTACATGTGTGTTCTTTTTACTAACAACAACTGCAGACATTGCATTTGTGTTCTTTTCACATACCACATATGGAACAACCAGAGTCATTGCATGTGTTCTCTTTTCACAATCCACCTATGGATCCACCAGTGTCATTGCATGTGTGTTCTTTTTAAAAACAACAACCAGAGTCATTGACATGTGTGTTCTTTTCACATACCACATATGGATCCACTAGTGTCATTGCATGTGTGTTCTTTTTACTAACAACAACCAGAGTCATTGAATGTGTGTTCTCTTGGAGACCACATGGATCCACCAGTGTTATTACATGTGTGTTCTTTTTACTAACAACAACTGGAGTCATTGCATTTGTGTTCTTTTCACATACCACATATGGAACAACCAGAGTCATTGCATGTGTGCTCTTTTTAGAATCCACCTATGGATCCACCAGTGTTTTTACATGTGTGTTCTTTTTACAAACAACAACCAGAGTCATTGAAATGTGTGTTCTTTTCACATAACATATATGGATCCACCAATGTCATTGCATGTGTGCTCTTTTTACTAACAACAACCAGAGCCATTGCATGTGTGTTCTCTTCAAAGACCACACATGGATCCACCAGTGTCATTGCATGTGTGTTCTTTTTACTAAAAACAACCAGAGTCATTGAAATGTGTGTTCTCTTCAGAGACCACACATGGATCCACCAGTGTCATTGCATGTGCGTTCTTTTTACTAACAACAAACAGTGTCATTGCATGTGTGTTCTTTTCACATACCACATATGGATCCAGAAGTGTCATTGCATATGTGTTCTTTTCACAATACACCTATGGATCCACCAGTGTCATTGTATGTGTGTTGTTTTTACTAACAACAACTAGAGTCATTTCATATTTGTTCTTTTCACATACCACATATGGATCCACTAGTGCCATTGAAATGTGTATTCTCTTGAGACCACATGGATCCACTAGTGTCATTGCATGTGTGTTCTTTTTACTAACAACAGAGTCATTGCATGTGTGTTCTTTTCACATACCACATATGGATCCACGAGTGTCATTGCATGTGTGCTTTTTTTCACAATCCACATATGGATCCACCAGTGTCATTGCATGTGTGTTCTTTCTACTAACAACAACCGAGTCATTGAAATGTATGTTCTTTTACATACCACATATGGATCCACTAGTGTCAATGCATGTGTGTTCTTTTACTAACAAAACCAGTCATTGCATGTGTGTTCTCTTGAGAGACCACACATGGATCCTAATGTCATTGCATGTGTGTTCATTTTACTAACAACAACCAAAGTCATTGAAATGTGTGTTCTCTTGAGAGACAACACATGGATCCACTGATGTCATTGTATGTGTATTCTTTTACTAACAACAACCAGTTTCAATGCATGTGTGTTCTTTTCACAATCGCCTATGGATCCACCAGTGCCATTGCATGTGTGCTTTTTTACTAACAACCAGAGTCATTTCATGTGTGTTCTTTTCGCATACCACATATGGATCCACAGTCATTGAAATGTGTGTTCTCTTCACAGACCACACATGGATCCACTGATGTTATTGCATGTGTGTTCTTGTTACTAACATCAACCAGAGTCATTGCATGTGTGTTCTTTTCACATGCCACATATGGATCCACTAGTGTCATTGCATGTGTGTTCTTTTCACAATCCACCTATGGATCCACCAGTCTCATTGCATGTGTGTTCTTTTTACTAACAACAAGCTGAGTCATTTCATGACTGTTCTTTCACATACCACATATGGATCCACAGTGTCATTGAAATGTGTGTTCTCTTCAGAGACCACACATGGATCCACCAGTGTCATTACATGTGTGTTCTTTTTACTAACAACAACTGGAGTCCTTTCATGACTGTTCTTTTCACATACCACATATGGATCCACCAGTATCATTTAAATGTGTGTTCTCTTCACAGACCACACATGGAACCACCAGTGTCATTACATGTGTTTTCTTTTTACTAACAACAACTCGAGTCAGTGCATTTGTGTTCTTTTCACATCCCACATATTGAACAACCAGTCATTGCATGTGTGCTCTTTTCAATCCACATATAGATCCACCAGTGTCATTGCGTGTGTGTTCTTTTTACAAACAACAACCAGAGTCATTGAAATGTGTGTTCTTTTCACATACCACATATGGATCCACAAGTGTCATTGCATGAGTGTTCTTTTTACTAACTTAACGAGTCATTGCATGTGTGTTCTCTTCAGAGACCACACATGGATCCACCAGTGTCATTGCATGTGTGCTCTTTTTACTAACAACAACAAGAGTCATTGAAATGTGTGTTCTCTTCAGAGACCACACATGGATTCACTGATGTCATTGCATGTGTGTTCTTTTTACTAACAACAACGAGTCATTGAAATGGGTGTTCTCTTGATACCACACATGCATCCACAGTGTTATTGCATGTGTGTTCTTGTTACTAACAACGACCAGTCATTGCATGTGTGTTCTTTTCACATACCACATATGGATCCACCAGTGTCATTGCATGTGTGTTCTTTTCACAATCCACCTATGGATCCACCAGTGTCATTGCATGTGTGTTCTTTTTACTAACAACAACTGGAGTCATTTCATGACTGTTCTTTTCACATACCACATATGGATCCACCAGTGTCATTGAAATGTGTGTTCTCTTCAGAGACCACACATGGATCCACCAGTGTCATTACATGTGTGTTCTTTTTAGTAACAACAACTAGAGTGATTGCATGTGTGTTCTTTTCACATACCACATATGGATCCACCAGTGTCATTGCATGTGTGCTCTTTTCACAATCCACCTATGGATCCACCAGTGTCATTGCATGTGTGTTCTTTTTACGAACAACAACCAGAGTCATTGAAATGTGTGTTCTTTTCACATACCACATATGGATCCACCAGTGTCATTGCATGTGTGTTCTTTTTACTAACAACAACCAGAGTCATTGCATGTGTGTTCTCTTTAGAGACCACACACGGATCCACTAGTGTCATTGCATGTGTGTTCTTTTCACATACCACATATGATCCACCAGTGTCATTGTATGTGTGCTCTTTTTACTAACAACAACCAGAGCCATTGCATGTGTGTTCTCTTTAGAGACCACATGCATGTGTGTTCTTTTTCCTAACAACAACCAGAGTCATTGAAATGTGTGTTCTCTTTAGAGACCACACATGGATCCACCAATGTCATTGCATGTGTTTTCTTTTTACTAACAACAACTGGAGTCATTGCATGTGTGTTATTTTCACATACCACATACGGATCCACCAGTGTCATTGCATGTGTTCTCTTTTCACAATCCACCTATGGATTCACCAGTGTCATTGCATGTGTGTTCTTTTTACTAATAAAAACCAGAGTCATTGAAATGTGTGTTCTTTTCACATACCACATATGGATCCACCAGTGTCATTGCATGTGTGTTCTTTTTACTAACAACAACTAGAGTCATTGCATGTGTATTTCTCTTGAGACCACACATGGATCCACCAGTGTCATTGCATGTGTGTTCTTTTTACTAACAACAACCAGAGTCATTGAAATGTGTGTTCTCTTGAGAGACAACACATGGATCCACCAGTGTCATTGCATGTGTGTTCTTTTTACTAACAACAACCAGTGTCATTGCATGTGTGTTCTTTTCACAACCCCCCTATGAATCCACCAGTGCCATTGCATGTGTGCTTTTTTTACTAACAACAACCAGAGTCATTTCATGTGTGTTCTTTTCACATACCACATATGGATCCACCAGAGTCATTGAAATGTGTGTTCTCTTCAGAGACCACACATGGATCCACCAGTGTTAATGCATGTGTGTTCTTGTTACTAAAAACAACCAGAGTCATTGCATGTGTGTTCTTTTCACATGCCACATATAGATCCACTCGTGTCATTGCATGTGTGTTGTTTTCACAATCCACCTATGGATCCACCAGTCTCATAGCATGTGTCTTCTTTTTACTAACAACAACTGGAGTCCTTTCATGACTATTCTTTTCACATACCACATATGGATCCACCAGTGTCATTGAAATGTGTGTTCTCTTCAGAGACCACACATGGATCCACCAGTGTCATTACATGTGTGTTCTTTTTACTAACAACAACTTGAGTCATTGCATTTGTGTTCTTTTCACATACCACATATGGAACAACCAGATTCATTGCATGTGTGCTCTTTTCACAATCCACCTATGGATCCACTAGTGTCATTGCATGTGTTTTCTTTTTACAAACAACAACCAGAGTCATTGAAATGTGTGTTCTTTTCACATACCACATATGGATCTACCAATGTCATTGCATGTGTGCTCTTTTTACTAACAACAACCAGAGTCATTGCATGTGTGTTCTCTTCAAAGACCACACATGGATCCACCAGTGTCATTGCATGTGTGTTCTTATCAAAAACAACAGTATTTTAAATGTGTGTTCTCTTCAGAGACCACACATGGATCCACAAGTGTCATTGCATGTGTGTTCTTTTTACTAACAACAAGTGTCATTGCATGTGTGTTCTTTTCACATACCACATATGGATCCACAAGTGTCATTGCATATGTGTTCTTTTCACAATACACCTATGGATCCACCAGTGTCATTGTATGTGTGTTGTTTTTACTAACAACAACTAGAGTCATTTCATGACTGTTCTTTTCACATACCACATATGGATCCACCAGTGCCATTGAAATGTCTATTCTCTTCAGAGACCACACATGGATCCACTAGTGTCATTGCATGTGTGTTCTTTTTACTAACAACAACTAGAGTCATTGTATGTGTGTTCTTTTCACATACCACATATGCATCCACCAGTGTCATTGCATGTGTGCTGTTTTCACAATCCACCTATGGATCCACCAGTGTCATTGCATGTGTGTTCTTTTTACTACCAACAACCAGAGTCATTGAAATGTATGTTCTTTTCACATACCACATATGGATCCACTAGTGTCAATGCATGTGTGTTCTTTTTACTAACAACAACCAGAGTCATTGCATGTGTGTTCTCTTCAGAGACCACACATGGATCCACCAATGTCATTGCATGTGTGTTCTTTTTACTAATAACAACCAAAGTCATTGAAATGTGTGTTCTCTTCAGAGACAACACATGGATCCACCAGTGTCATTGTATGTGTATTCTTTTTCCTAACAACAACCAGTTTCATTGCATGTGTGTTCTTTTCACAATCCCCCTATGGATCCACCAGTGCCATTGCATGTGTGCTTTTTTTACTAACAACAACCAGAGTCATTTCATGTGTGTTCTTTTCACATACCACATATGGATCCACCAGAGTCATTGAAATGTGTGTTCTCTTCACAGACCACACATGGATCCACTAGTGTTATTGCATGTGTGTTCTTGTTACTAACAACAACCAGAGTCATTGCATGTGTGTTCTTTTCACATGCCACATATGGATCCACTAGTGTCATTGCATGTGTGTTCTTATTACTAACAACAACCAGAGTCATTGCATGTGTGTTCTTTTTGTTGGGACCGCAGCATAGAAAACAAAAAAATTCCTACGATGTGAACTACACGCCAAGATCTATCTACTAGGTACAAAGCAACGGGTGGACATACATCCAAAGAGAACTTACCCTCGTAGACAACGAGCTTTGTTAACGAGTAGGAACTCGTGGTTGATGTAGTCGTACACTTGCCGATCTCAAGATCGTGATGAAGTCCAGGTCCGGCTCCGGCCGTCCATCGATCCAGCTCCGGACCACCAAGTCCACCGCAAAGCAGCGGTGCATCCGTGATCGCACACACGTCCGGTACCCCGACAACCTCCATCCCTCGCTCTAGCAAAGCAGCGGAAGCAGCAACTCCTTTCCAGATAAAGCCACCGGGAACATGTATCTCGCTAATCCGAGACCATGGGGGAATAATACTAGAGGGGGAGAGAGATCCTTCACGAGGAGGTGTGTGTGAGAAGTGAGGAGAGGGGGGCCTTTTATAGGAGGAGGGGAGGGTACCCCTCCCATGGCCGGCGCCCCATGGAGGTGACCCTTCACCTCCCCCATTCATGTGGTGGTAACCCCCTCCACATAAATTTGCCTCTTCACATTCTCCATTAAAGTCTCCACTTTAAATGCATTAAATTTCTCCAAATTTAATGCTCTCTCATTTAATAAAACTCTTTTATTAGTTTTATTCAGAATTTTGTTAATTACTTTAATTAACAAACATTCACATAAAACCCCCTGCAACATTTCAATATTACATGCAAAACCAATTTCAGCAATTTCACCCGAAACAGTTTTGGTGTCTATTGAAATAATTCCAGTGCTTTCTTAAATCTTTATCTGAAACATATTTGCTCCAAATGGTGTCGGTATCCCTTAAGTGTGTCACCCTACGGTTCGCGAATAATGCAGACATGATCGAGACCCCTCTCAGATCAATAATCAGAAGCGGGACCTGGAGATCCATACTGACTCCTACACATTCAACGATGACTTCTGTGATCGTGAGAACCTTTAACGCTAGTAACTAAATCCCTTTGTCCTGCAATATATTACATGTCTGAGATTCGATCATCGGTATCTCCATACCTAGTTTGATCTCGTTACTGACATGCACTCTTTTCTTGTTCCCATGATATAACATTCTAGTGATCACATCACTTTGCTTTATTATTTCAATGTGATACCACCCACAGAGAGAGGTATATATCTATCCGTCATTGGATGATGGAAACTCCACTCTTGATCCATGACCTCAACACATACACTTACATAACACCTTACCTTTTATTTACCTTTGCTTCGGTGTATTGATTGTGGCAAGATATATTTAGATGATACTCTTAGAATGATCTCATTATAACATGATCTTCTCATACAGAAAGATTATACTGCGTGTGATGTTATAGCAATATAAACATAATGACTTTGATCATAATGCTATAGTTCGGATGAATGTTCATCACATCATTCCACCAATGTTGTGACCTCGTTATTAACAACATCCAATGTCCATGATCAGGAAACCTTGATCATCTTGTTAATCAACGAGCTAGTCTATAAGAGAGGCATGACTAGGAACCTTTTATTTGTTTATTAAACACACATGTATTGACGTTTCCTATCAATACAATTATAGCATGCAAAATAAACATTTATCATAAACATGGAATAAGATAATAACCACTTTATTATTGCCTCTCGGGCATATTCTTCGATCTCCCAATTGCGAGAGTCAATAATCTAGTTTGAAAAACTTTGCGTATTGAACACCTATGGCTTTACGGTGTTGCATATACGCTATTGCTAGTGGTTAACATAATCTCGGATCTCAGCTTTAGGTCCGTGTGTATTTGCATGTCTACCGTCTCTACGCATCACTCATTCTCAAATGAGATGGCATTGTATAGATTTGGTCCTTTGGTGAGACCTTTAGTTCATTCGGCTCAAAATATGTTGATATTATTGCCACACAATATATCTTCATAGTATTAGCCCACTTTGAACCACACCTAGTTTGATAACAAACTACTTAACACAAATGCCCTCCTATGTTGCTACTATAGCAGTCATATAATTAGCCTTTTGTTGTAGTATCCGTCACAATATCTCAACTTTGGAACTCATCCAAATCCATCATGGAACATCCTTTCCATTATATTGTGCCACCCATAGTTTAAATTGAGATAAATTTAATTTGTATCTTGTGACAAAACTAGTATCAATGTAACACTTTACAATGAACTACCTTTAACTATTTATCACTTATACATGATATATTATTAGTTCTTCCAAAGCTCATAAGAATATCTTTACTATTGTCCAATGATCATATTATGAATCATTCTGGTACATGCTCATAACATTTAGAGCATAGGACATTCTGGATATATACATATCATGGTATAATCGATCAAATTTTTCATGTGATTTTACTCACCAAGTGTTGAAACACTTGAATCTTGATACAATCCTTTCCATGCAGCAAGAACCTTTCTTGTTGTTTCCATATTGATCCCTTTCAATATCACATATATGTATGTCTGGCACAACCATATTAGTGCCTTAATCTATCCATATAGATATTGATGCCTAATATTCTGGGTTTGCCCAAGTCTTTCATCGAAATCTTATTTTAATGAAATCCTTAACTTGTGTCAATTCAAGGTACATCATTTCCAATCAACAATATGTCCTCTACATAATGTATTAGAAATATGTCTCATCGCTCCCACTTAATTTCTTGCAAATGCAAGCATCTTCATCATCTCTGATGAATTTAAACTCTTTTAACAGTTTCATCATGGTGAAGATTCCAACTCCGCTATGCTTACTTCAACTATTGAAGTTTACATGCCCTTTTAGCACCCTTTGAATTAACAAAACCCTTCGGACCATGTCATGTACATGTCCTAGGTTACCATTCTATTAGAAGAACCTTGTTTTGTTTATTCAACTACCATATACCAAATTATATGTAGTGGTTGCTACATTAATCCGTCAAGACTATATATCGCTATGAAAGATCATATCTTGTCATAGTCAACTCCTTGAACATTGCCGTAAACTTCTTTCCGACATGTCGACTATTTCATAGATGTTAAACATCCATGTCTATTTTTTATAGATCCAAACACGACCGATAGGCTTCACGCCTTTCCGGAGGGTCTTCCAAGTTCAGAAACTTGTTTTCTCGTGTATGGTTACTATCACGTTTTCTTTGACTTCTTTTCTTTTTTTGGAGTCTGGGCCCATCATCGGTTCTTTGCTTGTTGTGGGTTCATAATTATCAAAAAAATAACGACTTGCTTATCAAATCTTACTATTTGATTCTTACCGACCCACGGTTCTATAGGAACTCTAATCTTGAGATCACACCTTTTGTAATCACGAGAGCCATGAGCATTGTGGCCGCCATCGACACTTTCGTCCTGCGCTACTTAGCACATATAGCTAAGGTTCAACAACCTTATCAAAGTTCTATTGTCCTCCCACTTAACTTTTCACGAAAAATTCCTTCTCAAGAAACTTGACGTTCCAAGTAACAAAATCTTTTGTCCTCGGTGTTATGGAGAAATTCCCAACAAATTCTTTGGGATAACCTACAAAGACGTGCTTATCCGACTTTGGTTGTAAACATTTTACTTATGCATAGCATACCAAAATTTAAGAAAAGACAATTCGGGTTTTATCCCAAACCATAACTCATATGGTGTCATTTCAATGGATCACGATGGTGCTCTTTTCAGTGTAAAAGCGGTAGTCTCTAAAGCTTCAATCCTTAAAACATAATGGATCACGATGGTGCTCTTTTCCACCAGTGTTTTTACATGTGTGTTCTTTTTACAAACAACAACCAGAGTCATTGAAATGTGTGTTCTTTTCACATACCATATATGGATCCACCAATGTCATTGCATGTGTGCTCTTTTTACTAACAACAACCAGAGCCATTGCATGTGTGTTCTCTTCAAAGACCACACATGGATCCACCAGTGTCATTGCATGTGTGTTCTTTTTACTAAAAACAACCAGAGTCATTGAAATGTGTGTTCTCTTCAGAGACCACACATGGATCCACCAGTGTCATTGCATGTGCGTTCTTTTTACTAACAACAACCAGTGTCATTGCATGTGTGTTCTTTTCACATACCACATATGGATCCAGAAGTGTCATTGCATATGTGTTATTTTCACAATACACCTATGGATCCACCAGTGTCATTGTATGTGTGTTGTTTTTACTAACAACAACTAGAGTCATTTCATGACCTTCTTTTCACTTACCACATATGGATCCAATAGTGCCATTGAAATGTGTATTCTCTTCAGAGACCACACATGGATCCACTAGTGCCATTGCATGTGTGTTCTTTTTACTAACAAAATCTAGAGTCATTGTATGTGTGTTCTTTTCACATACCACATATGGATCCACCAGTGTCATTGCATGTGTGTTGTTTTCACAATCCACCTATGGATCCACCAGTGTCATTGCATGTGTGTTCTTTTTACTAACAACAACCAGAGTCATTGAAATGTATGTTCTTTTCACATACCACATATGGATCCACTAGTGTCATAGCATGTGTGTTCTTTTACTAACAAAACCGAGTCATTGCATGTGTTCTCTTTGAGACCACACATGGATCCACCAATGTCATTGCATGTGTGTTCATTTTACTAACAACAAAAGTCATTGAAATGTGTGTTCTCTTGGAGACAACACATGGATCCACCGATGTCATTGCATGTGTGCTTGTTTCACAATCCACCTATGGATCCACAGTGTCATTGCATGTGTGTTCTTTTTACTAACAACAACCAGTCATTGAAATGTATGTTCTTTTCACATACCACATATGGATCCACTAGTGTCAATGCATGTGTGTTCTTTTTACTAACAACAACCAGAGTCATTGCATGTGTGTTCTCTTCAGAGACCACACATGGATCCACCAATGTCATTGCATGTGTGTTCTTTTTACTATCAAGAACCAAAGTCATTGAAATGTGTGTTCTCTTGAGAGACAACACATGGATCCACAGTGTCATTGTATGTGTATTCTTTTTACTAACAACAAGTTTCATTGCATGTGTGTTCTTTTCACAATCCCTATGGATCCACAGTGCCATTGCATGTGTGCTTTTTTACTAACAACAACCAGAGTCATTTCATGTGTGTTCTTTTCACATACCACATATGGATCCACAGTCATTGAAATGTGTGTTCTCTTCATGACCACACATGGATCCACCAGTGTTATTGCATGTGTGTTCTTTTCACATGCCACATATGGATCCACTAGTGTCATTACATGTGTGTTCTTTTCACAATCCACCTATGGATCCACCAGTCTCATTGCATGTGTGTTCTTTTTACTAACAACAACTGGAGTCATTCCATGACTGTTCTTTTCACATACCACATATGGATCCACCCGTGTCATTGAAATGTGTTCTCTTCAGAGACCACACATGGATCCCACAGATGTCATTACATGTGTGTTCTTTTTACTAACAACAACTGAGTCATTGTATGTGTGTTCTTTTCAGATACCACATATGGAACAACCAGTCATTGCATGTGTGCTCTTTTCACAATCCACCTATGGATCCAGTGTCATTGCATGTGTGTTCTTTTTACAAACAACAACGAGTCATTGAAATGTGTGTTCTTTTCACATACCACATATGGATCCACAAGTGTCATTGCATGTGTGTTCTTTTACTAACAACAACCGAGTCATTGCATGTGTGTTCTCTTGAGACCACACGTGGATCCACCTGATGTCATTGCATGTGTGCTCTTTTTACTAACAACAACGAGTCATTGAAATGTGTGTTCTCTTGAGACCACACATGGATCCACCATGTCATTGCATGTGTGTTATTTTACTAACAACAACCAGTCATTGAAATGGATGTTCTCTTCAGACAACACATGGATCCACCAGTGTCATTGCATGTGTGTTCTTTTTACTAACAACAACAGTGTCATTGCATGTGTGTTCTTTTCACAACCCCCTATGAATCCACAGTGCCATTGCATGTGTGCTTTTTTACTAACAACAACCAGAGTAATTTCATGTGTGTTCTTTTCACATACCACATATGGATCCACAGTCATTGAAATGTGTGTTCTCTTGAGACCACACATGGATCCTGATGTTATTGCATGTGTGTTCTTGTTACTAACAACAACCAGAGTCAGTGCATGTGTGTTCTTTTCACATGCCACATGTAGATCCACCAGTGTCATTGCATGTGTTCTTTTCACAATCCACCTATGGATCCACAGTCTCATTGCATGTGTCTTCTTTTTACTAACAACAACTGAGTCCTTTCATGATCGTTCTTTTCACATACCACATATGGATCCACCACTATCATTTAAATGTGTGTTCTCTTGGAGACCACACATGGATCCACTGATGTCATTACATGTGTGTTCTTTTTACTAACAACAACTGCAGACATTGCATTTGTGTTCTTTTCACATACCACATATGGAACAACCAGAGTCATTGCATGTGTTCTCTTTTCACAATCCACCTATGGATCCACCAGTGTCATTGCATGTGTGTTCTTTTTAAAAACAACAACCAGAGTCATTGACATGTGTGTTCTTTTCACATACCACATATGGATCCACTAGTGTCATTGCATGTGTGTTCTTTTTACTAACAACAACCAGAGTCATTGCATGTGTGTTCTCTTCAGAGACCACACATGGATCCACCAGTGTTATTACATGTGTGTTCTTTTTACTAACAACAACTGGAGTCATTGCATTTGTGTTCTTTTCACATACCACATATGGAACAACCAGAGTCATTGCATGTGTGCTCTTTTCAGAATCCACCTATGGATCCACCAGTGTTTTTACATGTGTGTTCTTTTTACAAACAACAACCAGAGTCATTGAAATGTGTGTTCTTTTCACATACCATATATGGATCCACCAATGTCATTGCATGTGTGCTCTTTTTACTAACAACAACCAGAGCCATTGCATGTGTGTTCTCTTCAAAGACCACACATGGATCCACCAGTGTCATTGCATGTGTGTTCTTTTTACTAAAAACAACCAGAGTCATTGAAATGTGTGTTCTCTTGAGACCACACATGGATCCTGATGTCATTGCATGTGTTCTTTTTACTAACAACAAATGTGTCATTGCATGTGTGTTCTTTTCACATACCACATATGGATCCGTAGTGTCATTGCATATGTGTTCTTTTCACAATACACCTATGGATCCACCAGTGTCATTGTATGTGTGTTGTTTTTACTAACAACAACTAGAGTCATTTCATGACTGTTCTTTTCACATACCACATATGGATCCACTAGTGCCATTGAAATGTGTATTCTCTTCAGAGACCACACATGGATCCACTAGTGTCATTGCATGTGTGTTCTTTTTACTAACAACAACTAGAGTCATTGTATGTGTGTTCTTTTCACATACCACATATGGATCCACCAGTGTCATTGCATGTGTGCTGTTTTCACAATCCACCTATGGATCCACCAGTGTCATTGCATGTGTGTTCTTTTTACTAACAACAACCAGAGTCATTGAAATGTATGTTCTTTTACATACCACATATGGATCCACTAGTGTCAATGCATGTGTGTTCTTTTTACTAACAAAAACCAGAGTCATTGCATGTGTGTTCTCTTCAGAGACCACACATGGATCCACCAATGTCATTGCATGTGTGTTCATTTTACTAACAACAACCAAAGTCATTGAAATGTGTGTTCTCTTCAGAGACAACACATGGATCCACCAGTGTCATTGTATGTGTATTCTTTTTACTAACAACAACCAGTTTCAATGCATGTGTGTTCTTTTCACAATCGCCCTATGGATCCACCAGTGCCATTGCATGTGTGCTTTTTTTACTAACAACAACCAGAGTCATTTCATGTGTGTTCTTTTACGCATACCACATATGGATCCACAGTCATTGAAATTTGTTTTCTCTTCACAGACCACACATGGATCCACCAGTGTTATTGCATGTGTGTTCTTGTTACTAACATCAACCAGAGTCATTGCATGTGTGTTCTTTTCACATGCCACATATGGATCCACTAGTGTCATTGCATGTGTGTTCTTTTCACAATCCACCTATGGATCCACCAGTCTCATTGCATGTGTGTTCTTTTACTAACAACAAGCGGAGTCATTTCATGACTTCTTTTCACATACCACATATGGATCCACAGTGTCATTGCAATGTGTTCTCTTGAGACCACACATGGATCCACTAGTGTCATTGCATGTGTGTTCTTTTTACTAACAACAACTGGAGTCCTTTCATGACTGTTCTTTTGAATTACCACATATGGATCCACCAGTGTCATTGAAATGTGTGTTCTCTTCAGAGACCACACATGGAACCCTGATGTCATTACATGTGTGTTCTTTTTACTAACAACAACTGAGTCATTGCATGTGTGTTCTTTTCACATACCACATATGGAACAACAGTCATTGCATGTGCTCTTTTCACAATCCACCTATAGATCCACAGTGTCATTGCGTGTGTGTTCTTTTTACAAACAACAACCAGAGTCATTGAAATGTGTGTTCTTTTCACATACCACATATGGATCCACAAGGGTCATTGAATGTGTGTTCTTTTTACTAACATGAGAACCAGAGTCATTGCATGTGTGTTCTCTTGAGACCACACATGGATCCTGATGTCATTGCATGTGTGCTCTTTTACTAACAACAACAGAGTCATTGAAATGTGTGTTCTCTTGAGACCACACATGGATCCTGATGTCATTGCATGTGTGTTCTTTTTACTAACAACAACCAGAGTCATTGAAATGGGTGTTCTCTTCAGATACCACACATGCATCCACCAGTGTTATTGCATGTGTGTTCTTGTTACTAACAATACGTGAGTCATTGCATGTGTGTTCTTTTCACATACCACATATGGATCCACCAGTGTCATTGCATGTGTGTTCTTTTCACAATCCACCTATGGATCCACCAGTGTCATTGCATGTGTGTTCTTTTTACTAACAACAACTGGAGTCATTTCATGACTGTTCTTTTCACATACCACATATGGATCCACCAGTGTCATTGAAATGTGTGTTCTCTTGAGACCACATGGATCCTGATGTCATTACATGTGTGTTCTTTTTAGTAACAACACCTAGAGTGATTGCATGTGTGTTCTTTTCACATACCACATATGGATCCACCAGTGTCATTGCATGTGTGCTCTTTTCACAATCCACCTATGGATCCACCAGTGTCATTGCATGTGTGTTCTTTTTACGAACAACAACCAGAGTCATTGAAATGTGTGTTCTTTTCACATACCACATATGGATCCACCAGTGTCATTGCATGTGTGTTCTTTTTACTAACAACAACCAGAGTCATTGCATGTGTGTTCTTTAGAGACCACACACGGATCCACCAGTGTCATTGCATGTGTGTTCTTTTCACATACCACATATGATCCACCAGTGTCATTGTATGTGTGCTCTTTTTACTAACAACAACCAGAGCCATTGCATGTGTGTTCTCTTTAGAGACCACACATGGATCCACCAGTGTCATTGCATGTGTGTTCTTTTTCCTAACAACAACCAGAGTCATTGAAATGTGTGTTCTCTTTAGAGACCACACATGGATCCACCAATGTCATTGCATGTGTTTTCTTTTTACTAACAACAACTGGAGTCATTGCATGTGTGTTATTTTCACATACCACATATGCATCCACCAGTGTCATTGCATGTGTTCTCTTTCACAATCCACCTATGGATTCACAGTGTCATTGCATGTGTGTTCTTTTTACTAATAACAACCAGAGTCATTGAAATGTGTGTTCTTTTCACATACCACATATGGATCCACCAGTGTCATTGCATGTGTGTTCTTTTTACTAACAACAAATGGAGTCATTGCATGTGTGTTCTCTTGGAGACCACACATGGATCCCTGATGTCATTGCATGTGTGTTCTTTTACTAACAACAACCAGAGTCATTGAAATGTGTGTTCTCTTGAGAGACAACACATGGATCCAGATGTCATTGCATGTGTGTTCTTTTTACTAACAACCAGTGTCATTGCATGTGTGTTCTTTTCACAACCCCCTATGAATCCACAGTGCCATTGCATGTGTGCTTTTTACTAACAACAACCAGAGTCATTTCATGTGTGTTCTTTTCACATACCACATATGGATCCACCAGTCATTGAAATGTGTGTTCTCTTGAGACCACACATGGATCCACCGATGTTATTGCATGTGTGTTCTTGTTACTAAAAACAACCAGAGTCATTGCATGTGTGTTCTTTTCACATGCCACATATAGATCCACTCGTGTCATTGCATGTGTGTTATTTTCACAATCCACCTATGGATCCACCAGTCTCATAGCATGTGTCTTCTTTTTACTAACAACAACTGGAGTCCTTTCATGACTATTCTTTTCACATACCACATATGGATCCACCAGTGTCATTGAAATGTGTGTTCTCTTCAGAGACCACACATGGATCCACCAGTGTCATTACATGTGTGTTCTTTTTACTAACAACAACTTGAGTCATTGCATTTGTGTTCATTTCACATACCACATATGGAACAACCAGATTCATTGCATGTGTGCTCTTTTCACAATCCACCTATGGATCCACTAGTGTCATTGCATGTGTTTTCTTTTTACAAACAACAACCAGAGTCATTGAAATGTGTGTTCTTTTCACATACCACATATGGATCTACCAATGTCATTGCATGTGTGCTCTTTTTACTAACAACAACCAGAGTCATTGCATGTGTGTTCTCTTCAAAGACCACACATGGATCCACCAGTGTCATTGCATGTGTGTTCTTTTTACTAAAAACAACCAGAGTCATTGAAATGTGTGTTCTCTTCAGAGACCACACATGGATCCACAAGTGTCATTGCATGTGTGTTCTTTTTACTAACAACAAGTGTCATTGCATGTGTGTTCTTTTCACATACCACATATGGATCCACAAGTGTCATTGCATATGTGTTCTTTTCACAATACACCTATGGATCCAGTGTCATTGTATGTGTGTTGTTTTACTAACAACTAGAGTCATTTCATGACTGTTCTTTTCACATACCACATATGGATCCACCAGTGCCATTGAAATGTCTATTCTCTTCAGAGACCACACATGGATCCACTAGTGTCATTGCATGTGTGTTCTTTTTACTAACAACAACTAGAGTCATTGTATGTGTGTTCTTTTCACATACCACATATGCATCCACCAGTGTCATTGCATGTGTGCTGTTTTCACAATCCACCTATAGATCCACCAGTGTCATTGCATGTGTGTTCTTTTTACTACCAACAACCAGAGTCATTGAAATGTATGTTCTTTTCACATACCACATATGGATCCACTAGTGTCAATGCATGTGTGTTCTTTTTACTAACAACAACCAGAGTCATTGCATGTGTGTTCTCTTCAGAGACCACACATGGATCCACCAATGTCATTGCATGTGTGTTCTTTTTACTAATAACAACCAAAGTCATTGAAATGTGTGTTCTCTTCAGAGACAACACATGGATCCACCAGTGTCATTGTATGTGTATTCTTTTTCCTAACAACAACCAGTTTCATTGCATGTGTGTTCTTTTCACAATCCCCCTATGGATCCACCAGTGCCATTGCATGTGTGCTTTTTTTACTAACAACAACCAGAGTCATTTCATGTGTGTTCTTTTCACATACCACATATGGATCCACCTGAGTCATTGAAATGGGTGTTCTCTTAAGAGACCACACATGGATCCACCAGTGTTACTGCATGTGTGTTCTTGTTACTAGCAACAACCAGAGTCATTGCATGTGTGTTCTTTTCACATACCACATATGGATCCACCAATGTCATTGCATGTGTGTTCTTTTCACAATCCACCTATGGATCCACCAGTGTCATTGCATGTGTCTTCTTTTTACTAACAACAACTGGAGTCCTTGAAATGTGTGTTCTTTTCACATACCACATATGGATCCACCAGTGTCATTGCATGTGTGTTCTTTTTACTAACAACAACCAGAGTCATTGCATGTGTGTTCTTTTTACTAACAACAACCAGAGTCATTGCATGTGTGTTCTTTTCACATACCACATATGGATCCACCAGTGTCATTGTATGTGTGCTGTTTTTACTAACAACAACCAGAGCCATTGCATGTGTGTTCTCTTTAGAGACCACACATGGATCCACCAGTGTCATTGCATGTGTGTTCTTTTTCCTAACAACAACCAGAGTCATTGAAATGTGTGTTCTCTTTACAGACCACACATGGATCCACCAGTGCCATTGCATGTTGTTCTTTTTACTAACAACAACTGGAGTCATTGCATCTGTGTTCTTTTCACATACCACATATGTATCCACCAGTGTCATTGCATGTGTTCTCTTTTCACAATCCACCTATGGATCCACCAGTGTCATTGCATGTGTGTTATTTTTACTAACAACAACCAGAGTCATTGAAATGTGTGTTCTTTTCACATACCACATATGGATCCACCAGTGTCATTGCATGTGTGTTCTGTTTGCTAACAACAACCAGAGTCATTGCATGTGTGTTCTCTTCAGAGACCACACATGGATCCACCCGTGTCATTGCATGTGTGTTCTATTTACTAACAACAACCAGAGTCATTGAAATGTGTGTTCTCGTTAGAGACAACACATGGATCCACCAGTGTCATTGCATGTGTGTTCTTTTTACTAACAACAACCAGTGTCATTGCATGTGTGTTCTTTTCACAACCCCCTACGAATACACCAGTGCCATTGCATGTGTGCTTTTTTTACTAACAACAACCAGAGTCATTTCATGTGTGTTCTTTTCACATACCACATATGGATCCACCACAGTCATTGAAATGTGTGTTCTCTTCAGAGACCACACATGGATCCACCAGTGTTATTGCATGTGTGTTCTTGTTACTAACAACAACCAGAGTCATTGCATGTGTGTTCTTTTCACGTGCCACATATAGATCCACTAGTGTCATTGCATGTGTGTTCTTTTCACAATCCACCTATGGATCCACCAGTCTCATTGCATGTGTCTTCTTTTTACTAACAACAACTGGAGTCCTTTCATGACTGTTCTTTTCACATACCACATATGGATCCACCAGTGTCATTGAAATGTGTGTTCTCTTCAGAGACCACACATGGATACACTAGTGTCATTGCATGTGTGTTCGTTTTACTAACAACAACCAGAGTCATTGCATGTGTGTTCTCTTCAGAGACCACATGGATCCTGATGTCATTGCATGTGTGCTCTTTTTACTAACAACAATCGAGTCATTGAAATGTGTGTTCTCTTCAGAGACCACACATGGATCCACCATTTCATTGCATGTGTGTTCTTTTACTAACAAGAACCGAGTCATTGAAATGGGTGTTCTCTTCAGAGACCACACATGGATCCACCAAGTGTTATTGCATGTGTGTTCTTATTACTAACAACAACTAGTCATTGCATGTGTTCTTTTTGTTGGGACCGCAGACATAGAAAACAAAAAATTCCTACGATGTGAACTACACGCCAAGATCTATCTACTAGGTACAAAAGCGGGTGGACATACATCCAAAGAGAACTTACCCTCGAGACAACGAGCTTTGTTAACAGTAGGAACTCGTGGTTGATGTAGTCGTACACTTGCCGATCTCAAGATCGTGATGAAGTCCAGGTCCGGCTCCAAAGACGCCCATCGATCCAGCTCCAGCACCACCAAGTCCAAGAGCATAAGCGGTGCATCCGTGATCGCACACACGTCCGGTACCCCGACAACCTCCATCCTCGCTTAGCAAAGCAGCGAAGCAGCAACTCCTTTCCAGATAAAGCCACAGGAACATGTATCTCGCTAATCCGAGACCATGGGGAATAATACTAGAGGGAGAGATCCTTCACGAGGAGGTGTGTGTGAGAAGTGAGAGGGGGGCCTTTTATAGGAGGAGGGGAGGGTACCCCTCCCATGGCCGGCGCCCCATGGAGGTGACCCTTCACCTCCCCCATTCATGTGGTGGTAACCCCCCTCCACATAAATTTGCCTCTTCACATTCTCCATTAAAGTCTCCACTTTAAATGCATTAAATTTCTCCAAATTTAATGCTCTCTCATTTAATAAAACTCTTTTATTAGTTTTATTCAGAATTTTGTTAATTACTTTAATTAACAAACATTCACATAAAACCCCCTGCAACATTTCAATATTACATGCAAAACCAATTTCAGCAATTTCACCCGAAACAGTTTTGGTGTCTATTGAAATAATTCCAGTGCTTTCTTAAATCTTTATCTGAAACATATTTGCTCCAAATGGTGTCGGTATCCCTTAAGTGTGTCACCCTACGGTTCGCGAATAATGCGTATGATCGAGACCCCTCTCAGATCAATAATCAGAAGCGGGACCTAGAGATCCATACTGACTCCTACACATTCAACGATGACTTCTGTGATCGTGAGAACCTTTAACGCTAGTAACTAAATCCCTTTGTCCTGCAATATATTACATGTCTGAGATTCGATCATCGGTATCTCCATACCTAGTTTGATCTCGTTACTGACATGCACTCTTTTCTTGTTCCCATGATATAACATTCTAGTGATCACATCACTTGCTTGCAAGCTATTTCAATGTGATACCACCGAGAGGGCCCAGAGTATATCTATCCGTCATTGGGATGGACAAATCCCACTCTTGATCCATGAGCCTCAACATAACACCTTCGTAGCGCTGAACCCACCTTTATAGTCACCCTGTTACGGTGTGACGTTTGATGTTATCAAGATACTCTTCCGGTGTTAGCAATTAACATGATCTCATGGTCTAAGGATAAAGATTACTTCGTATGATGTTATAGCAATATAAACATAATGACTTTGATCATAATGCTATAGTTCGGATGAATGTTCATCACATCATTCCACCAATGTTGTGACCTCGTTATTAACAACATCCAATGTCCATGATCAGGAAACCTTGATCATCTTGTTAATCAACGAGCTAGTCTATAAGAG
Organism: Avena insularis; assembly: GCA_023614405.1. Classification (NCBI taxonomy): domain Eukaryota; kingdom Viridiplantae; phylum Streptophyta; class Magnoliopsida; order Poales; family Poaceae; genus Avena; species Avena insularis. Next base: position 121,381 of record JAJUPC010000457.1, read on the forward strand.
AGGCATGACTAGGAACCTTTTATTTGTTTATTAAACACACATGTATTGACGTTTCCTATCAATACAATTATAGCATGCAAAATAAACATTTATCATAAACATGGAATAAGATAATAACCACTTTATTATTGCCTCTGCATATTCCCTTCAGCCTCCCAATTGCAAGAGTCAATAATCTAGTTTGAAAAACTTTGCGTATTGAACACCTATGGCTTTCGGTGTTGCATATACGCTATTGCTAGTGGTTAACATAATCTCCGGATCCATAGGTTTTAGGTCCGTGTGTATTTGCATGTCTCTGCGTCTCTACGCATCACTCATTCTCAAATGAGATGGCATTGTATAGATTTGGTCCTTTGGTGAGATCTTTAGTTCATTCGGCTCAAAATATGTTGATATTATTGCCACACAATATATCTTCATAGTATTAGCCCACTTTGAACCACACCTAGTTTGATAACAAACTACTTAACACAAATGCCCTCCTATGTTGCTACTATAGCAGTCATATAATTAGCCTTTTGTTGTAGTATCCGTCACAATATCTCAACTTTGGAACTCATCCAAATCCATCATGGAACATCCTTTCCATTATATTGTGCCACCCATAGTTTAAATTGAGATAAATTTAATTTGTATCTTGTGATAAAACTAGTATCAATGTAACACTTTACAATGAACTACCTTTAACTATTTATCACTTATACATGATATATTATTAGTTCTTCCAAAGCTCATAAGAATATCTTTACTATTGTCCAATGATCATATTATGAATCATTCTGGTACATGCTCATAACATTTAGAGCATAGGACATTCTGGATATATACATATCATGGTATAATCGATCAAATTTTTCATGTGATTTTACTCACCAAGTGTTGAAACACTTGAATCTTGATACAATCCTTTCCATGCAGCAAGAACCTTTCTTGTTGTTTCCATATTGATCCCTTTCAATATCACATATATGTATGTCTGGCACAACCATATTAGCGCCTTAATCTATCCATATAGATATTGATGCCTAATATTCTGGGTTTGCCCAAGTCTTTCATCGAAATCTTATTTTAATGAAATCCTTAACTTGTGTCAATTCAAGGTACATCATTTCCAATCAACAATATGTCCTCTACATAATGTATTATAAATATGTCTCATCGCTCCCACTTAATTTCTTGCAAATGCAAGCATCTTCATCATCTCCGATGAATTTAAACTCTTTTAACAGTTTCATCATGGTGAAGATTCCAACTCCGCTATGCTTACTTCAACTATTGAAGTTTACATGCCCTTTTAGCACCCTTTGAATTAACAAAACCCTTCGGACCATGTCATGTACATGTCCTAGGTTACCATTCTATTAGAAGAACCTTGTTTTGTTTATTCAACTACCATATACCAAATTATATGTAGTGGTTGCTACATTAATCCGTCAAGACTATATATCGCTATGAAAGATCATATCTTGTCATAGTCAACTCCTTGAACATTGCCGTAAACTTCTTTCCGACATGTCGACTATTTCATAGATGTTAAACATCCATGTCTATTTCTTTATAGATCCAAACACGACCGATAGGCTTCACGCCTTTCCGGAGGGTCTTCCAAGTTCAGAAACTTGTTTTCTCGTGTATGGTTACTATCACGGATTCTATGACTTCTAGTCATTTTATGGAGTCAGGGCCCATCATCGCTTCTTTGCATGTAGTCGGTTCATCATTATCAAAAAAATAACGACTTGCTTATCAAATCTTACTATTTGATTCTTACCGACCCACACGGTTCTATAGGAACTCTAATCTTCGAGATCACACCTTTTGTAATCACGAGAGCCATGAGCATTGTGGCCGCCAATCGACACTTTCCGCCGCTGCCACTTAGCACATATAGCTAAGGTTCAACAACCTTATCAAAGTTCTATTGTCCTCCCACTTAACTTTTCACGAAAAATTCCTTCTCAAGAAACTTGACGTTCCAAGTAACAAAATCTTTTGTCCTCGGTGTTATGGAGAAATTCCCAACAAATTCTTTGGGATAACCTACAAAGACGTGCTTATCCGACTTTGGTTGTAAACATTTTACTTATGCATAGCATACCAAAATTTAAGAAAAGACAATTCGGGTTTTATCCCAAACCATAACTCATATGGTGTCATTTCAATGGATCACGATGGTGCTCTTTTCAGTGTAAAAGCGGTAGTCTCTAAAGCTTCAATCCTTAAAACATAATGGCAGTTTTATAAATGACACCTTTGATCTTACCATGTCAAACATGGTTTGATTTCATCTCTCGAATATACCATACTCCTATGGTTTATCGGGAAAACACAAATCATGGAACAATTCCTCAAATCTTAGGTGTTTTGCTAAACCTGTAACTCAAATATCCTCCTTTATGATCAAATCATAAACTCTTTATTTTCTTGTTACAATGATTTTCCACTTCATCTTGAAAGTCTTTGAACAATTTTCAAATGTTTCATACTTCTTCCTTATTAAGTAAATATACAGATATATTCACTCAAATTTTCGGAGAAAGCATATGAAGCAAAAAGATCCATCGCATATGGCTACACATAATGGACTATGCACATCAAGATGCACAATTTCCAATAAGCTAGTCATCCGTTCCTCTCTGGCCTATGGATGGAGTTTCAATTATCTCGAGGAAAGTCTCACATGCGTCAATTGATCAAAATCAAAGACTCCAAAAATCCATCAACATGGAGTTTCTTCATGTTTTCTTTTCAATATAATTTAAACAGCGATGTCACTTCATAAGTGATCTTTTAATCATTTGTCTTGCGACATTTTAGCAATAGTGTTTATGGATGTGATTTCTCCAACTAGACTTGTAAAAGTTCATCCATCCTTTATGGAATACGGTAATTATTTGAACAGCCATTGTTCTCATGATACCGGAACAAAATAACAATTATTTAAACAAATCTTGAAGGCTTGGTTTGATGACAACGAAAAACACAATAACACTTTATTTGTTTTTGATGAACATCATCACTCATTCTCTTGCTGGTTACTTAGGCCATTGTAGTTCATGAATTGCGTTGTCCTGTATGACATTTCATACCAACCAATTCGGTATCCAATACCGATATCCAATACCTAAGAACCACATTGTTTAACAAGCAAGGAATATAGCCATAACATGTATATCTTCTATATACCTAAGTTGGACATCTCCAACCTTATATTTTCTGCCAAATATTTTATAGATTCTCTTTCAGCAATTCCTTTTTCTTTTAAAAGAATCTATCAACATCAATAGTGGTGTCATTCACAGGACACATAGTACAAAGCGTATATAGTCAAATACTAATACCTTTGGACTTGCACTTTGAAGTGGATCACCATCATCAAATGTTTGGTGTTCTTTTCAAAAATCCATTCTTTAGTAATCTATTAGTGTAGTAAACATTTTACTTACATCTTCTATTCATCCTTATCATGACAACTTTCATGATCAAGCTACTATAGCCTGTAAGGAAGAATCATGGTATAATATCAGTTCCCAAAACCCTTTTCGTAGATTCGGATGCCTAGCATCTCCATCCTTCACAAATTCTCATACAATATGAGAACATGTATTTTGCTAAATTATACTATATCATAATGCAACCAAAAACACTGTTTTAGATATCACAATATCTTTCACACATGATGGTTTCTGAAACAATTTTCAGCTCCAATATAATCTTGATATTAAAACAACTTTTTGAATATCAATAATCATGGAGGCAAACATGATACTTTAGATACTAACATTGGAATTCTTACTCTTGATTTAATACTACTTATTAAACTTCATGGAGTAAATAGAGTTTGCTGAAAGTTTGCAATAGGACTTATAAACTTTAAATTGACATTCAAAACAATACGATACCAGTTCGTAAAGTAAATATCCAGAATTCTATAGTTCTACTATCTCAATTAAAACTAAGCATAAGGTAGTGAACAGAATGCCAATGACTACAACAAACTATGAAAATTCACATTGATTTAGTTTATGACAAATTGAGTTCGACTAATCCAAATTAGAAATTAACTCTCACTCAAAAACGACATCCCTCGTGCCTTTTTGGTGATTACATGAACCAAATCCACTACACCAAGTCCGATCATCACGTGAGTCGGTGTAGCTTCAAAGGCAAGCATCAATATGGTGATCACATCAACTATGTGACTCATGCTTAACCTTTCGGTCCGTGTTCCGAGGCCATGTCTGTACATGCTAGGCTCGCCAAGTAAGAACCTTAGTATTCACGTGTGTAAAACTGTCTTACACCCGTTGCATGAAAGCGTAGAGTTGAGAACACCTGATCATCACGTGATGTCTCGAAAACACGATCCATAGAACGGTGCATACTTAAGGAAGAACACATTTTTATCTTGATATCTAAAAGAGGGATCATCTTACAATGCTATAGAAAGCGCCAAACTAGCAGTATAAGATGATAACATCTAATGTGTAAAGTGAGATGATATGGTCCATGCATTTGATCTCTATCACTTGCATCGTGGTATGATCTCTATCATTCCTTTGTGTGTAAGGCCAAGGTCTATGGAACTTACACGTTGAGTGTGTTGTAAGAGTATCTATCATACATCTACTTACAACAATACCATATCAATACACTAGCCCAGCAACGATCTAAACTAGACGCCTCTAATTTATCAATTGCAAGTTTTACGTGGCTTAGGGCTTTTGGAGATAGAATCGTTCTTACCTACGAACATGAACCACAACAAGGATAACTAAGTTATTAGCAACTCGTTGTAAATCAGATATTGACTATAGTAGGAGAGACAAACACCCGCCAGCCACTTATGCAAAACAAGTTGCATGTCAGTCGTGGAACCGGTCTCATGTACGATGACATGTAAGGTTGGTCCGGGCCGCTTCATCCCACTATGCCACCAATATCCAAAATACATAGAAGATGCAATAACATGATCATCATCGCCCACATATCAACATATGTGTACTACCCGTGCTAAGCACCTACGCATAGATCAGGCTCGGATACCACTGTTGGGACCGCAGCATAGAAAACAAAAATTTTCCTACGATGTGAACTACACGCCAAGATCTATCTACTAGGTACAAAGCAACGGGTGGACATACATCCAAAGAGAACTTACCCTCGTAGACAACGAGCTTTGTTAACGAGTAGGAACTCGTGGTTGATGTAGTCGTACACTTGCCGATCTCAAGATCGTGATGAAGTCCACCGGTCCGGCTCAAAGATGTCCATCGATCCAGCTCCAGACCACCAAGTCCAGACCGCAAAGCAGCGTGCATCCGTGATCGCACACACGTCCGTACCCCAACAACCTCCATCCTCGCTCAAAGAAAGCAGCGGAAGCAGCAACTCCTTTCCAGATAAAGCCACCGGGAACATGTATATCGCTAATCCGAGACCATGGGGGAATAATACTAGAGGGGGAGAGAGATCCTTCACGAGGAGGTGTGTGTGAGAAGTGAGGAGAGGGGGGCCTTTTATAGGAGGAGGGGAGGGTACCCCTCCCATGTCCGGCGCCCCATGGAGGTGACCCATCACCTCCCCCATTCATGTGGTGGTAACCCCCTCCACATAAATTTGCCTCTTCACATTCTCCATTAAAGTCTCCACTTTAAATGCATTAAATTTCTCCAAATTTAATGCTCTCTCATTTAATAAAACTCTTTTATTAGTTTTATTCAGAATTTTTTAATTACTTTAATTAACAAACATTCACATAAAACCCCCTGCAACATTTCAATATTACATGCAGAACCAATTTCAGCAATTTCACCCGAAACAGTTTCGGTGTCTATTGAAATAATTCCAGTGCTTTCTTAAATCTTTATCTGAAACATATTTGCTCCAAATGGTGTCGGTATCCCTTAAGTGTGTCACCCTACGGTTCACGAATAATGCAGACATGATCGAGACCCCTCTTAGATCAATAATCAGAAGCGGGACCTGGAGATCCATACTGACTCCTACACATTCAACGATAACTTCTGTGATCGTGAGAACCTTTAACGCTAGTAACTAAATCCCTTTGTCCCGCGATATATTACATGTCCGAGATTCGATCATCGGTATCTCCATACCTAGTTTGATCTCGTTACCGACATGCACTCTTTTCTCATTCCCGTGATATAACATTCTAGTGATCACATCACTTGCTTGCAAGCTATTTCAGTGTGATATCACCGAGAGGGCCCAGAGTATATCTATCCATTATTGGGACGGACAAATCCCACTCTTGATCCATGAGCCTCAACATAACACGTAGCACTGAACCCACCTTTATAGTCACCCTGTTACGGTGTGACGTTTGATGTTATCAAGATACTCTTCCGGTGTTAGCAATTAACATGATCTCATGGTCTAAGGATAAAGATTACTTCGTATGATGTTATAGCAATATAAACATAATGACTTTGATCGTAATGCTATAATTCGGATGAATGTTCATCACATCATTCCACCAATGTTGTGACCTAGTTATTAACAACATCCAATGTCCATTATCAGGAAACCTTGATCATCTTGCTAATCAACGAGCTAGTCTATAAGAGAGGCATGACTAGGAACCTTTTATTTTTTCATTAAACACACATGTATTGATGTTTCCTATCAATACAATTATAGCATGCAAAATAAACATTTATCATAAACATGGAATAAGATAATAACCACTTTATTATTGCCTCTCGGGCATATTCCCTTCACTTTTCACATACCACATATGGATCCACCAGTGTCACTGCATGTGTGTTCTTTTCACAATCCACCTATGGATCCACCAGTGTCATTGCATGTGTGTTCTTTTTACTAACAACAACTGGAGTCATTTGATGACTGTTCTTTTCACATACCACATACGGATCCACCAGTGTCATTGAAATGTGTGTTCTCTTCAGAGACCACACATGGATCCACCAGTGTCATTACATGTGTTTTCTTTTTACTAACAACAACTGGAGTGATTGCATGTGTGTCCTTTTCACATACCACATATGGATCCACCAGTGTCATTGCATGTGTGCTCTTTTCACAATCCACCTATGGATCCACCAGTGTCATTGCATGTGTGTTCTTTTTACTAACTACAACAAGAGTCATTGAAATGTGTGTTCTCTTCAGAGACCACACATGGATCCACCAGTGTTATTGCATGTGTGTTCTTGTTACTAACAACAACCAGAGTCATTGCATGTGTGTTCTTTTCACATACCACATATGGATCCACCAGTGTCATTGCATGTGTGCTTTTTTTACTAACAACAACCAGAGTCATTGAAATGTGTGTTCTCTTCAAAGACCACACATGGATCCACCAGTGTCATTGCATGTGTGTTCTTTCTACTAACAATAACCAGAGTCATTGCATGTGTGTTCTTTTCACATACCACATATGGATCCACCAGTGTCATTGCATGTGTATTCTTTTCACAATCCACCTATGAATCAAGTAGTGTCATTGCATGTGTGTTCTTTTTACTAACAACAACAGGTGTCATTTCATGTATGTTCTTTTCACATACCACATATGGATCCATCAGTGTCATTGAAATGTGTGTTCTCTTTAGAGACCACACATGGATCCACCAGTGTCATTACATGTCTGTTCTTTTTACTAACAACAACTGGAGTCATTGCATGTGTGTTATTTTCACATACCACATATGGAACAACCAGAGTCATTGCATGTGTGCTCTTTTCACAATCCACCTATGGATCCACCAGTGTCATTGAATGTGTGTTCTTTTTACTAACAACAACCAGAGTCATTGCATGTGTGTTCTTTTCACATACCACATATGGATCCACCAGTGTCGTTGCATGTGTTCTCTTTTTACTAACAACAACCAGAGTCATTGCATGTGTGTTCTCTTTAGAGACCACACATGGATCCACCAGTGTCATTGCATGTGTGTTCTTTTTACTAAAAACAACCACAGTCATTGAAATGTGTGTTCTCTTCAAATACCACACATGGATCCACCAGTGTCATTGCGTGTGTGTTCTTTTTATTAATAACAACCAGTGTCATTGCATGTGTGTTCTTTTCACATACCAGATATGGATCCACAAGTGTCATTGCATATGTGTTCTTTTCACAATACACCTATGGATCCACCAGTGTTATTGTATGTGTGTTCTTTTTACTAACAACAACTGGAGTCATTTCATGACTATTCTTTTCACATACCACATATGGATCCACCAGTGTCATTGAAATGTGTATTCTCTTTGGAGACCACACATGGATCCACCAGTGTCATTGCATGTGTGTTCTTTTTACTAACAACAACTGGAGTGATTGCATGTGTGTTCTTTTCACATACCACATATGGATCCACCAGTGTCATTGCATGTGTGCTCTTTTCACAATCCACCTATGGATCGACCAGTGTCATTGCATGTGTGTTCTTTTTACTAACAACAACCAGAGTCATTGAAATGTGTGTTCTTTTCACATACCACATATGGATCCACCAGTGTCATTGCATGTGTGTTCTTTTTTACTAACAACAACCAGAGTCATTGCATGTGTGTTCTTCTCATATACCACATATGGATCCACCAGTGTCATTGCATGTGTGCTCTTTTTACTAATAATAACCAGAGTCATTGCATGTGTCTTCTCTTTAGAGATCACACATGGATCCACCACTGTCATTGCATGTGTCTTCTTTTTACTAACAACAACCAGAGTCATTGAAATGTGTGTTCTCTTCAGAGACAACACATGGATCCACCAGTGTCATTGTATGTGTATTCTTTTTACTAACAACAACCGGTGTCATTGCATGTGGGTTCTTTTCACAATCCCCCTATGGATCCACCAGTGCCATTGCATGTGTGCTTTTTACTAACAACAACCAGAGTAATTTCACGTGTGTTCTTTTCACATACCACATATGGATCCACCAGAGTCATTGAAATGTGTGTTCTTTCTACTAACAACAACCAGAGTCATTGCATGTGTGTTCTTTTCACATACCACATATGGATCCACCAGTGTCATTGCATGTGTGCTCTTTTCACAATCCACCTATGGATCCACCTGTCTCATTGCATGTGTGTTCTTTTTACTAACAACAACTGGAGTCATTTCATGACTGTTCTTTTCACATACCACATATGGATCCACTAGTGTCATTGAAATATGTGTTCTCTTCAGAGACCAGACATGGATCCACCAGTGTTATTACATGTGTGTTCTTTTTACAAACAACAACTGGAATCATTGCATGTGTGTTCTTTTCGCATACCACATATGGAACAACCAGAGTCATTGCATGTGTGCTCTTTCCACAATCCGCCTATGGATCCACCAGTGTCATTGCATGTGTGGTCTTTTTACTAACAAGAAACAGAGTCATTGAAATGTGTGTTCTTTTCACATACCACATATGGATCCACCAGTGTCATTGCATGTGTGTTCTTTTTACTAACAACAACCAGAGTCATTGCATGTGTGTTCTCTTCAGAGACCACACACGGATCCACTAGTCTCATTGCATGTGTGTTCTTTTCACATACCACATATGGATCCACCAGTGCCATTGCATGTGTGGTCTTTTTACTAACAACAACCAGAGTCATTGCATGTGTGTTCTCTTTGGAGACCACACATGGATCCACTAGTGTCATTGCATGTGTGTTCTTTTTACTAACAACAACCAGAGTCATTGAAATGTCTGTTCTTTTCACATACCACATATGGATCCACTAGTGTCATTGCATGTGTGTTCTTTTTACTAACAACAACCAGAGTCATTGCATGTGTGTTCTTTTCACATACCACATATGCATCCACCAGTGTCATTGTATGTGTGCTCTTTTTACTAACAACAACCAGAGTCATCGCATGTGTGTTCTTTTTAGAGACGACACATGGATCCACCAGCGTCATTGCATGTGTGTTATTTTTACTAACAACAACCAGAGTCATTGAAATGTGTGTTCTCTTCAGAGACCACACATGGATCCACCAGTGTCATTGCATGTGTGTTATTTTTACTAACAACAACCAGAGTCATTGCATGTGTGTTCTTTTCACATACCACATATGGATCCACTAGTGTCATTGCATGTGTGCTCTTTTCACAATCCACCTATGGATCCACCAGTGTCATTGCATGTGTGTTCTTTTTACTAACAACAACCAGAGTCAATGAAATGTGTGTTCTTTTCACATACCACATATGGATCCACCAGTGTCATTGCATGTGTGTTCTTTTTACTAACAACAACCAGAGTCATTGCATGTGTGTTCTCTTCAGAGACCACACATGGATCCACCAGTGTCATTGCATGTGTGTTCTTTTCACGTACTACATATGGATCCACTAGTGTCATTGCATGTGTGATCTTTTTACTAACAACAACCAGAGTCATTGCATGTGTGTGCTCTTTAGAGACCACACATGGATCCAACAGGTTCATTGCATGTGTGTTAATTTTACTAACAACAACCAGAGTCATTGAAATGTGTGTTCTTTGCACATACCACACATGGATCCACCAGTGTCATTGCATGTGTGTTCTTTCTACTAACAACAACCAGAGTCATTGCATGTGTGTTCTTTTCACATACCACATATGGATCCACCAGTGTCATTGCATGTGTGCTCTTTTCAAAATCCACCTATGGATCCACCTGTCTCATTGCATGTGTGTTCTTTTTACTAACAACAACTGGAGTCATTTCATGACTGTTCTTTTCACATACCACATATGGATCCACTAGTGTCATTGAAATATGTGTTCTCTTCAGAGACCAGACATGGATCCACCAGTGTTATTACATGTGTGTTCTTTTTACAAACAACAACTGGAATCATTGCATGTGTGTTCTTTTTGCATACCACATATGGAACAACCAGAGTCATTGCATGTGTGCTCTTTCCACAATCCGCCTATGGATCCACCAGTGTCATTGCATGTGTGGTCTTTTTACTAACAACAAACAGAGTCATTGAAATGTGTGTTCTTTTCACATACCACATATGGATCAACCAGTGTCATTGCATGTGTGTTCTTTTTACTAACAACAACCAGAGTCATTGCATGTGTGTTCTCTTCAGAGACCACACACGGATCCACTAGTCTCATTGCATGTGTGTTCTTTTCACATACCACATATGGATCCACCAGTGCCATTGCATGTGTGATATTTTTACTAACAACAACCAGAGTCATTGCATGTGTCTTCTCTTTAGAGACCACACATGGATCCACCAGTGTCATTGCATGTGTGTTCTTTTTACTAACAACAACCAGAGTCATTGAAATGTCTGTTCTTTTCACATACCACATATGGATCCACTAGTGTCATTGCATGTGTGTTCTTTTTACTAACAACAACCAGAGTCATTGCATGTGTGTTCTTTTCACATACCACATATGCATCCACCAGTGTCATTGTATGTGTGCTCTTTTAACTAACAACAACCATAGTAATCGCATGTGTGTTCTTTTTATAGAATACACATGGATCCACCAAATCATTGCATGTGTGTTATTTTACTAACAACAACCAGAGTCATTGAAATGTGTGTTCTCTTCAGAGACCACACATGGATCCACCAGTGTCATTGCATGTGTGTTCTTTTTACTAACAACAACCAGAGTCATTGCATGTGTGTTCTTTTCACATACCACATATGGATCCACTAGTGTCATTGCATGTGTGCTCTTTTCACAATCCACCTATGGATCCACCAGTGTCATTGCATGTGTGTTCTTTTTACTAACAACAACCAGAGTCAATGAAATGTGTGTTCTTTTCACATACCACATATGGATCCACCAGTGTCATTGCATGTGTGTTCTTTTTACTAACAACAACCAGAATCATTGCATGTGTGTTCTCTTCAGATACCACACATGGATCCACCTGTGTCATTGCATGTGTGTTCTTTTCACGTACCACATATGGATCCACTAGTGTCATTGCATGTGTGATCTTTTTACTAACAACAACCAGAGTCATTGCATGTGTGTGCTCTTTAGAGACCACACATGGATCCACCAGTGTCATTGCATGTGTGTTCTTTTTACTAACAACAACCAGAGTCATTGAAATGTGTGTTCTTTGCACATACCACACATGGATCCACCAGTGTCATTGCATGTGTGTTCTTTCTACTAACAACAACCAGAGTCATTGAAATGTGTGTTCTTTTCACATACCACATATGGATCCACCAGTGTCATTGCATGTATGTTGTTTTTACTAACAACAACCAGAGTCATTGCATGTGTGTTCTCTTCAGAGACCACACATGGATCCACCAGTGTCATTGCATGTGTGTTCTTTTTACTAACAACAACCAGAGTCATTGAAATGTGTGTTCTCTTGAGAGACCACATATGGATCCACCAGTGTGACTGCATGTGTGGTCTTTTTACTAAAAACAAACAGAGTTATTGAAATGTGTGTTCTCTTCAGAGACCACACATGGATCCACCAGTATCATTGCATGTGTGTTCTTTTTACTAACAACAACCAGTGTCATCGCATGTTTTTTTTTCACATACCGCATATGGATCCACCAGTGTCATTACATATGTGTTCTTTTCACAATACACCTATGGATCCACCAGTGTCATTGCATTTGCGTTCTTTTCACATACCACATATGGATCCACCAGTGTTATTACATGTGTGCTCTTTTCGCAATCCACCAATGGATCCACCAGTGTCATTGCATGTGTGTTCTTTTTACTAACAACAACCAGAGTCATTGAAATGTGTGTTCTTTTCACATACCACATATAGATCCACTAGTGTCATTGCATGTGTGTTCTTTTTACTAACAACAATCAGAGTCATTGCATGTGTGTTCTTTTCACATACCACATATGGATCCACTAGTGTCATTGTATGTGTGCTCTTTTTACTAACAACAACTAGAGTCATTGCATGTGTGTTCTCTTCAGAGAAAACACATGGATCCACCTGTGTCATTGCATGTGTGTTCTTTTTACTAACAACAACCAGAGTCATTGAAATGTGTGTTATCTTCAGAGACCACACATGGATCCACCAGTGTCATTGCATGTGTGTTCTTTTTAGTAACAACAACTAGAGTCATTGCATGTGTGTTCTTTTCACATACCACATATGGATCAACAGTGTCATTGCATGTGTGCTCTTTTCACAATCCACCAATGTCATTGCATGTGTGTTCTTTTTACTAACAATAACTGGAGTCATTGGATGTGTGTTCTTTTCACATACAATATATGGATCCACCAGTGTCATTGCATGTGTGTTATTTTTACTAACAACAACTTGAGTCATTGCATGTGTGTTCTCTTCAGAGACCACACATGGATCCACCAGTGTCATTGCATGTGTGTTCTTTTTACTAACAACAACCAAAGTCATTGAAATGTGTGTTCTCTTGAGAGACCAGACATTGATCCACCAATGTCATTGCATGTGTGTTCTCTTTACTAACAACAACCAGTGTCATTGCATGTGTGTCCTTTTCACATACCACATATGGATCCACCAGTGTCATTGCATGTGTGTTCTTTTTAGAGACCACATATGGATCCACCAATGTCATTGCATGTGTGTTCTTTTTACTAACAACCAGAGTCATTGCATGTGTGTTCTTTTCACATACCACATATGGATCCACCAGTGTCATTGCATGTGTGCTCTTTTTACTAACAACAACTAGAGTCATTGCATGCGTGTTCTCTTCAGAGACCACACATGGATCCACCAGTGTCATTGCATGCGTGTTCTTTTTACTAACAACAACCAGAGTCATTGAAATGTGTGTTCTCTTCAAAGACCAGACATTGATCCACCAGTGTCATTACATGTGTGTTCTTTTTACTAACAACAACCAGTGGCATTGCATGTGTGTTCTTTTCACATACCGCATATGGATCCACCAGTGTCATTGCATGTTTGTTCTTTTCACAATCCACCTATGGATCCACCAGTGTCATTGCATGTGTGTTCTTTTTACTAACAACAACTAGAGTCATTTCATGACTGTTCTTTTCACATACCACATATGGATCCACCAGTGTGATTGAAATGTGTGTTTTCTTTAGAGACCACACATGGATCCACCAGTGCCATTAGATGTGTGTTCTTTTTACTAACAACAACTGGAGTCATTGCATGTGTGTTCTTTTGACATAACACATATGGATCCACCAGTGTCATTGCATCTATGCTCTTTTCACAATCCACCTATGGATCCACCAGTGTCATTGCATGTGTGTTGTTTTTACTAACAACAACCAGAGTCATTGCATGTGTGTTCTCTTCAGAGACCACACATGGATCCACCAGTGTCATTGCATGTGTGTTCTTTTTACTAACAACAACCAGAGTCATTGAAATGTGTGTTCTCTTGAGAGACCACACATGGATCCACCAGTGTCATTGCATGTGTGTTCTTTTTACTAACAACAACCAGTGTCATTGCATGTGTGTTCTCTTCACAATCCACCTATGGATGCACCAGTTTCATTGCATGTGTGCTTTTTTACTAGCAACAACCAGAGTCATTTCATGTGCATTCCTTTCACATACCACATATGGATCCACCAGAGTCATTGAAATGTGTGTTCTCTTCAGAGACCACACATGGATCCACCAGTGTTATTGCATGTTTGTTCTTGTTACTAACAACAACCAGAGTCATTGCATGTGTGCTCTTTTCACAATCCACCTATGGATCCACCAGTGTCATTGCATGTGTGTTCTTTTTACTAACAACAAATAGAGTCATTGAAATGTGTGTTCTTTTCACATACCACATATGGATCCACTAGTGTCATTGCATGTGTGTTCTTTTTACTAACAACAACCAGAGTCATTGCATGTGTGTTCTCTTCGGAGACCACACACAGATCCACTAGTGTCATTGCATGTGTGTTCTTTTCACATACCACATATGGATCCACCAGTGTCATTGCATGTGTGCTCTTTTTACTAACAACAACCAGAGTCATTTCATGTGTGTTCTCTTTAGAGACCACACAAGGATCCACCAGTGTCATTACATGTGTGTTCTTTTTACTAACAACAACCAGAGTCATTGAAATGTGTGTTCTTTTCACATACCACATATGGATCCACTAGTGTCATTGCATGTGTGTTCTTTTAACTAACAACAACCAGAGTCATTGCATGTGTGTTCTTTTCACATACCACATATGGATCCACCAGTGACATTGTATGTGTGCTCTTTTTACTAACAACAACCAGAGTCATTGCATGTGTGTTCTCTTTAGAGACGACACATGGATCCACCAGTGTCATTGCATGTGTGTTCTTTTTACTAACAACAACCAGAGTCATTGAAATGTGTGTTCTCTTGAGAATCCACCTATGGATCCACCAGTGTCATTGCATGTGTGTTCTTTTTACTAACAACAACCAGAGTCATTGCATGTGTGTTCTTTTCACATACCACATATGGATCCACCAGTGTCATTGCATGTGTGCTCTTTTCACAATTCACCTATGGATCCACCAGTGCCATTGCATGTGTGTTCTTTTTACTAACAACAACCAGAGTCATTCAAATGTGTGTTCTTTTCACATACCACATATGGATCCACCAGTGTCATTGCATGTGTGTTCTTTTTACTAACAACAACCAGAGTCATTGCATGTGTGTTCTCTTTAGAGACCACACATGGATCCACCAGTGTCATTGCATGTGTGTTCTTTTTACTAACAACAACCAGAGTCATTGAAATGTGTGTTCTGTTCAGAGACCAGACATTGATCCACCAATGTCATTGCATGTGTGTCCTTTTCACATAGCACATATGGATCCACCAGTGTCATTGCATGTGTGTTCTTTTTACTAACAACAACCAGAGTCATTGAAATGTGTGTTCTCTTCAGAGACCACACATGGATCCACCAGTGTCATTGCATGTGTGTTCTTTTTACTAACAACAACCAGAGTCATTGAAATGTGTGTTCTTTTCACATACGACATATGGATCCACTAGTGTCATTACATGTGTGTTCTTTTCACAATCCACCTATGGATCCACCAGTGTCATTGCATGTCTGTTATTTTTACTAACAACAACTGGAGTCATTTCATGACTGTTCTTTTCACATACCACATATGGATCCACCAGTGTCATTGCATGTATGTTGTTTTTACTAACAACAACCAGAGTCATTGCATGTGTGTTCTCTTCAGAGACCACACATGGATCCACCAGTGTCATTGCATGTGTGTTCTTTTTACTAACAACAACCAGAGTCATTGAAATGTGTGTTCTCTTGAGAGACCACATATGGATCCACCAGTGTGACTGCATGTGTGGTCTTTTTACTAAAAACAAACAGAGTTATTGAAATGTGTGTTCTCTTCAGAGACCACACATGGATCCACCAGTATCATTGCATGTGTGTTCTTTTTACTAACAACAACCAGTGTCATCGCATGTTTTTTTTTTCACATACCGCATATGGATCCACCAGTGTCATTACATATGTGTTCTTTTCACAATACACCTATGGATCCACCAGTGTCATTGCATTTGCGTTCTTTTCACATACCACATATGGATCCACCAGTGTTATTACATGTGTGCTCTTTTCGCAATCCACCAATGGATCCACCAGTGTCATTGCATGTGTGTTCTTTTTACTAACAACAACCAGAGTCATTGAAATGTGTGTTCTTTTCACATACCACATATAGATCCACTAGTGTCATTGCATGTGTGTTCTTTTTACTAACAACAATCAGAGTCATTGCATGTGTGTTCTTTTCACATACCACATATGGATCCACTAGTGTTATTGTATGTGTGCTCTTTTTACTAACAACAACTAGAGTCATTGCATGTGTGTTTTCTTCAGAGAAAACACATGGATCCACCTGTGTCATTGCATGTGTGTTCTTTTTACTAACAACAACCAGAGTCATTGAAATGTGTGTTATCTTCAGAGACCACACATGGATCCACCAGTGTCATTGCATGTGTGTTCTTTTTAGTAACAACAACTAGAGTCATTGCATGTGTGTTCTTTTCACATACCACATATGGATCCACCAGTGTCATTGCATGTGTGCTCTTTTCACAATCCACCTATGGATCCACCAGTGTCATTGCATGTGTGTTCTTTTAACTAACAACAACTGGAGTCAATGAAATGTGTGTTCTTTTCACATACCACATATGGATCCACCAGTGTCATTGCATGTGTGTTCTTTTACTAACAACAACGAGTCATTGCATGTGTGTTCTCTTGGAGACCACACATGGATCCACCAGTGTCATTGCATGTGTGTTCTTTTTACTAACAACAACCAAAGTCATTGAAATGTGTGTTCTCTTGAGAGACCAGACATTGATCCACCAATGTCATTGCATGTGTGTTCTCTTTACTAACAACAACCAGTGTCATTGCATGTGTGTCCTTTTCACATACCACATATGGATCCACCAGTGTCATTGCATGTGTGTTCTTTTTAGAGACCACATATGGATCCACCAATGTCATTGCATGTGTGTTCTTTTTACTAACAACAACCAGAGTCATTGCATGTGTGTTCTTTTCACATACCACATATGGATCCACCAGTGTCATTGCATGTGTGCTCTTTTTACTAACAACAACTAGAGTCATTGCATGCGTGTTCTCTTGAGACCACACATGGATCCACCAGTGTCATTGCATGCGTGTTCTTTTACTAACAACCAGAGTCATTGAAATGTGTGTTCTCTTCAAAGACCAGACATTGATCCACCAGTGTCATTACATGTGTGTTCTTTTTACTAACAACAACCAGTGGCATTGCATGTGTGTTCTTTTCACATACCGCATATGGATCCACCAGTGTCATTGCATGTTTGTTCTTTTCACAATCCACCTATGGATCCACCAGTGTCATTGCATGTGTGTTCTTTTTACTAACAACAACTAGAGTCATTTCATGACTGTTCTTTTCACATACCACATATGGATCCACCAGTGTGATTGAAATGTGTGTTTTCTTTAGAGACCACACATGGATCCACCAGTGCCATTAGATGTGTGCTCTTTTTACTAACAACAACTGGAGTCATTGCATGTGTGTTCTTTTGACATAACACATATGGATCCACCAGTGTCATTGCATCTGTGCTCTTTTCACAATCCACCTATGGATCCACCAGTGTCATTGCATGTGTGTTGTTTTAACTAACAACAACGATTCATTGCATGTGTGTTCTCTTCAGAGACCACACATGGATCCACCAGTGTCATTGCATGTGTGTTCTTTTTACTAACAACAACCAGAGTCATTGAAATGTGTGTTCTCTTGAGAGACCACACATGGATCCACCAGTGTCATTGCATGTGTGTTCTTTTTTACTAACAACCAGTGTCATTGCATGTGTGTTCTCTTCACAATCCACCTATGGATGCACCAGTTTCATTGCATGTGTGCTTTTTTACTAACAACAACCAGAGTCATTTCATGTGCATTCCTTTCACATACCACATATGGATCCACAGAGTCATTGAAATGTGTGTTCTCTTGAGACCACACATGGATCCTGATGTTATTGCATGTTTGTTCTTGTTACTAACAACAACCAGAGTCATTGCATGTGTGCTCTTTTCACAATCCACCTATGGATCCACCAGTGTCATTGCATGTGTGTTCTTTTTACTAACAACAAATAGAGTCATTGAAATGTGTGTTCTTTTCACATACCACATATGGATCCACTAGTGTCATTGCATGTGTGTTCTTTTTACTAACAACAACCAGAGTCATTGCATGTGTGTTCTCTTCGGAGACCACACACAGATCCACTAGTGTCATTGCATGTGTGTTCTTTTCACATACCACATATGGATCCACCAGTGTCATTGCATGTGTGCTCTTTTTACTAACAACAACCAGAGTCATTTCATGTGTGTTCTCTTTAGAGACCACACAAGGATCCACCAGTGTCATTACATGTGTGTTCTTTTTACTAACAACAACCAGAGTCATTGAAATGTGTGTTCTTTTCACATACCACATATGGATCCACTAGTGTCATTGCATGTGTGTTCTTTTAACTAACAACAACCAGAGTCATTGCATGTGTGTTCTTTTCACATACCACATATGGATCCACCAGTGACATTGTATGTGTGCTCTTTTTACTAACAACAACCAGAGTCATTGCATGTGTGTTCTCTTTAGAGACGACACATGGATCCACCAGTGTCATTGCATGTGTGTTCTTTTTACTAACAACAACTAGAGTCATTGAAATGTGTGTTCTCTTCAGAGACCACACATGGATCCATCAGTGTCATTGCATGTGTGTTCTTTTTACTAACAACAACCAGAGTCATTGCATGTGTGTTCTTTTCACATACCACATATGGATCCACCAGTGTCATTGCATGTGTGCTCTTTTCACAATTCACCTATGGATCCACCAGTGCCATTGCATGTGTGTTCTTTTTACTAACAACAACCAGAGTCATTCAAATGTGTGTTCTTTTCACATACCACATATGGATCCACCAGTGTCATTGCATGTGTGTTCTTTTACTAACAACAACCAGAGTCATTGCATGTGTGTTCTCTTTAGAGACCACACATGGATCCACTGATGTCATTGCATGTGTGTTCTTTTACTAACAACAACCAGAGTCATTGAAATGTGTGTTCTGTTCAGAGACCAGACATTGATCCACCAATGTCATTGCATGTGTGTCCTTTTCACATAGCACATATGGATCCACCAGTGTCATTGCATGTGTGTTCTTTTTACTAACAACAACCAGAGTCATTGAAATGTGTGTTCTCTTCAGAGACCACACATGGATCCACCAGTGTCATTGCATGTGTGTTCTTTTTACTAACAACAACCAGAGTCATTGAAATGTGTGTTCTTTTCACATACGACATATGGATCCACTAGTGTCATTACATGTGTGTTCTTTTCACAATCCACCTATGGATCCACCAGTGTCATTGCATGTCTGTTATTTTTACTAACAACAACTGGAGTCATTTCATGACTGTTCTTTTCACATACCACATATGGATCCACCAGTGTCATTGAAATGTGTGTTCTCGTTAGAGACCACACATGGATCCACCAGTGTTATTACATGTGTGTTCTTTTTACTAACAACAACTGGAGTCATTGCATGTGTGTTCTTTTCACATAATACATATGGATCCACCAGTCTCATTGCATTTGTGCTCTTTTCACAATCCACCTATGGATCCACCAGTGTCATTGCATGTGTGTTCTTTTTACTAACAACCAGAGTCATTGAAATGTGTGTTATTTTCACATACCACATATGGATCCACCAGTGTCATTGCATGTGTGTTGTTTTTGCTAACAATAGCCAGAGTCATTGCATGTGTGTTCTCTTCAGAGACCACACATGGATCCTGATGTCATTGCATGTGTGTTCTTTTTACTAACAACAACCAGAGTCATTGAAATGTGTGTTCTCTTGAGGGACCACACATGGATCCACCAGTGTCATTGCATGTGTGTTCTTTTTACTAACAACAACCAGTTTCATTGCATGTGTGTTCTTTTCACAATCCACCTATGGATGCACCAGTGTCATTGCATGTGTGCTTTTTTACTAACAACAACCAGAGTAATTTCATGTGTATTCCTTTCGCATACCACATATGGATCCACCAGAGTCATTGAAATGTGTGTTCTCTTCAGAGACCACACATGGATCCACCAGTGTTATTGCATGTGTGTTCTTGTTACTAACAACAACCAGAGTCATTGCATGTGTGTTCTTTTCACAATCCACATATGGATCCACCAGTCTCATTGCATGTGTGTTCTTTTTACTAACAACAACTGGAGTCATTTCATGACTGTTCTTTTCACATACCACATATGGATCCACCAGTGTCATTGAAATGTGTGTTCTCTTCAGAGACCACACATGGATCCACCAGTGTCATTACATGTGTGTTCTTTTTACTAACAACAACTGGAGTTATTGCATGTGTGTTCTTTTCACAAATCACATATGGAACAACCAGAGTCATTGCATGTGTGCTCTTTCACAATCCACCTATGGATCCACCAGTGTCATTGCATGTGTGCTCTTTTCACAATTCACCTATGGATCCACCAGTGCCATTGCATGTGTGTTCTTTTTACTAACAACAACCAGAGTCATTCAAATGTGTGTTCTTTTCACATACCACGTATGGATCCACCAGTGTCATTGCATGTGTGTTCTTTTTACTAACAACAACCAGAGTCATTGAAATGTGTGTTCTTTTCACATACCACATATGGATCCACCAGTGTCATTGCATGTGTGTTCTTTTTACTAACAACAACCAGAGTCATTGCATGTGTGTTCTCTTCAGAGACCACACATGGATCCACCAGTGTCATTGCATGTGTGTTCTTTTTACTAACAACAACCAGAGTCATTGAAATGTGTGTTCTCTTGAGACCACATGGATCCTGATGTCATTGCATGTGTGTTCTTTTTACTAACAACAACCAGAGTCATTGCATGTGTGTTCTTTTCACATACCACATATGGATCCACCAGTGTCATTGCATGTGTGCTCTTTTCACAGTCCACCTATGGATCCACCAGTGTTATTGCATGTGTGTTCTTTTTACTAACAACAACCAGAGTCATTGAAATGTGTGTTCTTTTCACATACCACATATGGATCCACCAGTGTCATTGCATGTGTGTTCTTTTTACTAACAACAACCAGAGTCATTGCATGAGTGTTCTCTTCAGAGACCACACATGGATCCACCAGTGTCATTGCATGTGTGTTCTTTTTACTAACAACAACCAGAGTCATTGAAATGTGTGTTCTCTTCAGAGACCAGACATTGATCCACCAATGTCATTGCATGTGTGTTCTCTTTACTAACAGCAACCAGTGTCATTGCATGTGTGTCCTTTTCACATACCACATATGGATCCACCAGTGTCATTGCATGTGTCTTCTTTTTACTAACAACAACCAGAGTCATTGCATGTGTGTTCTTTTCACATACCACATATGGATCCACCAGTGTCATTGCATGTGTGCTCTTTTTACTAACAACAACCAGAGTCATTGCATGCGTGTTCTCTTCAGAGACCACACATGGATCCACCAGTGTGATTGCATGCGCGTTCTTTTTACTAACAACAACCAGAGTCATTGAAATGTGTGTTCTCTTCAGAGACCAGACATTGATCCACCAGTGTCATTACATGTGTGTTCTTTTTACTAACAACAACTAGTGGCATTGCATGTGTGTTCTTTTCGCATACCACATATGGATCCACTAGTGTCATTGCATGGTTGTTCTTTTCACAATCCACCTATGGATCCACCAGTGTCATTGCATGTGTGTTCTTTTTACTAACAACAACTGGAGTCATTTCATGACTGTTCTTTTCACATACCACATATGGATCCACCAGTGTCATTGAAATGTGTGTTCTCTTTAGAGACCACACATGGATCCACAAGTGTCATTACATGTGTGTTCTTTTGACTAACAACAACTGGAGTCATTGCATGTGTGTTCTTTTCACATAACACATATGGATCCACCAGTGTCATTGCATGTGTTCTCTTTTCACAATCCACCTATGGATCCACCAGTGTCATTGCATGTGTGTTCTTTTTACTAACAACAACCAGAGTCATTGAAATGTGTGTTCTTTTCAGATACCACATATGGAACCACCAGTGTCATTGAATGTGTGTTGTTTTTACTAACAACAACCAGAGTCATTGCATGTGTGTTCTCTTCAGAGACCACACATGGATCCACTAGTGTCATTGCATGTGTGTTCTTTTTACTAACAACAACCAGAGTCATTTAAATGTGTGTTCTCTTGAGAGACCACATATGGATCCACCAGTGTCATTGCATGTGTGTTCTTTTTACTAACAACAACCAGTGTCATTTCATGTGTGTTCTTTTCACAATTTACCTATGGATGCACCAGTGTCATTGCATGTGTATTCCTTTCACATACCACATATGGATCCACAAGAGTCATTGAAATGTGTGTTCTCTTTAGAGACCACACATGGATCCACCAGTGTTATTGCATGTGTGTTCTTGTTAGTAACAACAACCAGAGTCATTGCATGTGTGTTCTTTTCACAATCCACCTATGGATCCACCAGTCTCATTGCATGTGTGTTCTTTTTACTAACAACAACTGGAGTCATTTCATGACTGTTCTTTTCACATACCACATATGGATCCACCAGTGTCATTGAAATGTGTGTTCTCTTCAGAGACCACACATGGATCCACCAGTGTCATTACATGTGTGTTCTTTTTACTAACAACAACTAGAGTCATTGCATGTGTGTTCTCTTCAGAGACCACACATGGATCTAACAGTGTCATTGCATGTGTGCTCTTTTTACTAACAACAACCAGTGTCATTGAAATGTGTGTTCTCTTCAGAGACCACACATGGATCCACCAGTGTCATTACATGTGTGTTCTTTTTACTAACAACAACGAGAGTCATTGAAATGTGTGTTCTCTTCAGAGACCACACATGGATCCACCAGTATCATTGCATGTGTGCTATTTTTACTAACAACAACCAGTGTCATTACATGTGTGTTCTTTTTACTAACAACAACCAGTGTCATTGCATGTGTGTTCTTTTCACATACCACATATGGATCCACCAGTGTCATTGCATGTGTGCTTTTTTACTAACAACAACAAGAGTCATTTCATGTGTGTTCTTTTCGCATACAACATATGGATACACCAGAGTCATTGAAATGTGCGTTCTCTTCAGACACCACACATGGATCCACCAGTGTTATTGCATGTGTGTACTTCTTACTAACAACAACCAAAGTCGTTGCATGTGTGTTCTTTTCACATGCCACATATGGATCCATCAGTGTCATTGCATGTGTGTTCTTGTCACAATCCACCTCTGGATCCACCAGTCTCATTGCATGTCTGTTCTTTTTACTAACAACAACTGGAGTCATTTGATGACTGTTCTTTTCACATACCACATATGGATCCACAAGTGTCATTGAAATGTGTGTTCTCTTTAGAGACCACACATGGATCCACCAGTGTCATTACATGTGTATTCTTTTTACTAACAACAACTGGAGTCATTGCATGTGTGTTCTTTTCACATACCACATATGGAACAACCAGAGTCATTGCATGTGTGCTCTTTTCACAATCCACCTATGGATCCACCAGTGCAATTGCATGTGTGTTCTTTTTACTAACAACAACCAGAGTCATTGCATGTGTGTTCTCTTTGTTGGGTCCGCAGCATAAAAAACAAAAAATTTCCTACGGTGTGAACTACACGCCAAGATCTATCTACTAGGTAGAAAGCAAACGGGTGGACATACATCCATAGAGAACTTACCCTCGAAGACAACGAGCTTTGTTAACAAGTAGGAACTCGTGGTTGATGTAGTCGTACACTTGCCTATCTCAAGATCGTGAGGAAGTCCGAGCGCTGCAACTCACCAAGCGCACTTCACTTTCACGTTCAAGCCTTGACAACCTCCACCTCCTCGCTCCAGGATCCAGTGAGCAACAACTCCTTCCAAACGTAATGCCACCGGGAACATGTATCTCGCTAATCCGAGACCATGGGGGAATAATTCTAGAGGGGGAGAGGGATCCTTCACAAGGAGGTGCGAGGATGAAGGAGGGAATGGGTGGCCTTTTATAGGATGAGAGAGATCCTTCACAGCGATCTCCACTTTAAATGCATTAAGTTTCTCCAAATTTAATGCTCTCTCATTTAATAAAACTCTTTTATTAAATTTATTCAGAATTTTGTTAATTACTTTAATTAACAAACATTCACATATAGCCCCTTGCAATATTTCAATATCACATGTAGAACCACCTTCTGCAATTTCACCCGAAACAATTTCCGGTTTCTATTGAAACAATTCTTGCGCTTTGCAATTCTTTCGTATGAAACATATGTGCTTCAAAATGGTGTCTGGTAACTCTTAAGTGTGCCACCCTACGGTTCGCGAATAATGCAGACATGATCGAGACCCTTCTCCGATCAATAATCAGCAGCGGGACCTGGAGATCCGTACTGACTCCTACACATTCAACGATGACTCCTGTGATTGTGAGAACCTTTAACGCTTGTAACTAAATCCCTGTGTCTCTCGATATATTACATGTCCGAGATTCGATCATCGGTATCTCCATACCTAGTTTGATCTTGTTACCGACATGCACTCTTTTCTCGTTCCCATGATATAACATTCTAGTGTTCACATCACTTGCTTGCAAGCTATCCTAATGTGATATCACCGAGAGGGCCCAGAGTATATCTATCCGTCATCTAGATTGACAAATTCCACTCTTGATCCATGAGCCTCAACATAACACCGTCGTAGCACTGAACCCATCTTTATAGTCACCCTGTTACGGTGTGACGTTTGATGTTATCAAGATACTCTTCCGGTGTTAGCAATTAACATGATCTCATGGTCTAAGGATAAATATTACTTCGTATGATGTTATAGCAATATAAAAACAATGACTTGATCGTAATGCTATACTTCGGATGAATGTTCATCACATCATTCCACCAACGGTATGACCTTGTTATTAACAACATCCAATGTCCATGATCAGGAAACCTTGATCATCTTGTTAATCAACAAGCTAGTCTATAAGAGAGGCATGACTAGGAATCCTTTTTGTTTATTAAACACACATGTATTGATGTTTCCTATCAATACATTTATAGCATGTAAAATAAACATCTATCATATACAAGGAATACATAATAACAACTTTATTATTGCCTCTCAGGGCATATTTCCTTCAGTCTCCCACTTGCACTAGAGACAATAATCTAGTTCACATAGTGATAAATCTAACACCCATGGAGTTCTGGTGTTGATCATGTTTTGCCCTAGGGAGTACTTTAGTCAATGGATCTGCTACATTCAGGTCCGTGTGCACTTTACAAATCTTTATATCTCCATCCTTGACATGTTCGCGGATGGAGTGAAACCGGCGCTTAATATGCTTGGAATTCTTGTGAGACCTTGGTTCCTTGGCGTTGGCTATGGCTCCATTGTTGTCACAACAGATCACCATCGGGTCCAACGCACTGGGAACCACACCCAGTTCTGTAATGAACTCTTTCATCCAAACCGCTTCTGCTACCGCTCAAGCGACAACATATTCCGCCTCCGTTGTTGATCTAGCCAGCATAGGTTGTTTGGAGCTCCTCCAACTAACTGCTGCTCCGTTCAAGAGAAATACGTATCCGGATTGAGACTTAGAGTCATCCGGATCAGTGTCAAAGCTAGCATCGATATAACACTTAGCGACTAGCTCTTCTTCACCTCCGTATATAAGAAACATATCCTTAGTTCTTCTCAAGTACTTAAGGATATTCTTGACCGCTATCCAGTGTTCTGAACCTGGATCAGATTGGTACCTACTAGTCAAACTAATAGCATGTGCCACATCCGGTCTTGTACATAGCATGGCATACATTATAGAGCCTATGGCTGAGGCATAGGGGATCCTATCCATTATCTCTCTTTCTTCCGCCGTAGCCGGACTTTGAGCCTTACTCAATGTCTTGCCTTGCAACATAGGTAAGAACCCCTTCTTACTTATGTCCATATTAAACTTATTTAATATCTTATCAAGGTATGTACTCTGCGATAACCCAATTAGGCGTCTTGATCTATCTCTATAGATTTTAATGCCTAATATATATGAAGCTTCAGCAAGGTCCTTCATCGAAAATTTGCTGTTTAGATAACTTTTAACACTGTTTAAAAGATCTATATCATTTCCAATCAATAATATGTCATCCACATATAATATCAGAAATGCCACATTGCTCCCACTCACTTTCTTGTAAATACAAGCCTCTCCATAAGTTTGGACAAATCCAAACTCTTTGATCACCTCATCAAAGCGGAGATTCCAACTTCGTGATGCTTGCTTCAGTCCATAGATGGATCGCTGAAGTTTGCACACCTTATTAGCATCCTTAGGATCGACAAAACCATTAGGTTGTATCATATACAACTCTTCTTCAATCTTACCATTGAGGAACGCAGTTTTGACATCCATCTGCCATATTTCATAATCGAAATATGCAGCAATTGCTAACATAATCCTAACCGACTTAAGCATCGCTACGGGAGAGAATGTCTCATCGTAGTCAACTCCTTGAATTTGTAGAAACCATTTGCGACAAGTCGAGCCTTATAGATGGTCACATTACCATCAGCATCAGTTTTCCTTTTGAAAATCCATTTATTCTCAACGGCCTTTCGGTCGTGAGGTAAGTCCACCAAGTTCCAAACTTGG
Organism: Avena insularis; assembly: GCA_023614405.1. Taxonomy (NCBI): domain Eukaryota; kingdom Viridiplantae; phylum Streptophyta; class Magnoliopsida; order Poales; family Poaceae; genus Avena; species Avena insularis. The sequence continues at coordinate 148,765 of JAJUPC010000457.1, forward strand.
TTCTCGTACATGGATTCCATCTCGGATTTCATGGCTTCTAGCCATTTGTTGGAATCCGGGCTCATCATCGCTTCTTCATATGTCGCAGGGTCATCCATTTCATCAATCATGAAATTCATAACAGGATTGCCGTACAGTTCAGGAGATGCCGCGTGTCACCTTGACCTGCGAGGTTCGGTAGTGTCCTCTTTTGGAGTTTCATGATCAATATCATTAGCTCTCTCTTCATTAGGTGAAGTCAACTCCTAAACAACTTCTAGAGCTGCGCTACTCGCCATTTCATGAAGAGAAGGTTCAATAACCTCTTCGAGTTCTACCTTCCGACTATTCACACCTTTCGCGAGAAACTCCTTCTCAAGAAAGGATCCATTCTTGGCAACAAAGACCTTGCCCTCGGATCTGTGATAGAAGGTATACCCAATCATTTCCTTAGGGTATCCTATGAAGACGCATTTTTCCGCTTTGGGTTCGAGTTTATCCGGTTGAAGTTTCTTCACATAAACATCGCATCCCCAAACTTTAGAAATAATGACTTAGGTTTGTTTCCAAACCATAATTCATCTGGTGTCTTTTCAACATTTAGATGGTGCCCTATTTAAAGTGAATGTAGTGGTTTCGATTGCATAACCCCAAAATAGCGGTGGCAAGTCGATCGGAGACATCATAGATCGAACCATATCCAATAAAGTACGATTACGATGTTCTGACACACCATTACGTTGTGGTGTTCCGGCAGGCGTGAGTTGTGAAACTATTCCACAGTCTTTCATATGTGTGCTAAACTCGTAACTAAGATACTCTCCTCCATGGTCGGACCGCAGAAATTTGATCTTTTTGTTATGATGATTTTCCACTTCATTCTGAAATTCTTTGAACTTTTCAAAAGTTTCAGACTTGTGTTTCATCAAATAGATATACCCGTATCTACTCAAATCATCCGTGAAAGTAACAAAATAACGATATCCACCTCGCGCTGACACACTCATTGGTCCACACACATCAGTATGTATGATTTCCAATAGATCTGTCGCCCGTTCCATTGAACCGGAAAATGGTGTTCTAGTCATCTTGCCCATAAGGCATGGCTCACATGTATCAAATGATTCAAAATCAAGTGATTCCAAAAGTCCATCAGAATGGAGTTTCTTCATGCGTTTAACGCCAATATGACCTAGACGGCAGTGCCACATATATGTAGATATATCATTATCAAGTTTAATCCTTTTAGCATCAACATTATGAATATGCATAATACTACTATCGAGATCCAACAGAAATAAACCATTCAACATAGGTGCATGACCATAAAAGATATTATTCATATAAATCGAACAACCATTGTTTTCAGACTTAAATGAATAACCACTTTGCATCAAACACGATCCGGATACAATGTTCATGCTCAGTGTAGGCACCAAATAACAATTATTTAGGTTTATAACTAATCCCGATGGCATATGGAGAGGCAGCGTTCCAACGGCGATCACATCAACTCTTGATCCATTGCCGACCCGCATCGAGACCTCATCCCTTGCTAGTTGTCGCTTGTTCCGCAGCCCCTGAACCGAGTTACATATATTAGCAACCGATCCCGTATCAAATACGCAGGTGCTACTGCGAGTACTAGCAAGTACACATCAATAACATGTATATCACATATACCTTTGTTTGCCTTGCCGGACTTCTTTTCCGCCAAATACTTGGGGTAGTTGCGCTTCCAATGGCCAGTCCACTTGCAATAGTAGCACTTTTCGATTAGGACTTAGGGCCAGCTCGGGTTTTTTCAGCGGCAACAGACTTGCCACCCTTCTTTCCCTTGTGCTTGCCTTTCTTGTCCTTCTTGAAACCGTGGTCCTATTGATCATCAACACTTGATGTTCTTTCCTAATCTGCACTTCGCAGTCTTAAGCATTAATGAAGCTCGGAAGAGACTTCTTCATGCCCTGCATATTATAGTTCATCACGAAGCTCTTGTAGCTAGGTGGCAGAGATTGGAGAACACGATGTATGCCTAAGTCAATGGGAATCGTTATTCCCAAGGACACAAGCTTATCGGTGTACCTAGACATTTTGAGTACGTGCTCACTAACGGAGTTGTTTTCCTCCATCATGCAGCTAAAGAACTTTTCTGTAGCATTATAACTCTCTACGGCAGCATGGGTATCGAAAATCATTTTCAATTCTCCCATGGTATCAAAGGCATTGCCATTTTCGAAACGTTTTTGAAGTTCTGGCTCTAGCCCATACAGTATGCCGCAATGAACTAAGTTGTGGTCCACCTGACGAGTTATATAGACGTTCTTTTCCTTGTCAGGGGCATCAGGAGCTGGTGGGGGGCCTAGCGGCGCATCTAGCACATATTGCTTTTGTGCAGCAGTGAGGAGAATCCTCAAATTCATAGCCCAGTTGGTGAAGTTGCTACCATTCGCAGCAAGTTTCTCTTTCTCCATGAACACATTGAAATTAAAAGCAGGTGGTGCCATCTACAACAGAATTTGTAAAGTATATTTAGACTAAGTTTATGATAGATTGAGTTCGACTAATCCAAATTACTAATGAACTCCCACTCAAAAACGACATCCCTCGTGTCCTTTTGGTGATTACATGAACCAAATCCACTACACCAAGTGCGATCATCACGTGAGTCGGTGTAGCTTCAAAGGCGAGCATCTATATGGGCGTCATATCAACTATATGACTCATGCTTAACCTTTCGGTCCATGTTCCGAGTCCATGTCTGTACATGCTAGGCTCGTCAAATAAGAACCTTAGTATTTGCGTGTGTAAAACTGTCTTACACCCGTTGTATGAAAGCGTAGAGTTGAAAACACCCGATCATCATGTGATGCCTCAAAACATGATCCACAAAACGGTGCATACTTAAGGAAGAACACATTTTATCTTGATATCTAAATGAGGGATCATCTTATAATGCTACCAAACACGCTAAACTAGCAATATAAGATGCTAACATCTAATGTGTGAAGTGAGATGATATGGTCCATGCATTTGATCTCTATCATTTGCATCGTGGTATGATCTTTATCATTCCTTTGTGTGTAAGGCCAAGGTCTATGGAACTTACACGTTAAGTGAGTTGTAAGAGTATCTATTATACATCTACTTACAACAATACCATATCAAAACACTATCCCAGCAACGATCTAAACTAGACGCCTCTAATTTATCAATTGCAAGTTTTACGTGGCTTAGGGCTTTCGGAGATAGAACCTGTCTAACCTATGAACATGAACCACAACGAGGATAACTAAGTTATTAGCAACTCGTTGTAAATCAGATATTGACTATAGTAGGAGAGACAGACACCCGCTAGCCACTTATGCAAAACAAGTTGCATGTCAGTCGTGGAACCGGTCTCATGTACGATGACATGTAAGGTTGGTCCGGGCCGCTTCATCCCACTATGCCACCAATATCCAAAGTACATAGAAGATGCAATAACATGATCATCATCGCCCACATATAAACATATGTGTACTACCGTGCAAAGCACCTACGCATAGATCAGGCTCGATACCCTTTGTTGGGTCCACATAGAAAACAAAAAAATCCTACGGTGTGAACTACACGCCAAGATCTATCTACTAGGTACAAAGAAACGGGTGGACATACATCCATAGAGAACTTACTCTAAGACAACGAGCTTTGTTAACAGTAGGAACTCGTGGTTGATGTAGTCGTACACTTGCCGATCTCAAGATCGTGAGGAAGTCCGGCAAGCGCCGCACTTTCGCACACGTTAAAGCCACCGGACAACCTCCACCTCCTCGCTCCAGCGATCCGATTGAAGACAACTCCTTCTAGGCGTAATGCCACCGAGAACATGTATCTCGCTAATCCGAGACCATGGGGAATAATTCTAGAGGGGGAGAGAGATCCTTCACAAGGAGGTGTAAGGATGAAGGAGGGAATGGGTGGCCTTTTATAGGAGGAGGGGGGGTGCCCCCTCTCTCCATGGCCGGCGCATGGGGGGTGACCCCTCACCTCCCCCATTCATGTGGTGGTAACTCCTCCACATTAAAATGCCTCTTCACATTCCCTTTTAACGTCTCCACTTTAAATGCATTAAGTTTCTCCAAATTTAATGCTCTCTCATTTAATAAAACTCTTTTATTAAATTTATTCAGAATTTTGTTAATTACTTTAATTAACAAACATTCACATATAGCCCCTTGCAATATTTCAATATCACATGCAGAACCACCTTCTGCAATTTCACCCGAAACAATTTCTGGTTTCTATTGAAACAATTCCTGCGCTTTGCAATTCTTTCGTCTGAAACATATGTGCTTCAAAATGGTGTCCGGTAACTCTTAAGTGTGCCACCCTACAGTTCGCGAATAATGCAGACATGATCGAGACCCTTCTCCGATCAATAATCAGCAGCGAGACCTGGAGATCCATACTGACTCCTACACATTCAACGATGACTCCTGTGATCGTGAGAACCTTTAACGCTTGTAACTAAATCCCTTTGTCTCTCGATATATTACATGTCCTAGATTTTATCATCGGTATCTCCATACCTAGTTTGATCTCGTTACCGACATGCACTCTTTTCTCGTTCCCCTGATATAACATTCTATGATCACATCACTTGCTTGCAAGCTATCCTAATGTGATATCACCGAGAGGGCCTAGAGTATATCTATCCGTCATCTGGATTGACAAATTCCACTCTTGATCCATGAGCCTCAACATAACACCTTCGTAGCACTGAACCCATCTTTATAGTCACCTTGTTATGGTGTGACGTTTGATGTTATCAAGATACTCTTCCGGTGTTAGCAATTAACATGATCTCATGGTCTAAGGATAAATATTACTTCGTATGATGTTATAGCAATATAAACACAATGACTTGATCGTAATGCTATACTTCGGATGAATGTTCATCACATCATTCCACCAATGGTGTGACCTTGTTATTAACAACATCCAATGTCCATGATCAGGAAACCTTGATCATCTTGTTAATCAACAAGCTAGTCTATAAGAGAGGCATGACTAGGAACCCTTTTTGTTTATTAAACACACATGTATTGATGTTTCCTATCAATACAATTATAGCATGTAAAATAAACATCTATCATATATAAGGAATACATAATAACAACTTTATTATTGCCTCTCAGGGCATATTTCCTTCACTTTTCACATACCACATATGGATCCACCAGTGTCATTGCATGTGTGCTCTTTTTACTAGCAACAACCAGAGTCATTGCATGCGTGTTCTCTTCAGAGACCACACATGGATCCACCAGTGTCATTGCATGTGTGTTCTTTTTACTAAAAACAACTAGAGTCATTGAAATTTGTGTTGAGACCAGACATTGATCCACCAGTGTCATTGCATGTGTGTTCTCTTTACTAACAACAACCAGTGTCATTGCGTGTGTGTCCTTTTCACATACCACATATGGATCCACCAGTGTCATTGCATGTTTGTTCTTTTCACAATCCACCTATGGATCCACCAGTGTTATTGCATGTGTGTTCTTTTTACTAACAACAACTGGAGTCATTTCATGAATGTTCTTTTCACATACCACATATGGATCCACCAGTGTCATTGAAATGTGTGTTCTCTTCAGAGACCACACATGGATCCACCAGTGTCATTACATGTGTGTTCTTTTTACTAACAACAACTGGAGTCATTGCATGTGTGTTCTTTTCACATAACACATATGGATCCACCAATGTCATTGCATCTATGCTCTTTTCACAATCCACTTATGGATCCACCAGTGTCATTGCATGTGTGTTCTTTTTACTAACAACCAGAGTCATTGAAATGTGTGTTCTTTTCACATACCACATATGGATCCACCAGTGTCATTGCATGTATGTTGTTTTTACTAACAACAACCAGAGTCATTGCATGTGTGTTCTCTTCAGAGAGCACACATGGATCCACCGGTGTCATTGCATGTGTGTTCTTTTTACTAACAACAACCAGAGTCATTGAAATGTGTGTTCTCTTGAGAGACCACACATGGATCCACCAGTGTCATTGCATGTGTGTTCTTTTTACTAACAAAAACCAGTGTCATTGCATGTGTGTTCTTTTCACAATCCACCTATGGATGCACCAGTGTCATTGCATGTGTGCTTTTTTACTAACAGCAACCAGAGTCATTTCATGTGTATTCTTTTCACATACCACATACGGATCCACCAGAGTCATTGAAATGTGTGTTCTCTTTAGAGACCACACATGGATCCTGATGTTATTGAATGTGTGTTCTTGTTACTAACAACAACCAGAGTAATTGCATGTGTGTTCTTTTCACAATCCACGTATGGATCCACCAGTCTCATTGCATGTGTGTTCTTTTTACTAACTACAACTGGAGTCATTTCATGACTGTTGTTTTCACATACCACATATGGATCCACTATTGTCATTGAAATGTGTGTTCTCTTCAGAGACCACACATGGATCCACCAGTGTCATTACAGGTGTGTTCCTTTTACTAACAACAACTGGAGTCATTGCATGTGTTTTCTTTTCACATACCACATATGGAACAACCAGAGTCATTGCATGTGTGCTCTTTTCACAATCCACCTATGGATCCACCAGTGTCATTGCATGTGTGTTCTTTTTACTAACAACAAACAGAGTCATTGAAATGTGTGTTCTTTTCACATACCACATATGGATCCACCAGTGTCATTGCATGTGTGTTCTTTTTACTAACAACAACCAGAGTCATTGCATGTGTGTTCTCTTCAGAGACCACACATGGATCCACCAGTGTCACTGCATGTGTGCTCTTTTTACTAACAACCAGAGTCATTGAAATGTGTGTTTTCTTCAGAGACCACACATGGATCCTGATGTCATTGCATGTGTGTTCTTTTTACTAACAACAACCAGAGTCATTGATATGTGTGTTCTCTTCAGAGACCACACATGGATCCACTACTGTCATTGCATGTGTGTTCTTTTTACTAACAACAACCAGTGTCATTGCATGTGTGTTCTTTTTACTAACAACAACCAGTGTCATTGCATGTGTCTTATTTTCACATACCACATATGGATCCACCAGTGCCATTGCATGTGTGCTTTTTTACTAACAGCAACCAGAGTCATTTCATGTGTGTTCTTTTCACATACAACATATGGATACACCAGAGTCATTGAAATGTGTGTTCTCTTCAGACATGACACATGGATCCACCAGTGTTATTGCATGTGTGTACTTCTTACTAACAACAACCAGAGTCATTGCATGTGTGTTCTTTTCACATGCCACATATGGATCCATCAGTGTCATTGCATGTGTGTTCTTTTCACAATGCACCTATGGATCCACCAGTCTCATTGCATGTCTCTTCTTTTTACTAACAACAACTGGAGTCATTTCACGACTGTTCTTTTCACATACCACATATGGATCCACAAGTGTCATTGAAATGTGTGTTCTCTTTAGAGACCACACATGGATCCACCAGTGTCATTACATGTGTGTTCTTTTTACTAACAACAACTGGAGTCATTGCATGTGTGTTCTTTTCACATACCACATATGGAACAACCAGAGTCATTGCATGTGTGCTCTTTTCACAATCCACCTATGGATCCACTAGTGCCATTGCATGTGTGTTCTTTTTACTAACAACAACCAGAGTCATTGCATGTGTGTTCTTTTCACATACCACATATGGATCCACTACTGTCATTGCATGTGTGCTCTTTTTACTAGCAACAACCAGAGTAATTGCATGTCTGTTCTCTTCAGAGACCACACATGGATCCACTAGTGTCATTGCATGTGTATTCTTTTTACTAACAACAACGAGAGTCATTGAAATGTGTGTTCTCTTCAGAGACTAGACATTGATCCACCAATGTCATTGCATGTGTGTTCTCTTTACTAACAGCAACCAGTGTCATTGCATGTGTGTCCTTTTCACATACCACATATGGATCCACCAGTGTCATTGCATGTTTGTTCTTTTCACAATCCACCTATGGATCCACCAGTATCATTGCATGTGTGTTCTTTTTACTATAAACAACTGGAGTCATTTCATGACTATTCTTTTCAAATACCACATATGGATCCACTAGTGTCATTGAAATGTGTGTTCTCTTTAGAGACCACACATGGATCCACCGGTGTCATTACATGTGTGTTCTGTTTACTAACAACAACTAGAGTCATTGCATGTGTGTTCTTTTCACATACCACATATGGATCCACCCGTGTCATTGCATGTGTGCTCTTTTCAGAATCCACGTATGGATCCACCAGTGTCATTGCATGTTTGTTCTTTTTACTAACAACCAGAGTCATTGAAATGTGTGTTCTTTTCACATACCACATATGGATCCACCAGTGTCATTGCATGTGTGTTGTTTTTACTAACAACAACCAGAGTCATTGCATTTCTGTTCTCTTCAAAGACCACACTTGGATCCACTAGTGTCATTGCATGTGTGTTCTTTTTACTAACAACAACCAGAGTCATTGAAATGTGTGTTCTTTTCAGAGACCACACATGGATCCACCAGTGTCATTGCATGTGTGTTATTTTTACAAACAACAACCAGTGTCATTGCATGTGTGTTATTTCACAATCCACCTATGGATGCACTAGTGTCATTGCTTGTGTGCTTTTTTTACTAACAACAACCAGAGTCATTTTTGATGTGTGTTCTTTTCACATACCACATATGGATCCACCAGTGTTATTTCATGTGTGTTCTTGTTACTAACAACAACCAGAGTCATTGCATGTGTGTTCTTTCCACACGCCACATATGGATCCACCAGTGTCATTGCATGTGTGTTCTTTTCACAATCCACCTATGGATCCACCAGTCTCATTGCATGTGTGTTATTTTTACTAACAACAACCGGAGTCATTTCATGACTGTTCTTTTCACATACCACATATGGATCCACCAGTGTCATTGAAATGCGTGTTCTCTTCAGAGACCACACATGGATCCACCAGTGTCATTACATGTGGTTTATTTTTACTAACAACAACTAGAGTCATTGCATGTGTGTTCTTTTCACATACCACATATGGATCCACCAGTGTCATTGAAATGCATGTTCTCTTCAGAGACCACACATGGATCCACCAGTGTCATTACATGTGGTTTCTTTTTACTAACAACAACTGGAGTCATTGCATGTGTGTTCTTTTCACATACCACATATGGATCCACCAGTGTCATTGCATGTGTGCTCTTTTCACAATCCACGTATGAATCCACCTGTGTCATTGCATGTGTGTTCTTTTTACTAACAACCAGAGTCATTGAAATGTGTGTTATTTTCACATACCACATATGGATCCACCAGTGTCATTGCATGTGTGTTCTTTTTACTAACAACAACCAGAGTCATTGCATGTGTGTTCTCTTCAAAGATCACACTTGGATCCACCAGTGCCATTGCATGTGCGTTCTTTTTACTAACAACAACCAGAGTCATTGAAATGTGTGTTCTCTTCAGAGACCACACATGGATCCACTAGTGTCATTGCATGTGTGTTCTTTTTACTAACAACAACCAGTGTCATTGCATGTGTGTTCTTTTCACAATCTACCTATGGATGCACCAGTGTCATTGCATGTGTGCTTGTTTTACTAACAACAACCAGAGTAATTTCATGTGTGTTCTTTTCACATCACATATGGATCCACCAGAGTTATTGAAATGTGTGTTCTCTTCTGAGACCACACATGGATCCTGATGTTATTTCATGTGTGTTCTTGTTACTAACAACAACCAGAGTCATTGCATGTGTGTTCTTTTGACACGCCACATATGGATCCACCAGTGTCATTGCATGTGTGTTCTTTTTACAATCCACCTATCGATCCACCAGTCTCATTCCATGTGTGTTCTTTTTACTAACAACAACTGGAGTCATTTCATGACTGTTCTTTTCACATACCACATATGGATCCACCAGTGTCATTGAAATGCTTGTTCTCTTCAGAGACCACACATGGATCCACCAGTGTCATTACATGTGGTTTATTTTTACTAACAACGATTGGAGTCATTGCATGTGTGTTCTTTTCACATACCACATATGGAACAACTAGAGTCATTGCATGTGTGCTCTTTTCACAATCCACCTATGGATCCACCAGTGTCATTGCATGTGTGTTCTTTTTACTAACAACAACCAGAGTCATTGAAATGTGTGTTCTTTTCACATAACACATATGGATCCACCAGTGCCATTGCATGTGTGTTCTTTTTACTAAGAACAACCAGATTCATTGCATGTGTGTTCTCTTAAGAGACCACACATGGCTCCACCAGTGTCATTGCATGTGTGTTCTTTTTACTAACAACAACCAGAGTCATTGAAATGTGTGTTCTCTTCAGAGACTAGACATTGATCCACCAATGTCATTGCATGTGTGTTCTCTTTACTAACAACAACCAGTGTCATTGCATGTGTGTCCTTTTCACATACCACATATGGATCCACCAGTGTCATTTCATGTTTGTTCTTTTCACAATCCACCTATGGATCCACCAGTATCATTGCATGTGTGTTCCTTTTACTAACAACAACTGGAGTCATTTCATGACTGTTCTTTTCACATACCACATATGAATCCACTAGTGTCATTGAAATGTGTGTTCTCTTTAGAGACCACACATGGATCCACCAGTGTCATTACATGTGTGTTCTTTTTACTAACAACAACTGGAGTCATTGCATGTGTGTTCTTTTCACATACCACATATGGATCCACCAGTGTCATTGCATGTGTGCTCTTTTCAGAATCCACGTATGGATCCACCAGTGTCATTGCATGTGTGTTCTTTTTACTAACAACTAGAGTCATTGAAATGTGTGTTCTTTTCACATACCACATATGGATCCACCAGTGCTATTGTGTCAACACCCGGATTTTTAATCCCAGGTGCCCGTTATGCCATACCTCGCAATCCCAGGATTACCATTTTTGCGAGACATAACGGATTGGATATCATAGTACATCATTCATTACAAACCATACATAAGGTCTTACACAAATATGGATCTCATGATCCAGGTCTTAATACAACAAGCAGCGGAAATAAAAGATAGCGTAGAAGTGGGTTCCATCTTCAGGGGCACAGGCAATGCTGACGAAGGCATATAGTCCTAGTTATCATAGCCGTCCTGCTGACCATCATCCTAATAATCTCCTTCATAGTCTGGCCATGATAATAGCCAGGGACAAAAGCCATGAGTACTCTTTAAGTATTCGCAAACTACTACTAACAAGTAGTAATATCCTAAATTAAAATACTGAATCTAAGTTAACTATCAAGTTAAGTTCGAAGCCTAAGCTAAGTTTAGAAGCGAAGAAAGATAAAATAAAATTCCAGAGTCACTTAAGTTGGGAAGCTATTATCATCAACACAACCCTGTTATGGTCAAGTCAAAGATCATCATTCATTTCAAGTTATTTGGAAAACATCTGACAACAAAAACAGTATGGCCATTCCAACTGTCCATAACCGCGAACATGGCTATTCGAATAGTTTGACACTCTGCAGAGGTGGTACACTTTCACCACAAGATTCAATACATCTGTCAGGGATAACCCTGAATCATCATACTTAGTATGCAGATAATCAAACATAACCTTCCCTTTACACACCCTAGTATAAGCACCTCTCCTATGAGCATGTCCTCCCAACCATGACCATCAGTCATCTTGGGCACTACATAGGTGGACAACATTAAGAGGTAGCCTCAGCTCAAACCTCTCCCGTGAGGGAACTAATACTAATGCATATAAATTTCCAGCTAAGCCTTACCCAATTCAGGTAATGTGGTTGTGCGGTAAAATTTGGAATGGTATCGCATCCGAATCCAACCATCAGTTTTATAAAAGGGGTTAAGGCTCATGCCTTATCATTTTCCACATCATAAAACAGTTGTGTTTCGTAACACATGTCAAAACATCTCAATAGAATGACTCATCATTCCAAGGTTTTCATAACTCATTTTCACCAAGTATTCCCATCTACAGTGACTCAAGTTTTTGATCTACTCTAAACTACTAAGTTAAGAGTGTTCACTAAAGTGGAAAGATGGGATCAATCTCATGCCATAGAATGATATCTAAAGGTTTCTAAGTAGGTCAAGTTTTATACTTTTTATTCTACCTTGAATTTTAAGTAGAGAACTTTGTATAATCTAAGGTGGGGTAAAACTTGTCCATGAGACTTGGGGCATTAATAGTGAAAAGGGGTGTGATTAAAGCATGCTTAAGGCATCTTTGCTAAACCATCTAGTTTATTCTAGCTTGCTAACCATAGCTTGCTAAGGTAAGTTTGCAAGGGTTAGCTTGCCCTGCTAATAGTGGCTTGCCTTGGTTGGTGCAGTGGTTGAAGTTGTCTTCTTCTTCTTCCTGGTAGAACTCCTCCTCCTCGAGAGTTTGGTCGGTGCTATCGTCTAGAAATACATAGGCAGTGCACAATCACCAAACAATACTTAACTAGGCTAAGTAGCATTCTAAAGCACACAATTGATGATCTATTATCATCACAAACATTACAAGTTTTAATTCAATAGTTTTAATCTTTTTATTTTAGAAAAGTAATTTCTACTCATTGAAATGTTAACTTAAATTTAATATTCACCACCAAAATATGAGATCATGTGGACACATGTCCTCACCACATATTCCACAGGTGGGAATGAGATTTAAAGGTTGGATCAATATTACTTTAGTTTAAGTTTATTATTTAATGATTTAAAGTGACTAGAAATGCCTATATAGCATTATTTTGGTACTAGTCCAAAGTCACTGCATGTAAACCTTAATATTATTACATATTTGGATAGATATGATGAAATGTGATTTTTTAGAGTTGGAATCAACTCAAAAGCTGACTTGGTTGATTTTATAAAAATGTTGCAAGTTGTAAAAGCTTCTGTCTTCTCATTTTTATTAGGAGAGATCTATAAATCTAATTGAATTAAATCCAACGGGCTTGGATAGAGCATTTCAATACCTTTCAGACAAAATTAGTTTCATGCAATTTGGATTTGTCAAAATCACAAAATTGATTTTTGAAACACAGGACATAAACTATATTCTAACTAAAAAGAAAAATCCTAATTTGAATTTCCAACACCTTGGAACGAAATGGGGCGGCGCTCCGCACTGGCGTCATGGCTGACTTAAGCGAGGACCCCACCCGTCAGTGACTAGGGGGGTGCGAAGCGGTACGGGCGAACGGTGGTCGTGCGATCTGGTTCTAATCCAACGGCTGAGGGTCATCGTCGACGTTGGGCAACACCGGCGAGAAAGAACCCTAGCGCGGCCAGTGGGTGTCGTTAGGGGCTCACCGCGGTTCAGGCGAGGGTCGGCGAGGCAGGCGAACGACGAAGTCGACGATGGCGAACCTCCTGGTACCGGCAGCTTCTCCTGGGGCGGCCTGGATCAACGGCGCCCTTCTCCTCCTGAGGCGGCGGCTCTGGCTGCAATTCTGGCGCTCTGGTGCTCGAGCGGCTCCGGCTGGCGGTGGGGAGTGAGTGTGAGAGGTGGTGAGTGAGATGGTGTGCTCAAATGGTGGGGTGGCCTCTATTTATAGTGGCGAGAGGGGACCGACAGGCGCAGTGAGCTTCGTCGTGGTCGATGGTACAGACGGCTATCGGCATGGGCGGCGGTAGGCGGTGCGGTGCTCTGGCGATGCTCAACGACACGGTGGCGAGACGTGGGCGGCGCGGTTTGGTCTGAACACGCGATGCTCTGCGGCAGAGCGGCGTCTTCGACGACAGCGGTGGTCGTCGTCATGGGGCGGCGAACGGGATGTCTGGCGATCTCTGGGTCGGTGGCGATCATGTATGGCGGCGCTAAGCGCATGCGGCATGGTTCTTTGGCTGTCGGCGCGGCGTGTGGTCGAGGGTGGCAAAGAGCGGTGCTGGTGCCTCCTAGACAAGGTTGGCACGGCTAAATCTCCTCCTAGCTTGCTGTCTCCACTGGGGTGGCATGGTGAGCTTCGGCTGTTCACCATTGATGTCATTGCCCAGCTTACAGTGAGTCTAGTGCTTGGTTTAACTTGCTAGCTGATCTACCTGTTCATAATAGTGTTTGGTTTTTGTTTGATTTGTGTCTGCCACCTGTTCGATGAAATGGCCGCAAGAACTCAAGTTTTGAATTTTGAAAAGATTTTTGGTGGGTGTGCTAAGTTGGTGCTGGTGAGTCTGCAGATGCTTGGGTTTTGAAAGTTGAGCTGGTTTGAGTGGTTTTTGAAAAAGTGGGATCTTCCCATATGATAAAGATTCAATTTTGAACTATTATTTAAAATAGTTTATAGAAGGTTTTTAGAAGATCAAAAGGTGGGCCTTGGTACCTCATTATGTGTACTAGAAAGGGGTGCAAAGATCAAGAATTGTTTCTGTTAATTTTTGAGTACTAGGAATAGCCAAAGTAGACATGGGAGTTAATTTTGGCAAAATGACCATTTCTCCATTTTAAATCTTTTTCATTTGATTTTCTTTAGAAAAAGTTTGGGAATGATGTAGATGATGTTTAAATCACCTAAGAAACATTTTACAAGCATTGGATCACTAAATCATGGCAATTCAAACAACTCCTATTTAAATGCACATAATATGAATGCTTTCATTTTAAAAATGGAAATTTTTTTGTTAACCCTATTTTTGGATGATTGGATCTTTGATAAACTTGGATTGAAATTTTGGGATGTTACACATTGCACGTGTGTTGTTTTTACTAACAACAACCAGAGTCATTGCATGTGTGTTCTCTTTACTAACAACAACCAGAGTCATTGAAATGTGTGTTCTTTTCAGAGACCACACATGGATCCACCAGTGTCATTGCATGTGTGTTCTTTTTACAAACAACAACCAGTGTCATTGCATGTGTGTTCTTTTCACAATCCACCTATGGATGCACCAGTGTCATTGCATGTGTGCTTTTTTTACTAACAACAACCAGAGTCATTTCATGTGTGTTCTTTTCACATACCACATATGGATCCACCAGAGTTATTGAAATGTGTGTTCTCTTCAGATACCACACATGGATCCACCAGTGTTATTTCATGTGTGTTCTTGTTACTAACAACAACCAGAGTCATTGCATGTGTGTTCTTTTCACACGCCACATATGGATCCACCAGTGTCATTGCATGTGTGTTCTTTTCACAATCCACCTATGGATCCACCAGTCTCATTGCATGTGTCTTCTTTTTACTAACAACAACTGGAGTCCTTTCATGACTGTTCTTTTCACATACCACATATGGATCCACCAGTGTCATTGAAATGCGTGTTCTCTTCAGAGACCACACATGGATCCACCAGTGTCATTACATGTGGTTTCTTTTTACTAACAACAACTGGAGTCATTGCATGTGTGTTCTTTTCACATACCACATATGGATCCACCAGTGTCATTGCATGTGTGCTCTTTTCACAATCCACCTATGGATCCACCAGTGTCATTGCATGTGTGTTCTTTTTACTAAAAACAATCAGAGTCATTGAAATGTGTGTTCTTTTCACATAACACATATGGATCCACCAGTGCCATTGCATGTGTGTTCTTTTTACTAACAACAACCAGATTCATTGCATGTGTGTTCTCTTAAGAGACCACACATGGATCCACCAGTGTCATTGCATGTGTGCTCTTTTTACTAACAACAACCAGAGTCATTGAAATGTGTGTTCTCTTCAGAGAACACACATGGATCCACCAATGTCATTGCATGTGTGTTCTTTTGCCTAACAACAACCAGAGTCATTGAAATGGGTGTTCCCTTCAGAGACCACACATGGATCCAGCAGTGTTATTGCAGGTGTGTTCTTGTTACTAAAAACAACCAGAGTCATTGCATGTGTGTTCTTTTCACATACCACATATGGATCCACCAGTGTCATTGCATGTGTGTTCTTTTCACAATTCACCTATGGATCCACCAGTGTCATTGCATGTGTGTTCTTTTTACTAACAACAACTGGAGTCATTTCATGACTGTTCTTTTCACATACAACATATGGACCCACCAGTGTCATTGAAATGTGTGTTCTCTTTAGAGACCACACATGGATCCACCAGTGTTATTACATGTGTGTTCTTTTTACTAACAACAACTGGAGTGATTGCATGTGTGGTCTGTGGGAAGAACACACATGCAATGACACTTGGTGGATCTATGTGTGGTCTGTGGGAAGAACACACATGCAATGACACTGGTGGATCGATGTGTGGTATGTGGGAAGAACACACATGCAATCACACATGTGATATGTGGTATGTGGGAAGAACACACATGCAATGACTCTGGTGATATGTGGTTTGTAAAAAGAACAGACATGCAATGACTCTAGCTGTGGTTAATGAAAAGAGCAGACATGCAATGACACCAGTGGATCCATGTGGGGTTAATGAGAAGAACACACGTGCAATGACACTGGGTGTGGTTCATGATATAGTTTGTGAGAAGAACACACATGCAATGACACTGGTGGATCCATGTGTGGTCTGTGAGAAGAACACACATACAATGACTCTAGCTGTGGTTCATGAAAAGAGCAGACATGCACAGACACTGGTGGATCCATGTGTGGTTCATGGGAAGAACGCACATGCAATGACACTGGGTGGATCCATGTGTGGTTTGTGAGAAGAACACACATGCAATGACACTGGTGGATCCATGTGTGGTTCATGGGAAGAACACACATGCAATGACTCTGGTGATATGTGGTTTGTGAAAATAACAGACATGCAATGACTCTAGCTGTGGTTAATGAGAAGAGCAGACATGCAATGACACCGGTGGATCCATGTGTGGTTTGTGAGAAGAACACACATGCAATGACACTGGGTGTGGTTCATGATATGGTTTTAAGAAGAACACACATGCAATGACTCTAGCTGTGGTTCATGAAAAGAGCATGCATGCGATGACTCTAGTCGTCGTTCATGGGAAGAGCAGACATACAATGACACTGGTCGATCCATGTGTGGTTCATGGGAAGAGCACACATGCAATGACACTGGTGAATCCATGTGTGGTCTGTGGGAAGAACCCACATGCAATGACACTGGTGTATCCATGTGTGGTTCATGGGGAGAACACACATGCAATGACTCTGGTAATATGTGGTTTGTGAAAATAACATAAATACAATGACTCTAGCTGTGGTTAATGAGAAGAGCAGACATGCAATGACACCAGTGGATCCATTTGTGGTTTGTGAGAAAAACACACATGCAATGCCACTGGGTGTGGTTCATGATATGGTTTGTAAGAAGAACACACATGCAATGACTCTAGCTGTGGTTCATGAAAAGAGCACGCATGCGATGACTAGCTGTGGTTCCTGGGAAGAGCAGACATACAATGACCCTGGTGGATCCATGTGTGGTTCAAGGGAAGAACACACATGCAATGACACTGGTGGATCCATTTGTGCTCTGTGGGAAGAACACACATGCAATGACACTGGTGGATCCATGTATGGTTCATGGGGAGAACGCACATGCAATGACACCGGTGATATGTGGTTTGTGAGAATAACACACATGCAATGACTCTAGCCGTCGTTCATGAAAAGAGCAGACATGCAATGACACTGGTGGATCCATGTGTGGTTCATGGGAAGAACACACATGCAATGACTCTGGTGGATCCATGTGTTGTCTGTGGGAAGAACACACATGCAATGACACTTGGTGGATCTATGTGTGGTCTGTGGGAAGAACACACATGCAATGACACTGGTGGATCCATGTGTGGTCTGTGGGAAGAACACACATGCAATCACACAGGTGATATGTGGTCTGTGGGAAGAACACACATACAATGACTCTGGTGATATGTGGTTTGTGAAAAGAACAGACATGCAATGACTCTAGCTGTGGTTAATGAAAAGAGCAGACATGCAATGACACCGGTGGATCCATGTGGGGTTAATGAGAAGAACACACATGCAATGACACTGGGTGTGGTTCATGATATGGTTTGTGAGAAGAACACACATGCAATGACACTGGTGGATCCATGTGTGGTATTTGAGAAGAACACACATGCAATGACACTAGGTGTGGTTCATGATATGGTTTTTGAGGAGAACACACATGCAATGACACTGGTGGATCCATGTGTGGTCTTTGGGAAGAACACACATGCAATGACACTGGTGATATGTGGTCTGTGAGAAGAACACATATCCAATGACTCTAGCTCTGGTTCATGAAAAGAGCAGACATGCACAGACACTGGTGGATCCATGTGTGGTTCATGGGAAGAACACACATGCAATGACACTGGGTGGATCCATGTGTGGTTTGTGAGAAGAACACACATGCAATGACACTGGTGGATCCATGTGTGGTTCATGGGAAGGACACACATACAATGACCCTGGTGATATGTGGTTTGTGAAAAGAACAGACATGCAATGACTCTAGCTGCGGTTAATGAGAAGAGCAGACATGCAATGACACCAGTGGATCCATGTGTGGTTTGTGAGAAGAACACACATGCAATGACACTGGGTGTGGTTCATGATATGGTTTGTAAGAAGAACACACATGCAATGACTCTAGTTGTGGTTAATGAAAAGAGCGGACATGCAATGACACCGGTGGATCCATGTGCGGTTAATGAGAAGAACACACATGCAATGACACTGGGTGTGGTTCATGATATAGTTTGTGAGAAGAACACACATGCAATGACACTGGTGGATCCATGTGTGGTCTTTGAGAAGAACACACATGCAATGACACAAGGTGTGGTTCATGATATGGTTTGTGAGGAGAACACACATGCAATGACACTGGTGGATCCATGTGCGGTCTTTGGGAAGAACACACATGCAATGACACTGGTGATATGTGGTCTGTGATAAGAACACACATCCAATGACTCTAGCTCTAGTTCATGAAAAGAGCAGACATGCACAGACACTGGTGGATCCATGTGTGGTTCATGGGAAGAACACACATGCAATGACACTGGGTGGATCCATGTGTGGTTTGTGAGAAGAACACACATGCAATGACACTGGTGGATCCATGTGTGGTTCATGCGAAGAACACACATGCAATGACTTTGGTGATATGTGGTTTGTGAAAAGAACAGACATGCAATGACTCTAGCTGTGGTTAATGAGAAGAGCAGGCATGCAATGACACCGGTGGATCCATGTGTGGTTTGTGAGAAGAACACACATGCAATGACACTGGGTGTGGTTCATGATATGGTTTGTAAGAAGAACACACATGCAATGACTCTAGTTGTGGTTCATGAAAAGAGCACGCATGCGATGACTCTAGCTGTGGTTCATGGGAAGAGCAGACATACAATGACCCTGGTGGATCCATGTGTGGTTCAAGGGAAGAACACACATGCAATGACACTGGTGGATCCATGTGTGGTCTGTGGGAAGAACACACATGCAATGACACTGGTGGATCCATGTGTGGTTCATGGGGAGAACACACATGCAATGACACCTGTGATATGTGGTTTGTGAGAAGAACACACATGCAATGACTCTAGTTGTGGTTCATGAAAAGAGCAAACATGCAATGACACTGGTGGATCCATGTGTGGTTCATGGGAAGAACACACATGCAATGACTCTGGTGGTTCCATGTGTGGTCTGTGGGAAGAAGACACATGCAATGACACTGGTGGATCCATGTGTGGTCTGTGGGAAGAACACACATGCAATGACACAGGTGATATGTGGTCTGTGGGAAGAACACACATGCAATGACTCTGGTGATATGTGGTTTGTGAAAAGAACAGACATGCAATGACTCTAGCTGTGGTTAATGAAAAGAGCAGACATGCAATGACACCGGTGGATCCATGTGGGGTTAATGAGAAGAACACACATGCAATGACACTAGGTGTGGTTCATGATATGGTTTGTGAGAAGAACACACATGCAATGACACTGGTGGATCCATGTGTGGTCTGTGAGAAGAACACACATGCAATGACACTGGGTGTGGTTCATGATATGGTTTGTGAGAAGAACACACATGCAATGACACTAGTGGATCCATGTGTGGTCTTTGGGAAGAACACACATGCAATGACACTGCTGACATGTGGTTTGTGAGAAGAACACACATCCAATGACTCTAGTTATGGTTCATGAAAAGAGCAGACATGCATAGACACTGGTGGATCCATGTGTGGTTCATGGGAAGAACACACATGCAATGACACTGGGTGGATCCATGCGTGGTTTGTGGGAAGAACACACATGCAATAACACTGGTGGATCCATGTGTGGTTCATGGGAAGAACACACATGCAATGACTCTGGTGATATGTGGTTTGTGAAAATAACACACATGCGATGACTCTAGCTGTGGTTAATGAGAAGAGCAGACATGCAATGACACCGGTGGATCCATGTGTGGTTTGTGAGAAGAACACACATGCAATGACACTGGGTGTGGTTCATGATATGGTTTGTAAGAAGAACACACATGCAATGACTCTAGCTATGGTTCATGAAAAGAGCACGCATGCGATGACTCTAGTTGTGGTTCATGGGAAGAGCGGACATACAATGACCCTGGTGGATCCATGTGTGGTTCAAGGAAGAACACACATGCAATGACACTGGTGGATCCATGTGTGGTCTGTGGGAAGAACACACATGCAATGCCACTGGTGGATCCATGTGTGGTTCATGGGGAGAACACACATGCAATGACACCGGTGATATGTGGTTTGTGAGAAGAACACACATGCAATGACTCTAGCCGTGGTTCATGAAAAGAGCAAACATGCAATGACACTGGTGGATCCATGTGTGGTTCATGGGAAGAACACACATGCAATGACTCTGGTGGATCCATGTGTGGTGTTTGGGAAGAACACACATGCAATGACACTGGGTGGATCCATGTGTGGTCTGTGGGAAGAACACACATGCAATGACACTGGTGGATCCATGTGTGTTCTGTGGGAAGAACACACATGCAATGAGACGGGTGATATGTGGTCTGTGGGAAGAACACACATGCAATCACTTTGGTGATATGTGGTTTGTGAAAAGAACAGACATGCAATGACTCTAGCTATGGTTAATGAAAAGAGTAGACATGCAATGACACTAGTGGATCCATGTGGGGTTAATGCGAAGAACACACGTGCAATGACACTGGGTGTGGTTCATGATATGGTTTGTGAGAAGAACACACATGCAATGCCACTGGTGGATCCATGTGTGGTCTATGAGAAGAACACACATGCAATGACACTGGGTGCGGTTCATGATATGGTTTGTTAGAAGAACACACATGCAATGACACTAGTGGATCCATGTGTGGTATTTGGGAAGAACACACATGCAATGACACTGGTGATATGTGGTTTGTGAGAAGAACACACATCCAATGACTCTAGTTATGGTTCATGAAAAGAGCAGACATGCATAGACACTGGTGGATCCATGTGTGGTTCATGGGAAGAACACACATGCAATGACACTGGGTGGATCCATGCATGGTTTGTGAGAAGAACACACATGCAATGACACTGGTGGATCCATGTGTGGTTCATGGGAAGAACACACATGCAATGACTCTGGTGATATGTGGTTTGTGAAAAGAACAGACATGCAATGACTCTAGCTGTGGTTAATGAGAAGAGCAGACATGCAATGACACCGGTGGATCCATGTGTGGTTTGTGAGAAGAACACACATGCAATGACACTGGGTGTGGTTCATGATATGGTTTGTAAGAAGAACACACATGCAATGACTCTAGCTGTGGTTTATGAAAAGAGCACGCATGCGATGACTCTAGTTGTGGTTCATGGGAAGAGCGAACATACAATGACCCTTGTGGATCCATGTGTGGTTCAAGGGAAGAACACACATGCAATGACACTGGTGGATCCATGTGTGGTCTGTGGGAAGAACACACATGCAATGCCACTGGTGGATCCATGTGTGGTCCATGGGGAGAACACACATGCAATGACACCGGTGATATGTGGTTTGTGAGAAGAACACACATGCAATGACTCTAGCCGTGGTTCATGAAAAGAGCAAACATGCAATGACACTGGTGGATCCATGTGTGGTTCATGGAATAACACACATGCAATGACTCTGGTGGATCCATGTGTGGTGTTTGGGAAGAACACACATGTAATGACACTGGTGGATCCATGTGTGGTCTGTGGGAAGAACACAAATGCAATGACACTTGTGGATCCATGTGTGGTCTTTGGGAACAACACACATGCAATGACACTGGTGATATGTGGTTTGTGAGAAGAACACACATCCAATGACTCTAGTTGTGGTTCATGAAAAGAGCAGACATGCATAGACACTGGGTGGATCCATGTGTGGTTTGTGAGAAGAACACACATGCAATGACACTGGTGGATCCATGTGTGGTTCATGCGAAGAACACACATGCAATGACTCTGGTGATATGTGGTTTGTGAAAAGAACAGACATGCAATGACACTAGTGGATCCATGTGTGGTCTTTGGGAAGAACACACATGCAATGACACAGGGGATATGTGTGTTCTCTTCAGAGACAACACATGGATCCACCAGTGTCATTGTATGTGTATTCTTTTTACTAACAACAACCAGTTTCAATGCATGTGTGTTCTTTTCACAATCGCCCTATGGATCCACCAGTGCCATTGCATGTGTGCTTTTTTTACTAACAACAACCAGAGTCATTTCATGTGTGTTCTTTTCGCATACCACATATGGATCCACCAGAGTCATTGAAATGTGTGTTCTCTTCACAGACCACACATGGATCCACCAGTGTTATTGCATGTGTGTTCTTGTTACTAACAACAACCAGAGTCATTGCATGTGTGTTCTTTTCACATGCCACATATGGATCCACTAGTGTCATTGCATGTGTGTTCTTTTCACAATCCACCTATGGATCCACCAGTCTCATTGCATGTGTGTTCTTTTTACTAACAACAACTGGAGTCATTTCATGACTGTTCTTTTCACATACCACATATGGATCCACCAGTGTCATTGAAATGTGTGTTCTCTTCAGAGACCACACATGGAACCACCAGTGTCATTACATGTGTGTTCTTTTTACTAACAACAACTGGAGTCATTGCATGTGTGTTCTTTTCACATACCACATATGGAACAACCAGTCATTGCATGTGTGCTCTTTTCACAATCCACCTATAGATCCACCAGTGTCATTGTGTGTGTTCTTTTACAAACAACAACCAGAGTCATTGAAATGTGTGTTCTTTTCACATACCACATATGGATCCACAAGTGTCATTGCATGAGTGTTCTTTTTACTAACAGCAACCAGAGTCATTGCATGTGTGTTCTCTTTAGAGACCACACATGGATCCACCAGTGTCATTAAAAACTTACTGAAAAGGTTTTGTGGATCTTTAAGTAAAGAGTTTTGCTTTTCAAAATATAAAGTAGATTTATAAATGAAGATTATTTTATAAAGCCAAATTAAAACCTTGGCCAAGATTTTGAAACAAAAGGTTTTGCTTTGATTAAAATAGTAGAGGTTTATTTAAAATAAAATAAAAAGGATTTAAATATCCAAGTTTTATTAATAAAGGTTTTACTATTTCCAAAATATCAAAACTTATTTATTTATTTAAAATAAGTTTTCCAAGTATTTTATATTCTCAAAATAAAACCTACTAAAGCGTTTTGGTTTTATTTTAGTTTTCAAAATAAAGTTTTTAAATAAACAAATCCTATTTGATTTATTAACAAAGGTCCATTCTATTTAATTATTAATGGAACCTAAAATAAAAGGTTATTTTGTTTTAAACAAGATTTCCAAATATCTTTTATTTTCAATTAAAACCTACTGATTTGGTTTTGAAAATATTTGGATTTCAAATGGAAAATTTTTATTAATTAAATCAAACCCTATTTTATTAAATAACTAAAGATCCATTTTATTTAATTATTGAATGGATCCTAAAATGAATAAAAATATTATTTTCATTTTGGAATGTTGGTTTATGTTAATAAACAGAACCAAGTTCAAAGTTGTGAAGTGTGGTGTTTGTTTGAATTGTTTGAATGGTTGAGTGAATGATTTTTTGATTGAAATTCAAAACAGAAAAATAGAATTAGAAAAGGAAAAAGAAAACAGATAGAAAAAAAAATAATAGATTCAGGACCAGCCCAACCCAGCAACCCACTAAGGCCCAGAAGCAGCCCAGTTATTCTCCCCGAACAGAAAACGATTCACACCTCGTTTCTGACCCGCACAGAGTATGACCAGTGGACCCTCCCCTCGTTACTTTTCCCATTGACAGGTAGACCCCACTCCTCCTGTTCTTCTTCCCCACCCGCAGACCATGCCCACCCTTCGCCGGCCGTTACAGACGGAATAACTCCGGCGTAATACGCCTTAAACACGCGTTGAATCAGCCCCACGACCACGCAGGATAAATCACCTCCCTCTCCTCTTCACTTCCCCTCTGTCCCCTCCCCCAAGCATGCCACCAGGCCGCCCCAATTCCTCCCCGAGCTCCTCTGTCTCCGACGAGGTTCGGTGTCGATTCCGACCAAGACTCACCACCCCTGGCCTCCCTGAGCACACTAGGAGACTCCCCACTCCCTGGCGCATCTCCCAGTACCCACCGTTCAACCGCGGGCGCCCCAGAGCGTCGGCAACGACCAGCTTCCGAACGCCGCCGCGTCTGTCTTCAACTCCGGCAAGCACCCAGGTAGTTTCTGACCGCCCCGAGCCTCCTCGTTCATACTCCCTCACTCGCCTCGGTCTTGTGAAACTAACCCTGACCTCTGTTTGTCTTTTCGTGACCATTAGCATCGGCTTCGACGACGACCTGCAGCACCGCCGTCTGCCCTCTTTCTCCGACGACGCCCACAGGTAGATTCCAACCACCCCGTGTCTCCTCGATCACGCAAACATCTTTGCCATGGCCTTGCACAGCTAACCCAGTCCTCCGTTTATCTTCTTGTGGACCACAGCACCGTCCCCGACCACGTCCAGAGCCAACCGTCGTCAGACGCAGCTCCGGCGAGCAATCCCTGACAGCACCGTGCGCCCCTTGGACTATCACGACCATGTTGAGCTTCCCCAGACAACTGCGAGCTCGGTGAGCACCTCCCCAACCTCCCTCACTTCCTGTTTTGCCAGCACCACCACAGCCTGGCCGTGCGCCGCCGCTAGCCGCCGCCAGCGCCGCTCACTTTTGGTCAATCGAATCAGTACCGTAGGATCTAGATTGAACGAGCAGGATTAGATCATTTAACTGCGAAGAGGTACGCGTCCTGTGCCGCACGATTTGATTGGATCCAATGGCTACAGCGCGTGATCCGGCCGAACCGGTACCGCCCAACCAGATCGTGACGCGTGGCACCAGACGATCTGAAATAGAATTTGAAAACAGATTTTGATGCCATTTTCAAACCCTTATAACTCTGGATCCACACGTCCAAAAATTACAAATTTTATGTCGTTGGATTCAGGAGAACAAGACCTAACCAACCCTGTCCTTAGTTTAGCAAATAGTATCTGTTAATTTGCTTGTTTTTGCAGAATCATTTGTGTGCTTATTTAGATTAGAAAAATTATTTAAAAATGATTTTTGGGTTAAAACCTTTGCAAAATGGATTGTTGTGACCTCACTGACCCTAGGAACCAACCCATAGTTTGGAAAATGTATTTGGAAAAGTTTAGAATGGATTAATTAGTTTAGTCCATTTCTAGCCAAATAAAACTATTGTTTTGATTATGAAAATGGTTTAAAAATGAATTTGGGGATAAAATCTTTGGCAAAAGGTGTATTTTGAACCTACTAACATTGGGAACCACTTTGTGAACTCAAAAATGTATTTGGTGAAATAAAATAATGATTCTTTGATTTAAAACCATTTCTAGTCAAATAGAAATGTGGTTTATTTATTAAAAAGAGTTTTGGAAGAAAACCTTTGGAAAATGTTTTGTTTTAAACTCTCTGACCCTAAACACCAAGTTTTATGGTTTGAAAACATATTTGGTGAACCCTATAGGTTAATGCCTTAGTAAAAATATTTCTACACCACATAAAATGATACTTTGTTTTGAAAATGGTTTTTAAAGTGAGACCTTTTGCAAATGACTTTGCCACTCTACAAAATGATCATTAGATGTACCCAAATGTCTATGACCCACTAGGAACCACTTTTTCAAACAAAACAAAGCTTGGCATGCTTGCATGCATTACTTTGACTTTGTCATTTCTTATGTGTTGTTTTGCTTGATTGGTAGATTGAGTTTGTGCCTTGCTTGATTGAATTGTAGTGACTTGAAGAGTGTGATTGTTGCAAGGACAAGGAGTGAACCCATACTCTACCAAAAAGGCAAGTGATGCTTCATACTTTTGTCCCATTATTTACACTATGCATTAGTGATATTTTCTAAGTAGGACTTGCATGGAATTTTGCTAAGTATAAACTATGCTATGGGAAAACCTAGTAGATGAAACCTTAGTAGAAATTTCCTAAGTTAAGATTCCTACTACTATCATGCTTAGCTTAGCTAATAGAAAACAAGGGTGGAATATATATTCACACTATGGAAAATTTCTAAGTCTGTGGACTTATGTTTTGTTTAATAAAACAACTAAGTGAATGAATCACCTGGGTGGAATGGAAGGAATGGTTTGTGTTGAGTGGTTCACAAGGCCATGGACTTGGCTTGTGTATCTCACTTGTGGAAGGCCACCCAGGAACAAAGAGATTTGAGATGTCAAATGTTGAGAAGCTTCAAGTGCAACCACTTGGCAATATGGGCTCTGCCATGATCATATAGGTTGCAAGAACTTAGCCATATGGACAGTGGGTGGTAGTGTTTGATAGGATGGAGCAGCGTCCATTTTGGTCTAAGGAAGGCTTCGAAAGATCTTGTCTTGGGAAACCAAGTCTTGTGGGGAAAGTGCACCACCTGCATAGTGTAAAATCTAAGTACTTAGCCATGTCCACAGTAAAGGACAATTTGAGCATCAAGACATGGAAGCAATCAAGAATCTGATCATTCAAATTTCTAAGTTAAAACTTGTGGATTGAACAAGGGTTGTTTGAAATCTTCAATCTTTGATTGAGAGATGCCTTGTAAAGGATCTCCAATCTTTGATTGAGGAAAATGATTTTATCAAAGCAAAAACTTAGTATTTTCAAAGGTTAAGGAAAAATCTATTTTGAGCAATGCAAGCCTCAACTCCACTTAGCCAAATGCATATAGATGATAGACTCCACTATACTACCATAGTATCACTTGCCAATACAATTCAAATGTATTGACCCTTGTGGCTGTAACTTGTAATGTTGCAGGTTTGATTGTTTTAGAGAAGATTGATTGTTTAGGATTACAAAGTATACAACCAGCATCTGCCTGTGGCACTTTGAAGATGAAGGACCCATACTTATAGTTATTCCGCTGCAATGTAATGTAATAGCCAAATGAGCTATGTAAGATGTAATAAAATTATGTTATTCCTGGTTATAAAGTTATATTATGACCTTTGTTTCTTGATATTACATCTTAACTATGGATGCTAGCTATTGATCCAGGGACTAGCATTGTAAACACAAGGGGCCCTATCTTATTAAAGGTTGGGAACCCTATATGTGTGCTCTTTTAACTAACAACAACCAGAGTCATTGAAATGTGTGTTCTCTTCAGAGACCACACATGGATCCACTAGTTTCATTGCATGTGTGTTCTTTTTACTAACAATAACCAGAGTCATTGAAATGGATATTCTCTTCAGAGACCACACATGGATCCACCAGTGTTATTGCATGTGTGTTCTTATTACTAACAACAACCAGAGTGATTGCATCTGTGTTCTTTTCACATACCACATATGGATCCACCAGTGTCATTGCATGTGTGTTCTTTTCACAATCCACCTATGGATCCACCAGTGTCATTGCATGTGTGTTCTTTTTACTAACAACAACTGGAGTCATTTGATGACTATTCTTTTCACATACCACATACGGATCCACAGTGTCATTGAAATGTGTGTTCTTCAGAGACCACACATGGATCCTGATGTCATTACATGTGTGTTCTTTTTACTAACAACAACTGGAGTGATTGCATGTGTGTTCTTTTCACATACCACATATGGATCCACCAGTGTCATTGCATGTGTGCTCTTTTCACAATCCACCTATGGATCCACCAGTGTCATTGCATGTGTGTTCTGTTTACTAACTACAACAAGAGTCATTGAAATGTGTGTTCTCTTGAGACCACACACCGATCCACCTGATTATTGCATGTGTGTTCTTTTTACTAAAACAACCAGAGTCATTGCATGTGTGTTCTTTTCACATGCCACATATAGATCCACTAGTGTCATTGCATGTGTGTTCTTTTCACAATCCACCTATGGATCCACCAGTCTCATTGCATGTGTCTTCTTTTTATTAACAACAACTGGAGTTCTTTCATGACTGTTCTTTTCACATACCACATATGGATCCACAGTGTCATTGAAATGTGTGTTCTCTTGAGACCACACATGGATCCTGATGTCATTACATGTGTGTTATTTTTACTAACAACAACTGGAGTCATTGCATGTGGGTTCTTTTCACATACCACATATGTAACAACCAGAGTCATTGCATGTGTGCTCTTTTCACAATCCACCTATGGATCCACCAGTGTCATTGCATGTGTGTTCTTTTTACAAACAACAACCAGAGTCATTGAAATGTGTGTTCTTTTCACATACCACATATGGATCCACAAGTGTCATTGCATGTGTGTTCTTTTTACTAACAACAACTTGAGTCATTGCATGTGTGTTCTCTTGAGACCACACATGGATCCTGATGTCATTGCATGTGTGCTCTTTTTACTAACAACAACCAGAGTCATTGAAATGTGTGTTCTCTTCAGAGACCACACATGGATTGTGGCATCCCGCAAAACCACTACTAGAAAATCGCGTTGTTTTTGTGCATTGCATCATCATGACCGCATGCTCATGTCGTCATGCCACATTGCATTTGAGCATCGTCATCATCTTGCATTTGCTTGCATAAAACTATTTGCAGAAAAACCTATTTTGTGTTTTCTAAAACGCCCCGTCTTTGTTCAAACGCAAAACCCGGGTCTCCGGATTATTTTGTTTTGTCTGCTATTGGTTTGCAAAAGCCCTGTTTGAAATAAATAAAATATTTAATTATTTTTAGTGGGGCAGTCGAACGGGCCGATTCGACCCAGTCGACCACCCCCAAGTACAAATCGGTCCACCAGAATCCTAAAACTACCAGTCCTATTCTACCCACCCCTCCTCCACCTCACCCGGACCAATCCCTGGCTGCCACCTCACCCTCTCCCTTCCCCCTAACCTATCCCAGGCCGCCACCTAATTCTAACCCCAACCCCCCTTCCCTGGTCAAACCCACCAGCACACACACCCCAACCCACGCTAACCTCTCCTCCTCTCCCCTTCCTCCTGCACCCTCCTCTGTCTCCACGCCTCCCCCCGACCTCGCCCTTCTTCCCCTCCTCTCTGCAGTAGGACGCGGCCTCCCCTGCCCGGCTGTCACGCTCATTGCTGTCATTGCCTCTGGCGCCAGTCCCCGCCTTCTCCTCACTGGAGGCCGCCTCCTGCCGCCTTCTCCCCACCTCGTCCTCTCCCCCGCCTTCTCCCCCTCCTCAGCGCCGCTCTCCGCCGCCTCGGCCAGCCTCCCGTCGGCCGCCGCCTTCTCGCCTCCGGCGAGCCTTCTCGCCCGTCCGAAAGCGCCTTCGCCGCGTCTCCGCCTAACCCCTCGACGGCGGCCGTCGCTCGTCGCCCCAGCCCTCAGGCTTCGCCCGTCCCGAAGCTTCCCGGCCGTCGTCGCGACCTCGGCCGCCTCCTTGCGCAGCGTGTCGGCGCTGCCGACTCGCCGTCGGCGCCTCACGCCCGTCTGTCGTCTCGCCCAAGCCCCGTCGCTGCAGCAGGCCGACGCCGGCGACCACCCTCGCCACAGGAGCCGTTGGCCCCTTCCTTGCGTGAGCTCGACGTCCTCGCGTGGATGCCAGGCACCACCTCCATTCTCCTCGGTGGCGCTCTATACCAGGACAAACAATCGAACATGGAGGGCAAGGATAAGGCGTCAAGTTCCCCTTGTCGACAAGATCGGCTCGATGCTGTTGGATTAGAAGAATGTACTAGGTGGAAAGCGAAGGCCCTGACGCAGGTCCCAAGCTCGCCACCGGTGAACCAGATGGTACCCAAGGTCGTCGACATAGAAAACCCCAAGATCTCTTTCATGGACTCGAAGCCGAACCCGGAGACCTCCGTCATGGATCATCGAGCACTTCTACACGGACCCACGGGATGACATGTTCTTCACCCAAGGGCGACAAGGCTCTCTTCACGGATTTGAGACCCGACATCGAAGCGACAAGGTCATCGTCATAGAACCCGAAGACCACATGTGCGACAAGTACTCCCTCGAGGACGCCGAGTGCTTCACCCCAGACGCCAAGACCGACCCGATACGGGGACACGACAAGATCTTCGCAACGACAAGATCGACACCGACCAGGGCGGATCCGATGTGCCCCGACGCCGAACCAAGTCCTCCTTTTCGGATGCGACAAGATCTACTTCCGTTGTCCGAGACCGATCCCATCGAACCTTGCCTTCCCGTCGAACCCGGAGACCGAACCCGTCGAACCCTCGGTGAACCCCAAGATCGCCGATACCCGATGTGTGACCCTAAGCCCCTTATAAATGATATATTTTGTTGCATATTAAATTGTTCATCTCGCATGCATATCATGTGGGTTGGGGCATTATGCCGATACACCTTATAATTAAATATGGGATCCATATGCGGGCAAATCTAGTCTTATATTGGTCCCATTTAAATTTGTGTAGAGAACCGGTGCTATCTTTTGCCATGTTAAAACAACAATTAATTGCGGGGTATCTAAATAACTTGAACCATCTAAATAATTGTCGGGACCCGGTTCCATAATATTGCCCAATTGCATCGCACCTTGCCATGTCATACATCATACATGCATCATGCCGATTTTCTACCGTAGTATTAAATATTGCATCCGGTGTTTATTCTAGTGTTTTGCTTCTTCGCGGATAAGGCCGTTGAGTTGATGTGAGCTTCGCCCCGATCTTCGGTTGAACCTTCGACAATGTTTTCAGCAGCATCTCCCCTTTCTACCTATCTTACTTTTATAGTATTTATTTCCTCCTGTTGATCTATTGCTATACGTGTTGCGATGCTCTAGTTCCTGCACTGTGATATCCCGTGCAGCCCTATATTGCCTTGGACACATCCTATTGCCTGTTGCTTGGTAGATAGTTGGACCAGCAGTAATCGCTTGCTCAAGAGTTGTTGCGTGTCGTCAAGCACCACAGTTGTTGGAGAAGTGCCGCATGTTCAATGTTGGAGATGATCATGGATTTACTTATGGTTCACTTTAATTATTGTTTAACAACTAAAATTGAAGTAAGTAAGCAGAGGCATCGGTGGGTGATAGGTAATATTTGGTTTCCGACCGCCCACTTGTGTCCCGTAGGACCCCGAGTTCTTGACACCTGTTCCGAGATCGAGCGCTAACCACGTGGGGAGATATGGGCCCCCATTGATTATTACCTGATTTCAAAGTATTGTACTGGGGGCCACAACTAGTTTGAGGTTTTATTTACTATCCTGTACTTATGCCATGCTTTACTGCTTTATTTAAATTGTGCGATGGATAGCACACTGTACTGTTTAGGATCGGGACACGTTTTCGCGGTGTCGACAGTCCCAGTTTTGGGATTTGCTGTCGTTCACAGCCGTCTACCCAAACCCTAAGTCCGTCTCGAGACCGGCCGACTTTGTTTGGTGTACTTAGTGGGGTGGCCCCGTGCTTGCTTTGGGTGCAGGAGCGTCATGACTTAGGCCCCGCCGACATACCGATGGGTGTATGTTAACCGATCGGCAAAAGGGTCAAGTGCTTGTGGATACTTTGGTGCACCCTGAGGTTAAATCTTTCGAGAAGCCGTGTCCGGTTATGGGCGACTTGGAGCACTGCTTGATCATAGACAACTATAACTAAAGTTTCTTGCTATAAATTGACTTGTATCCGATATGACTAGTAATCAGCTCCACTACAACGGAATGGCTAAGTAAAAGTACCAACAACTGCTTTGGGTTTTGGGGTTATCTCATGCTAATTGTATCGACTAGTAAGTGTTGCAACTATCACGGAATGGATAACTAAAATGGCCCACCGCTTATTTTATCGGATGATTATCTACACTGCCTAATAATTGCTGCAACAATAATCGAACAAATAAAACGCCAACCGTATGCGTTCCTCGGTTGACTTCCTAAATGCGGTCTCGAGGGAATACCAGGATGGGATTGTTTGGTGTTAGTACCGAGGTGGTTCGAATAGGTCTTTCTTTCCCCTCTCGATAGCCGCTAGCTGTATCGAGTCTCTATAGGTTGTTTAGTGCATCTTTGCTGCGCTTGATCCACCATACCTATGTGGCGAGACCGCCAATTCTAGCCTCGTGTCTTGGCCTCGATCTTGACCGCTCTCTCTTTTTCCTTTGCCCTTTGTCGGCACCCTTTTGTTAAGCAGGTTTGAGATCGGCGTCGTTAGCGAGGTTACCCTTCCGGCTTGGGCAGGGTTATGGGCGCCATTGGTTATTCTTGAGGCTCTTAGCCCCATTTGCATCTTGTCCGTAGTCGGACGCTCTATCATTTTCAAGGTGATTTGGATCTTTTTCTGATATTTGTATTCTTGACTCTTTGAGTCATTTGTATATATATCTGCTCGTGGGTCCCATCGAGGACTGTTGTGTAATGTTATTACTTCGTTTTCCACCCGCACGAAAGTGCCTGGTGGGCACCTTCGAATCGTTTCTATGCGGGTTTGGCGGGTTTCGCTAAAACTTGCATAGAGCCTGTTCGGAGGGTGTTACAGTAGTATCGAGCCAGTGCGATACCCCACAACTCCAGCTCAGGATAACCTAGCTAACGCAAGTAGAGTGTCAAAACTATTTTCGAAAAATCGGTTGGATAGTTCTGATTAGGTCTAATTTTACTCCTTACCCCTCTGCTGCTCTCCTCTCACCTCTGCGTGTTTTGAATCCGCTCTCTTCTCTCTCTTCGAGTCCAGGATTTCTCGTGGTTGGGTTCCATCGTACCTTCAGGGTTTCGCTTCCTCCTTTGGTAACGGTGTTGCTACATCTGGTCTTCATGCTATCCGAGGAATCCTTCGTCTGGTGGCCTTCTCTTTGTTCCTTCCCGTGCCTTCCGGTGTTTTCCGACGCGACGACATCATCTACGTCAGATCCGATGCAGACTCTACATCACTTCTTTGTTTTCAAACCTCGTTTGCCGAGATCTTCAGTCTAAATCCTGAGGGTTGGTTGCATAATCTGTCTATTCGTGTACATAGTAATGCTTTGAGTGCGGGATGGAGTCGCGACCATACCACTACTCTTATCATTTGCTTTTGTATCTCGAATGGTGGATCGATGCAATTCTTACTCCTTCCATGAAAGTTAGAGGTGGCCTTACCTTTAACTTCGTCCGTTGGTTATCCGGAGTGTTCTCTCGACGAACGTGAGACACAATCCTTTGTTGGTGGTGTCGCTGATCTCAATATGGAGAATGAACCCTTGTTAGTGGTGTCGCGGCGATCTACATGAAGCGAGAAGATTCAGATCACCAGCCTTCTTCCCGGTACCATGAGGCGGATCTCGAGGGCGAGATCCATTGTTAGTGGTGTCGAATTGTGGCATCCCGCAAAACCACTACTAGAAAATCGTGTTGTTTTTATGCATTGCATCATCATGACCGCATGCTCATGTCGTCATGCCACATTGCATTTGAGCATCGTCATCATCTTGCATTTGCTTGCATAAAACTATTTGCAGAAAAACCTATTTTGTGTTTTCTAAAACGCCCCGTCTTTGTTCAAACGCAAAACCCGGGTCTCCGGATTATTTTGTTTTGTCTGCTATCGGTTTGCAAAAGCCCTGTTTGAAATAAATAAAATATTTAATTATTTTTAGTGGGGCAGTCGAACGGGCCGATTCGACCCAGTCGACCACCCCCAAGTACAAATCGGTCCACCAGAATCCTAAAACTACCAGTCCTATTCTACCCACCCCTCCTCCACCTCACCCGGACCAATCCCTGGCTGCCACCTCACCCTCTCCTTCCCCTAACCTATCCCAGCCGCCACCTAATTCTAACCCCAACCCCTTCCTGGTCAAACCCACCAGCACACACACCCCAACCCACGCTAACCTGGCCCCACCACCGTAGCAGCCCCCACCCGCCTGGCCTCTTCCCCTGGCCCCACCTCTCTGGCCCACCCGACCCCTTTGCTCCCTCCTCTCCCCTTCCTCCTGCACCCCCCCCCTGTCTCCCACGCGCCTCCCCCCCGTCCTCCCCCGACCTCGCCCTTCTTCCCTCCTCTGCAGTGGACGCGGCCTCCTCTCTTGCTCGCTCATTGTCACACCCAGCGCCGTTCGCCGTCTCCCCTCCGGCGCCCAGGCCGCCGCCCCCCCTCGGCCTCACCCCGCCGGAGGCCGCCTCCCCCCCGCCTTCTCCCCCCCCTCCTCCTCCACAGCCCTCGTCGGCCGCCTCCCGAGCCGGCCGCTTTTCTCCGCCTCGAGCCTCGCTGCTGGTCCCGGCTCCAGCGCCCTTCGCTGCTCTCCGTGCGCCTTCCGCCCGGCCGGCGGCCCGTCGTCGCCCGCCCCAACCATGACGCCTCTGGCTTCGCCCTCCCAGAGCTTCCTGAAGCGGCCGTCCGCGACCACCTCGGCCCGCCTCCTTGCCGCGGCGTGTCGACGCCGGCCGACCTCGCCGTCAGCGCCTCTGGCCCGTCTGTCCGTCTCGCGCCCAAGCCCCCGTCGTCTGCAGCGGTGACGCCGGCCGACCACCTCGCCGCCTGGAGCCGTTGGCCTCCCCGCAGCGGAGCTCGGCGTCCTCGCGTAGATGCCAGGCACCGCCTACGTTCTCCTCGGTGGCGCTCTATACCAGGACAAACAATCGAACATGGAGGGCAAGGATAAGGCGTCAAGTTCCCCTTGTCGACAAGATCGGCTCGATGCTGTTGGATTAGAAGAATGTACTAGGTGGAAAGCGAAGGCCCTGACGCAGGTCCCAAGCTCGCCACCGGTGAACAAGATGGTACCCAAGGTCGTCGACATAGAAAACCCCAAGATCTCTTTCATGGACTCGAAGCCGAACCCGGAGACCTCCGTCATGGATCATCGAGCACTTCTACACGGACCCACGGGATGACATGTTCTTCACCCAAGGGCGACAAGGCTCTCTTCACGGATTTCGAGACCCCGACATCGAAACGACAAGGTCATCGTCATAGAACCCGAAGACCACATGTGCGACAAGTACTCCCTCGAGGACGCCGAGTGCTTCACCCCAGACGCCAAGACCGACCCGATACGGGGACACGACAAGATCTTCATAGCGACAAGATCGACACCGACCAGGGCGGATCCGATGTGCCCCGACGCCGAACCAAGTCCTCCTTTTCGGATGCGACAAGATCTACTTCCGTTGTCCGAGACCGATCCCATCGAACCTTGCCTTCCGTCGAACCCGGAGACCGAACCCGTCGAACCCTCGGTGAACCCCAAGATCGCCGATACCCGATGTGTGACCCTAAGCCCCTATTTTTATAAATGATATATTTTGTTGCATATTAAATTGTTCATCTCGCATGCATATCATGTGGGTTGGGGCATTATGCCGATACACCTTATAATTAAATATGGGATCCATATGCGGGCAAATCTAGTCTTATATTGGTCCCATTTAAATTTGTGTAGAGAACCGGTGCTATCTTTTGCCATGTTAAAACAACAATTAATTGCGGGGTATCTAAATAACTTGAACCATCTAAATAATTGTCGGGACCCCGGTTCCACTTAATATTGCCCAATTGCATCGCACCTTGCCATGTCATACATCATACATGCATCATGCCGATTTTCTACCGTAGTATTAAATATTGCATCCGGTGTTTATTCTAGTGTTTTGCTTCTTCGCGGATAAGGCCGTTGAGTTGATGTGAGCTTCGCCCCGATCTTCGGTTGAACCTTCGACAATGTTTTCAGGCGAGCATCTCCCCCTTTCTACCTATCTTACTTTTATAGTATTTATTTCCCTCCTGTTGATCTATTGCTATCTGTGTTGCGATGCTCTAGTTCCCGTACCTGTGATATCCCGTGCAGCCCTATATTGCCTTGGACACATCCTATTGCCTATTGCTTGGTAGATAGTTGGACCCGCCAAGTAGTCGCTTGCTCAAGAGTTGTTGCGTCGTCAAGCACCAGTTGTTGGAGAAGTGCCGCATGTTCAATGTTGGAGATGATCATGGCTTTACTTATGGTTCACTTTAATTATTGTTTAACAACTAAAATTGAAGTAAGTAAGCAGAGGCATCGGTGGGTGATAGGTAATATTTGGTTTCCGACCGCCCACTTGTGTCCGTGGGACCCGAGTTCTTGACACCTGTTTAGAGATCGAGCGCTAACCACAGTGGGAGATATGGGCCCCATTGATTATTACCTGATTTCAAAGTATTGTCTTTGAGGGCCACAACTAGTTTGAGGTTTTATTTACTATCCTGTACTTATGCCATGCTTTCTTGCTTTATTTAAATTGTGCGATGGATAGCACACTGCATCTTTTAGGATCGGGACACGTTTTTGGTGTCGACAGTCCGATTTTGGGATTTGCTATCGTTCACATGCCGTACCCAAACCCTAAGTCCGTCTGAGACCGGCCGACTTGCTTGGTGTACTTAGTGGGTGGCCCCGTGCTTGCTTTGGGTCTGGGAACGTCATGACTTAGGCCCCGCCGACATACCGATGGGTGTATGTTAACTGATCTGGCAAAAAGGGTCGAAGTGCTTGTGGATACTTTGGTGCACCCCTGCAGGGTTAAATCTTTTCGAGAAGCCGTGTCATGGTTATGGACGACTTTGGAGCACAGCTTGATCATAGACAACTATAACTAAAGTTTATGCTATAAATTGACTTGTATCCGATATGACTAGTAATCAGCTCCACTACAACGGAATGGCTAAGTAAAAGTACCAACAACTGCTGGGTTTTGGGGTTATCTCATGCTAATTGTATCTGACTAGTAAGTGTTGCAACTATCACGAAATGGATAACTAAAATGGCCCACTGCTTATTTTATCAGGATGATTATCTACACCTGTCTAATAATTGCAACAATAATCGAACAAATAAAAGCGCCAAGCGTATGCGTTCCTCGGTTGACT
This sequence comes from Avena insularis, assembly GCA_023614405.1. Taxonomy (NCBI): domain Eukaryota; kingdom Viridiplantae; phylum Streptophyta; class Magnoliopsida; order Poales; family Poaceae; genus Avena; species Avena insularis. The sequence goes on from JAJUPC010000457.1 coordinate 186,106, forward strand.
TCCTCGTCTGCGGTCTCGAGGGGAATACCAGATGGGATTGTTTGGTGTTAGTACCAGGTGGTTCGAATAGGTCTTTCTTTCCCTCTCTCGATAGCCGCTAGTCAGACGAGTCTCTATAGGTTGTTTAGTGCATGCTGCACGCCGCTTGATCCACCATACCTATGTAGGCGAGGACCGAATTCTAGCCTCGCTGTCTTGGCCTCGATCTTGACCGCTCTCTCTTTTCCTTTGCCCTTTGTCGGCACCCTTTTGTTAAGCAGGTTTTGAGATCGGCGTCGTTAGCGGGGTTACCCTTCCGCTTGGCTCAGGCAGGTTATGGACGCCATTGGTTATTCTTCAGGGCTCTTAGCCCCATTTGCATCTTGTCCGTAGTCGGACGCTCTATCATTTTCAAGGTGATTTGGATCTTTGTTCTGTATATTTGTATTCTTGACTCTTTGAGTCGCTGTTGTATATATATCTGTTCTGTGGGTCCCATCGAGGACTGTTGTGTAATGTTATTACTTCGTTTTCCACCCGCACGAAAGTGCCTGGTGGGCACCTTCGAATCGTTTCTATGCGGGTTTGGCGGGTTTCGCTAAAACTTGCATAGAGCCGGTTCTGATGGTGTTACATGGATCCACCAGTGTCATTGCATGTGTGTTCTTTTTACTAACAACAACTAGAGTCATTGAAATGGGTGTTCTGTTCAGAGACCACACATGGATCCACCAGTGTTATTGCATGTGTGTTCTTGTTACTAACAACAACCAGAGTCATTGCATGTGTGTTCTTTTCACATACCACATATGGATCCACCAGTGTCATTTCCTGTGCGTTCTTTTCACAATCCACCTATGGATCCACCAGTGTCATTGCATGTGAGTTCTTTTTCCTAACAACAACTGGAGTCCTTTCATGACTGTTCTTTTCACATACCACATATAGATCCACTAGTGTCATTGAAATGTGTGTTCTCTTCAGAGACCACACATGGATCCACCAGTGTCATTACATGTGTGTTCTTTTTACTAACAACAACTGGAGTGATTGCATGTGTGTTCTTTTCACATACCACATATGCATCCACCAGTGTCATTGCATGTGTGCTCTTTTCACAATCCACCTATGGATCCACCAGTGTCATTGCATGTGTGTTCTTTTTACGAACAACAACCAGAGTCATTGAAATGTGTGTTCTTTTCACATACCACATATGGATCAACCAGTGTCATTGCATGTGTGTTCTTTTTACTAATAACAACCAGAGTCATGGCATGTGTGTTCTTTTCACATAACACATATGGATCCACCAGTGTCATTGTATGTGTGCTCTTTTTACTAACAACAACCAGAGCCATTGCATGTGTGTTCTCTTTAGAGACCACACATGGATCCACCAGTGTCATTGCATGTGTGTTATTTTTACTAACAACAACCAGAGTCATTAAAATGTGTGTTCTCTTCAGATACCACACATGGATCCACCAGTGTCATTGCATGTGTGTTCTTTTTACAAACAACAACTGGAGTCATTGCATGTGTGTTCTTTTCACATACCACATATGGATCCACCAGTGTCATTGCATGTGTTCTCTTTTCACAATCCACCTATGGATCCACCAGTGTCATTGCCTGTGTGTTCTTTTTACTAACAACAACCAGAGTCATTGAAATGTGCGTTCTTTTCACATACCACATATGGATCCACCAGTGTCATTGCATGTGTGTTCTTTTTACTAACAACAACCAGAGTCATTGCATGTGTGTTCTATTCACATACCACACATGGATCCACCAGTGTCATTGCATGTGTGTTCTTTTTACTAACAACAACCAGAGTCATTGAAATGTATGTTCTCTTCAGAGACAACACATGGATCCACCAGTGTCATTGCATGTTTGTTCTTTTTACTAACAACAACCAGTGTCATTGTATGTGTGTTATTTTCACAATCCCCCTATGAATCCACCAGTGCCATTGGATGTGTGCTTTTTTTACTAACAACAACCAGAGTCATTTCATGTGTGTTCTTTTCACATACCACATATGGATCCACCAGTGTCATTGCATGTGTGCTCTTTTTACTAACAACAACCAGAGTCATTGAAATGTGTGTTCTCTTCAGAGACCACACATGGATCCACCAGTGTTATTGCATGTGTGTTCTTGTTACTAACAACAACCAGAGTCATTGCATGTGTGTTCTTTTCACATGCCACATATAGATCCACTAGTGTCATTGCATGTGTGTTCTTATCACAATCCACCTATGGATCCACCAGTCTAATTGCATGTGTCTTCTTTTTACTAACAAAAACTGGAGTCCTTTCATGACTGTTCTTTTCAGATACCACATATGGAACAACCAGAGTCATTGCATGTGTGCTCTTTTCACAATCCACCTATGGATCCACCAGTGTCATTGCATGTGTGTTCTTTTTACAAACAACAACCAGAGTCATTGAAATGTGTGTTCTTTTCACATACCACATATGGATCCACAAGTGTCATTGCATGTGTGTTCTTTTTACTAACAACAACCAGATTCATTGCATGTGTGTTCTCTTCAGAGACCACACGTGGATCCACCAGTGTCATTGCATGTGTGCTCTTTTTACTAACAACAACCAGAGTCATTGAAATGTGTGTTCTCTTCAGAGACCACACATGGATCCTGATGTCATTGCATGTGTGTGTTATTTTTACTAACAACAACCAGAGTCATTGAAATGGATGTTCTCTTCAGAGACAACACATGGATCCACCAGTGTCATTGCATGTGTGTTCTTTTTACTAACAACAACCAGTGTCATTGCATGTGTGTTCTTTTCACAACCCCCCTATGAATCCACCAGTGCCATTGCATGTGTGCTTTTTTTACTAACAACAACCAGAGTAATTTCATGTGTGTTCTTTTCACATACCACATATGGATCCACCAGAGTCATTGAAATGTGTGTTCTCTTCAGAGACCACACATGGATCCACCAGTGTTATTGCATGTGTGTTCTTGTTACTAACAACAACCAGAGTCAGTGCATGTGTGTTCTTTTCACATGCCACATGTAGATCCACCAGTGTCATTGCATGTGTGTTCTTTTCACAATCCACCTATGGATCCACCAGTCTCATTGCATGTGTCTTCTTTTTACTAACAACAACTGGAGTCCTTTCATGACTGTTCTTTTCACATACCACAAATGGATCCCCCTGTTTCATTTTAATGTGTGTTCTCTTGAGAGACCACACATGGATCCACCAGTGTCATTACATGTGTGTTCTTTTTACTAACAACAACTGCAGACATTGCATTTGTGTTCTTTTCACATACCACATATGGAACAACCAGAGTCATTGCATGTGTTCTCTTTTCACAATCCACCTATGGATCCACCAGTGTCATTGCATGTGTGTTCTTTTAAAACAACAACCGAGTCATTGACATGTGTGTTCTTTTCACATACCACATATGGATCCACTAGTGTCATTGCATGTGTGTTCTTTTACTAACAACAACCAGTCATTGCATGTGTGTTCTCTTGAGACCACACATGGATCCCTGATGTTATTACATGTGTGTTCTTTTTACTAACAACAACTGGAGTCATTGCATTTGTGTTCTTTTCACATACCACATATGGAACAACGAGTCATTGCATGTGTGCTCTTTTGAATCCACCTATGGATCCACCAGTGTTTTTACATGTGTGTTCTTTTTACAAACAACAACCAGAGTCATTGAAATGTGTGTTCTTTTCACATACCATATATGGATCCACCAATGTCATTGCATGTGTGCTCTTTTTACTAACAACAACCAGAGCCATTGCATGTGTGTTCTCTTCAAAGACCACACATGGATCCACCAGTGTCATTGCATGTGTGTTCTTTTTACTAAAAACAACTGTAGTCATTGAAATGTGTGTTCTCTTGAGAGACCACACATGGATCCACCAGTGTCATTGCATGTGCGTTCTTTTTACTAACAACAACCAGTGTCATTGCATGTGTGTTCTTTTCACATACCACATATGGATCCAGAAGTGTCATTGCATATGTGTTATTTTCACAATACACCTATGGATCCACCAGTGTCATTGTATGTGTGTTGTTTTTACTAACAACTAGAGTCATTTCATGACTGTTCTTTTCACATACCACATATGGATCCACCAGTGCCATTGAAATGTGTATTCTCTTCAGAGACCACACATGGATCCACTAGTGTCATTGCATGTGTGTTCTTTTTACTAACAACAACTAGAGTCATTGTATGTGTGTTCTTTTCACATACCACATATGGATCCACCAGTGTCATTGCATGTGTGCTGTTTTCACAATCCACCTATGGATCCACCAGTGTCATTGCATGTGTGTTCTTTTTACTAACAACAACCAGAGTCATTGAAATGTATGTTCTTTTCACATACCACATATGGATCCACTAGTGTCAATGCATGTGTGTTGTTTTTACTAACAAAACGAGTCATTGCATGTGTGTTCTCTTCAGAGACCACACATGGATCCACCAATGTCATTGCATGTGTGTTCATTTTACTAACAACAACCAAAGTCATTGAAATGTGTGTTCTCTTCAGAGACAACACATGGATCCACCAGTGTCATTGCATGTGTGCTGTTTTCACAATCCACCTATGGATCCACCAGTGTCATTGCATGTGTGTTCTTTTTACTAACAACAACCAGTCATTGAAATGTATGTTCTTTTCACATACCACATATGGATCCACTAGTGTCAATGCATGTGTGTTCTTTTTACTAACAACAACCAGAGTCATTGCATGTGTGTTCTCTTGAGACCACACATGGATCCACCAATGTCATTGCATGTGTGTTCTTTTACTATCAAGAACCAAAGTCATTGAAATGTGTGTTCTCTTCAGACAACACATGGATCCACCGATGTCATTGTATGTGTATTCTTTTTACTAACAACAACCAGTTTCATTGCATGTGTGTTCTTTTCACAATCCCCCTATGGATCCACCAGTGCCATTGCATGTGTGCTTTTTTTACTAACAACAACCAGAGTCATTTCATGTGTGTTCTTTTCACATACCACATATGGATCCACCAGAGTCATTGAAATGTGTGTTCTCTTCACGACCACACATGGATCCACCAGTGTTATTGCATGTGTGTTCTTTTCACATGCCACATATGGATCCACTAGTGTCATTACATGTGTGTTCTTTTCACAATCCACCTATGGATCCACCAGTCTCATTGCATGTGTGTTCTTTTTACTAACAACAACTGGAGTCATTCCATGACTGTTCTTTTCACATACCACATATGGATCCACCAGTGTCATGGAAATGTGTGTTCTCTTCAGAGACCACACATGGATCCACCAGTGTCATTACATGTGTGTTCTTTTTACTAACAACAACTGGAGTCATTGTATGTGTGTTCTTTTCAGATACCACATATGGAACAACCAGAGTCATTGCATGTGTGCTCTTTTCACAATCCACCTATGGATCCACCAGTGTCATTGCATGTGTGTTCTTTTTACAAACAACAACCAGAGTCATTGAAATGTGTGTTCTTTTAACATACCACATATGGATCCACAAGTGTCATTGCATGTGTGTTCTTTTTACTAACAAAACCAGATTCATTGCATGTGTTCTCTTCAGAGACCACACGTGGATCCACCTGATGTCATTGCATGTGTGCTCTTTTACTAACAACAACGAGTCATTGAAATGTGTGTTCTCTTCAGAGACCACACATGGATCCACCAGTGTCATTGCATGTGTGTTATTTTTACTAACAACAACCAGAGTCATTGAAATGGATGTTCTCTTGGAGACAACACATGGATCCACCAGTGTCATTGCATGTGTGTTCTTTTTACTAACAACAACCAGTGTCATTGCATGTGTGTTCTTTTCACAACCCACCTATGAATCCACCAGTGCCATTGCATGTGTGCTTTTTTTACTAACAACAACCAGAGTAATTTCATGTGTGTTCTTTTCACATACCACATATGGATCCACCAGAGTCATTGAAATGTGTGTTCTCTTCAGAGACCACACATGGATCCACCAGTGTTATTGCATGTGTGTTCTTGTTACTAACAACAACCAGAGTCAGTGCATGTGTGTTCTTTTCACATGCCACATGTAGATCCACCAGTGTCATTGCATGTGTGTTCTTTTCACAATCCACCTATGGATCCACCAGTCTCATTGCATGTGTCTTCTTTTTACTAACAACAACTGGAGTCCTTTCATGACTGTTCTTTTCACATACCACATATGGATCCACCAGTATCATTTAAATGTGTGTTCTCTTCAGAGACCACACATGGATCCACCAGTGTCATTACATGTGTGTTCTTTTTACTAACAACAACTGCAGACATTGCATTTGTGTTCTTTTCACATACCACATATGGAACAACCAGAGTCATTGCATGTGTTCTCTTTTCACAATCCACCTATGGATCCACCAGTGTCATTGCATGTGTGTTCTTTTTAAAAACAACAACCAGAGTCATTGACATGTGTGTTCTTTTCACATACCACATATGGATCCACTAGTGTCATTGCATGTGTGTTCTTTTTACTAACAACAACGAGTCATTGCATGTGTGTTCTCTTCAGAGACCACACATGGATCCTGATGTTATTACATGTGTGTTCTTTTACTAACAACAACTGAGTCATTGCATTTGTGTTCTTTTCACATACCACATATGGAACAACGAGTCATTGCATGTGTGCTCTTTTCAGAATCCACCTATGGATCCACCAGTGTTTTTACATGTGTGTTCTTTTTACAAACAACAACCAGAGTCATTGAAATGTGTGTTCTTTTCACATACCATATATGGATCCACCAATGTCATTGCATGCGTGCTCTTTTTACTAACAACAACCAGAGCCATTGCATGTGTGTTCTCTTCAAAGACCACACATGGATCCACCAGTGTCATTGCATGTGTGTTCTTTTTACTAAAAACAACCAGAGTCATTGAAATGTGTGTTCTCTTCAGAGACCACATGGATCCAGTGTCATTGCATGTGCGTTCTTTTACTAACAACAGTGTCATTGCATGTGTGTTCTTTTCACATACCACATATGGATCCAGAAGTGTCATTGCATATGTGTTCTTTTCACAATACACCTATGGATCCACCAGTGTCATTGTATGTGTGTTGTTTTTACTAACAACAACTAGAGTCATTTCATGACTGTTCTTTTCACATACCACATATGGATCCACTAGTGCCATTGAAATGTGTATTCTCTTCAGAGACCACACATGGATCCACTAGTGTCATTGCATGTGTGTTCTTTTTACTAACAACAACTAGAGTCATTGTATGTGTGTTCTTTTCACATACCACATATGGATCCACCAGTGTCATTGCATGTGTGCTGTTTTCACAATCCACCTATGGATCCACCAGTGTCATTGCATGTGTGTTCTTTTTACTAACAACAACCAGAGTCATTGAAATGTATGTTCTTTTCACATACCACATATGGATCCACAAGTGTCATTGCATGTGTGTTCTTTTTACTAACAACAACCAGATTCATTGCATGTGTGTTCTCTTGAGACCACATTGGATCCTGATGTCATTGCATGTGTGCTCTTTTTACTAACAACAACCAGAGTCATTGAAATGTGTGTTCTCTTCAGAGACCACACATGGATCCACCAGTGTCATTGCATGTGTGTTATTTTTACTAACAACAACCAGAGTCATTGAAATGGATGTTCTCTTCAGAGACAACACATGGATCCACCAGTGTCATTGCATGTGTGTTCTTTTTACTAACAACAACCAGTGTCATTGCATGTGTGTTCTTTTCACAACCCCCCTATGAATCCACCAGTGCCATTGCATGTGTGCTTTTTTTACTAACAACAACCAGAGTAATTTCATGTGTGTTCTTTTCACATACCACATATGGATCCACCAGAGTCATTGAAATGTGTGTTCTCTTCAGAGACCACATGGATCCTGATGTTATTGCATGTGTGTTCTTGTTACTAACAACAACCAGTCGTGCATGTGTTTTCTTTTCACATACCACATGTAGATCCACCAGTGTCATTGCATGTGTGTTCTTTTCACAATCCACCTATGGATCCACCAGTCTCATTGCATGTGTGTTCTTTTTACGAACAGAATCGAGTCCTTTCATGATCGTTATTTTCACATACCACATATGGATCCACCAGTATCATTTAAATGTGTGTTCTCTTCAGAGACCACACATGGATCCACCAGTGTCATTACATGTGTGTTCTTTTTACTAACAACAACTGCAGACATTGCATTTGTGTTCTTTTCACATACCACATATGGAACAACCAGAGTCATTGCATGTGTTCTCTTTTCACAATCCACCTATGGATCCACCAGTGTCATTGCATGTGTGTTCTTTTAAAATAACAACCGAGTCATTGACATGTGTGTTCTTTTCACATACCACATATGGATCCACTAGTGTCATTGCATGTGTGTTCTTTTTACTAACAACAACCGTGAGTCATTGCATGTGTGTTCTCTTGAGACCACACATGGATCCTGATGTTATTACATGTGTGTTCTTTTTACTAACAACAACTGGAGTCATTGCATTTGTGTTCTTTTCACATACCACATATGGAACAACCAGAGTCATTGCATGTGTGCTCTTTTCAGAATCCACCTATGGATCCACCAGTGTTTTTACATGTGTGTTCTTTTTACAAACAACAACCAGAGTCATTGAAATGTGTGTTCTTTTCACATACCATATATGGATCCACCAATGTCATTGCATGTGTGCTCTTTTTACTAACAACAACCAGAGCCATTGCATGTGTGTTCTCTTCAAAGACCACACATGGATCCACCAGTGTCATTGCATGTGTGTTCTTTTTACTAAAAACAACCAGAGTCATTGAAATGTGTGTTCTCTTCAGAGACCACACATGGATCCACCAGTGTCATTGCATGTGCGTTCTTTTTACTAACAACAACCAGTGTCATTGCATGTGTGTTCTTTTCACATACCACATATGGATCCAGAAGTGTCATTGCATATGTGTTCTTTTCACAATACACCTATGGATCCACCAGTGTCATTGTATGTGTGTTGTTTTTACTAACAACAACTAGAGTCATTTCATGACTGTTCTTTTCACATACCACATATGGATCCACTAGTGCCATTGAAATGTGTATTCTCTTCAGAGACCACACATGGATCCACTAGTGTCATTGCATGTGTGTTCTTTTTACTAACAACAACTAGAGTCATTGTATGTGTGTTCTTTTCACATACCACATATGGATCCACCAGTGTCATTGCATGTGTGCTGTTTTCACAATCCACCTATGGATCCACCAGTGTCATTGCATGTGTGTTCTTTTTACTAACAACAACCAGAGTCATTGAAATGTATGTTCTTTTCACATACCACATATGGATCCACTAGTGTCAATGCATGTGTGTTCTTTTTACTAACAAAAACCAGAGTCATTGCATGTGTGTTCTCTTCAGAGACCACACATGGATCCACCAATGTCATTGCATGTGTGTTCATTTTACTAACAACAACCAAAGTCATTGAAATGTGTGTTCTCTTCAGAGACAACACATGGATCCACCAGTGTCATTGCATGTGTGCTGTTTTCACAATCCACCTATGGATCCACCAGTGTCATTGCATGTGTGTTCTTTTTACTAACAACAACCAGTCATTGAAATGTATGTTCTTTTCACATACCACATATGGATCCACTAGTGTCAATGCATGTGTGTTCTTTTTACTAACAACAACCAGAGTCATTGCATGTGTGTTCTCTTCAGAGACCACACATGGATCCACCAATGTCATTGCATGTGTGTTCTTTTTACTATCAAGAACCAAAGTCATTGAAATGTGTGTTCTCTTCAGAGACAACACATGGATCCACCAGTGTCATTGTATGTGTATTCTTTTTACTAACAACAACCAGTTTCATTGCATGTGTGTTCTTTTCACAATCCCCCTATGGATCCACCAGTGCCATTGCATGTGTGCTTTTTTTACTAACAACAACCAGAGTCATTTCATGTGTGTTCTTTTCACATACCACATATGGATCCACCAGAGTCATTGAAATGTGTGTTCTCTTCACTGACCACACATGGATCCACCAGTGTTATTGCATGTGTGTTCTTTTCACATGCCACATATGGATCCACTAGTGTCATTACATGTGTGTTCTTTTCACAATCCACCTATGGATCCACCAGTCTCATTGCATGTGTGTTCTTTTTACTAACAACAACTGGAGTCATTCCATGGTTTCTTTTCACATACCACATATGGATCCACCAGTGTCATTGAAATGTGTGTTCTCTTGGAGACCACACATGGATCCTGATGTCATTACATGTGTGTTCTTTTTACTAACAACAACTGGAGTCATTGTATGTGTGTTCTTTTCAGATACCACATATGGAACAACCAGAGTCATTGCATGTGTGCTCTTTTCACAATCCACCTATGGATCCACCAGTGTCATTGCATGTGTGTTCTTTTTACAAACAACAACCAGAGTCATTGAAATGTGTGTTCTTTTCACATACCACATATGGATCCACAAGTGTCATTGCATGTGTGTTCTTTTTACTAACAACAACCAGAGTCATTGCATGTGTGTTCTCTTCAGAGACCACACGTGGATCCACCAGTGTCATTGCATGTGTGCTCTTTTTACTAACAACAACCAGAGTCATTGAAATGTGTGTTCTCTTCAGAGACCACACATGGATCCACCAGTGTCATTGCATGTGTGTTATTTTTACTAACAACAACCAGAGTCATTGAAATGGATGTTCTCTTCAGAGACAACACATGGATCCACCAGTGTCATTGCATGTGTGTTCTTTTTACTAACAACAACCAGTGTCATTGCATGTGTGTTCTTTTCACAACCCCCCTATGAATCCACCAGTGCCATTGCATGTGTGCTTTTTTTACTAACAACAACCAGAGTAATTTCATGTGTGTTCTTTTCACATACCACATATGGATCCACCAGAGTCATTGAAATGTGTGTTCTCTTCAGAGACCACACATGGATCCTGATGTTATTGCATGTGTGTTCTTGTTACTAACAACAACCAGAGTCAGTGCATGTGTGTTCTTTTCACATGCCACATGTAGATCCACCAGTGTCATTGCATGTGTGTTCTTTTCACAATCCACCTATGGATCCACCAGTCTCATTGCATGTGTCTTCTTTTTACTAACAACAACTGGAGTCCTTTCATGACTGTTCTTTTCACATACCACATATGGATCCACCAGTATCATTTAAATGTGTGTTCTTCAGAGACCACACATGGATCCACCAGTGTCATTACATGTGTGTTCTTTTTACTAACAACAACTGCAGACATTGCATTTGTGTTCTTTTCACATACCACATATGGAACAACCAGAGTCATTGCATGTGTTCTATTTTCACAATCCACCTATGGATCCACCAGTGTCATTGCATGTGTGTTCTTTTTAAAAACAACAACCAGAGTCATTGACATGTGTGTTCTTTTCACATACCACATATGGATCCACTAGTGTCATTGCATGTGTGTTCTTTTTACTAACAACAACCAGAGTCATTGCATGTGTGTTCTCTTCAGAGACCACACATGGATCCACCAGTGTTATTACATGTGTGTTCTTTTTACTAACAACAACTGGAGTCATTGCATTTTTGTTCTTTTCACATACCACATATGGAACAACCAGAGTCATTGCATGTGTGCTCTTTTCAGAATCCACCTATGGATCCACCAGTGTTTTTACATGTGTGTTCTTTTTACAAACAACAACCAGAGTCATTGAAATGTGTGTTCTTTTCACATACCATATATGGATCCACCAATGTCATTGCATGCGTGCTCTTTTTACTAACAACAACCAGAGCCATTGCATGTGTGTTCTCTTCAAAGACCACACATGGATCCACCAGTGTCATTGCATGTGTGTTCTTTTTACTAAAAACAACCAGAGTCATTGAAATGTGTGTTCTCTTCAGAGACCACACATGGATCCACCAGTGTCATTGCATGTGCTCTTTTTACTAACAACAAACAGTGTCATTGCATGTGTGTTCTTTTCACATACCACATATGGATCCAGAAGTGTCATTGCATATGTGTTCTTTTCAATACACCTATGGATCCACAGTGTCATTGTATGTGTGTTTTTACTAACAACAACTAGAGTCATTTCATGACTGTTCTTTTCACATACCACATATGGATCCACTAGTGCCATTGAAATGTGTATTCTCTTCAGAGACCACACATGGATCCACTAGTGTCATTGCATGTGTGTTCTTTTTACTAACAACAACTAGAGTCATTGTATGTGTGTTCTTTTCACATACCACATATGGATCCACCAGTGTCATTGCATGTGTGCTGTTTTCACAATCCACCTATGGATCCACCAGTGTCATTGCATGTGTGTTCTTTTACTAACAACAACTGAGTCATTTAGATGTATGTTCTTTTCACATACCACATATGGATCCACTAGTGTCAATGCATGTGTTCTTTTACTAACAAAAGAGTCATTGCATGTGTGTTCTCTTCAGAGACCACACGTGGATCCACCAGTGTCATTGCATGTGTGCTCTTTTTACTAACAACAACCAGAGTCATTGAAATGTGTGTTCTCTTCAGAGACCACACATGGATCCACCAAATGTCATTGCATGTGTGTTATTTTACTAACAACAACCGAGTCATTGAAATGGATGTTCTCTTGAGACAACACATGGATCCACCAGTGTCATTGCATGTGTGTTCTTTTTACTAACAACAACCAGTGTCATTGCATGTGTGTTCTTTTCACAACCCCCCTATGAATCCACCAGTGCCATTGCATGTGTGCTTTTTTTACTAACAACAACCAGAGTAATTTCATGTGTGTTCTTTTCACATACCACATATGGATCCACCAGAGTCATTGAAATGTGTGTTCTCTTCAGAGACCACACATGGATCCACCAGTGTTATTGCATGTGTGTTCTTGTTACTAACAACAACCAGAGTCAGTGCATGTGTGTTCTTTTCACATGCCACATGTAGATCCACCAGTGTCATTGCATGTGTGTTCTTTTCACAATCCACCTATGGATCCACCAGTCTCATTGCATGTGTCTTCTTTTTACTAACAACAACTGGAGTCCTTTCATGACTGTTCTTTTCACATACCACATATGGATCCACCAGTATCATTTAAATGTGTGTTCTCTTCAGAGACCACACATGGATCCACCAGTGTCATTACATGTGTGTTCTTTTTACTAACAACAACTGCAGACATTGCATTTGTGTTCTTTTCACATACCACATATGGAACAACCAGAGTCATTGCATGTGTTCTCTTTTCACAATCCACCTATGGATCCACCAGTGTCATTGCATGTGTGTTCTTTTTAAAAACAACAACCAGAGTCATTGACATGTGTGTTCTTTTCACATACCACATATGGATCCACTAGTGTCATTGCATGTGTGTTCTTTTTACTAACAACAACCAGAGTCATTGCATGTGTGTTCTCTTCAGAGACCACACATGGATCCACCAGTGTTATTACATGTGTGTTCTTTTTACTAACAACAACTGGAGTCATTGCATTTGTGTTCTTTTCACATACCACATATGGAACAACCAGAGTCATTGCATGTGTGCTCTTTTCAGAATCCACCTATGGATCCACCAGTGTTTTTACATGTGTGTTCTTTTTACAAACAACAACCAGAGTCATTGAAATGTGTGTTCTTTTCACATACCATATATGGATCCACCAATGTCATTGCATGTGTGCTCTTTTTACTAACAACAACCAGAGCCATTGCATGTGTGTTCTCTTCAAAGACCACACATGGATCCACCAGTGTCATTGCATGTGTGTTCTTTTTACTAAAAACAACCAGAGTCATTGAAATGTGTGTTCTCTTCAGAGACCACACATGGATCCACCAGTGTCATTGCATGTGCGTTCTTTTTACTAACAACAACCAGTGTCATTGCATGTGTGTTCTTTTCACATACCACATATGGATCCAGAAGTGTCATTGCATATGTGTTATTTTCACAATACACCTATGGATCCACCAGTGTCATTGTATGTGTGTTGTTTTTACTAACAACAACTAGAGTCATTTCATGACTGTTCTTTTCACATACCACATATGGATCCACTAGTGCCATTGAAATGTGTATTCTCTTCAGAGACCACACATGGATCCACTAGTGTCATTGCATGTGTGTTCTTTTTACTAACAACAACTAGAGTCATTGTATGTGTGTTCTTTTCACATACCACATATGGATCCACCAGTGTCATTGCATGTGTGCTGTTTTCACAATCCACCTATGGATCCACCAGTGTCATTGCATGTGTGTTCTTTTTACTAACAACAACCAGAGTCATTGAAATGTATGTTCTTTTCACATACCACATATGGATCCACTAGTGTCAATGCATGTGTGTTCTTTTTACTAACAAAAACCAGAGTCATTGCATGTGTGTTCTCTTCAGAGACCACACATGGATCCACCAATGTCATTGCATGTGTGTTCATTTTACTAACAACAACCAAAGTCATTGAAATGTGTGTTCTCTTCAGAGACAACACATGGATCCACCAGTGTCATTGCATGTGTGCTGTTTTCACAATCCACCTATGGATCCACCAGTGTCATTGCATGTGTGTTCTTTTTACTAACAACAACCAGTCATTGAAATGTATGTTCTTTTCACATACCACATATGGATCCACTAGTGTCAATGCATGTGTGTTCTTTTTACTAACAACAACCAGAGTCATTGCATGTGTGTTCTCTTCAGAGACCACACATGGATCCACCAATGTCATTGCATGTGTGTTCTTTTTACTATCAAGAACCAAAGTCATTGAAATGTGTGTTCTCTTCAGAGACAACACATGGATCCACCAGTGTCATTGTATGTGTATTCTTTTTACTAACAACAACCAGTTTCATTGCATGTGTGTTCTTTTCACAATCCCCCTATGGATCCACCAGTGCCATTGCATGTGTGCTTTTTTTACTAACAACAACCAGAGTCATTTCATGTGTGTTCTTTTCACATACCACATATGGATCCACCAGAGTCATTGAAATGTGTGTTCTCTTCACTGACCACACATGGATCCACCAGTGTTATTGCATGTGTGTTCTTTTCACATGCCACATATGGATCCACTAGTGTCATTACATGTGTGTTCTTTTCACAATCCACCTATGGATCCACCAGTCTCATTGCATGTGTGTTCTTTTTACTAACAACAACTGGAGTCATTCCATGACTGTTCTTTTCACATACCACATATGGATCCACCAGTGTCATTGAAATGTGTGTTCTCTTCAGAGACCACACATGGATCCACCAGTGTCATTACATGTGTGTTCTTTTTACTAACAACAACTGGAGTCATTGTATGTGTGTTCTTTTCAGATACCACATATGGAACAACCAGAGTCATTGCATGTGTGCTCTTTTCACAATCCACCTATGGATCCACCAGTGTCATTGCATGTGTGTTCTTTTTACAAACAACAACCAGAGTCATTGAAATGTGTGTTCTTTTAACATACCACATATGGATCCACAAGTGTCATTGCATGTGTGTTCTTTTTACTAACAACAACCAGAGTCATTGCATGTGTGTTCTCTTCAGAGACCACAACTGGATCCTGATGTCATTGCATGTGTGCTCTTTTTACTAACAACAACCAGAGTCATTGAAATGTGTGTTCTCTTCAGAGACCACACATGGATCCACCAGTGTCATTGCATGTGTGTTATTTTTACTAACAACAACCAGAGTCATTGAAATGGATGTTCTCTTCAGAGACAACACATGGATCCACCAGTGTCATTGCATGTGTGTTCTTTTTACTAACAACAACCAGTGTCATTGCATGTGTGTTCTTTTCACAACCCCCCTATGAATCCACCAGTGCCATTGCATGTGTGCTTTTTTTACTAACAACAACCAGAGTAATTTCATGTGTGTTCTTTTCACATACCACATATGGATCCACCAGTCATTGAAATGTGTTCTCTTGAGAGA
The DNA here is from genome assembly GCA_023614405.1 of Avena insularis. Classification (NCBI taxonomy): domain Eukaryota; kingdom Viridiplantae; phylum Streptophyta; class Magnoliopsida; order Poales; family Poaceae; genus Avena; species Avena insularis. Next base: position 202,238 of record JAJUPC010000457.1, read on the forward strand.
CCACACATGGATCCTGATGTTATTGCATGTGTGTTCTTGTTACTAACAACAACCGTAGTCAGTGCATGTGTGTTCTTTTCACATGCCACATGTAGATCCACCAGTGTCATTGCATGTGTGTTCTTTTCACAATCCACCTATGGATCCACCAGTCTCATTGCATGTGTCTTCTTTTTACTAACAGCAACTGGAGTCCTTTCATGACTGTTCTTTTCACATACCATATGGATCCACCAAGTTTCATTGAAATGTGTGTTCTCTTCAGAGACCACACATGGATCCACCAGTGTCATTACATGTGTGTTCTTTTTACTAACAACAACTGCAGACATTGCATTTGTGTTCTTTTCACATACCACATATGGAACAACCAGAGTCATTGCATGTGTTCTCTTTTCACAATCCACCTATGGATCCACCAGTGTCATTGCATGTGTGTTCTTTTTAAAACAACAACGAGTCATTGACATGTGTGTTCTTTTCACATACCACATATGGATCCACTAGTGTCAATGCATGTGTGTTCTTTTACTAACAACAACCGAGTCATTGCATGTGTGTTCTCTTCAGAGACCACACATGGATCCTGATGTTATTACATGTGTGTTCTTTTTACTAACAACAACTGAGTCATTGCATTTGTGTTCTTTTCACATAACACATATGGAACAACCAGAGTCATTGCATGTGTGCTCTTTTCAGAATCCACCTATGGATCCACCAGTGTTTTAACAGTTGTGTTCTTTTTACAAACAAAAACCAGTCATTGAAATGTGTGTTCTTTTCACATACCATATATGGATCCACCAATGTCATTGCATGTGCTCTTTTACTAACAACAACCAGAGCCATTGCATGTGTGTTCTCTTCAAAGACCACACATGGATCCACCGATGTCATTGCATGTGTGTTCTTTTACTAAAACAACCAGAGTCATTGAAATGTGTGTTCTCTTGAGACCACACATGGATCCTGATGTCATTGCATGTGCGTTCTTTTTACTAACAACAAACAGTGTCATTGCATGTGTGTTCTTTTCACATACCACATATGGATCCAGAAGTGTCATTGCATATGTGTTCTTTTCACAATACACCTATGGATCCACCAGTGTCATTGTATGTGTGTTGTTTTTACTAACAACTAGAGTCATTTCATGACTGTTCTTTTCACATACCACATATGGATCCACTAGTGCCATTGAAATGTGTATTCTCTTCAGAGACCACACATGGATCCACTAGTGTCATTGCATGTGTGTTCTTTTTACTAACAACAACTAGAGTCATTGTATGTGTGTTCTTTTCACATACCACATATGGATCCACCAGTGTCATTGCATGTGTGCTGTTTTCACAATCCACCTATGGATCCACCAGTGTCATTGCATGTGTGTTCTTTTTACTAACAACAACCAGAGTCATTGAAATGTATGTTCTTTTACATACCACATATGGATCCACTAGTGTCAATGCATGTGTGTTCTTTTTACTAACAAAAACCAGAGTCATTGCATGTGTGTTCTCTTCAGAGACCACACATGGATCCACCAATGTCATTGCATGTGTGTTCATTTTACTAACAACAACCAAAGTCATTGAAATGTGTGTTCTCTTCAGAGACAACACATGGATCCACCAGTGTCATTGTATGTGTATTCTTTTTACTAACAACAACCAGTTTCAATGCATGTGTGTTCTTTTCACAATCGCCCTATGGATCCACCAGTGCCATTGCATGTGTGCTTTTTTTACTAACAACAACCAGAGTCATTTCATGTGTGTTCTTTTCGCATACCACATATGGATCCACCAGAGTCATTGAAATGTGTGTTCTCTTCACAGACCACACATGGATCCACCAGTGTTATTGCATGTGTGTTCTTGTTACTAACAACAACCAGAGTCATTGCATGTGTGTTCTTTTCACATGCCACATATGGATCCACTAGTGTCATTGCATGTGTGTTCTTTTCACAATCCACCTATGGATCCACCAGTCTCATTGCATGTGTGTTCTTTTTACTAACAACAACTGGAGTCATTTCATGACTGTTCTTTTCACATACCACATATGGATCCACCAGTGTCATTGAAATGTGTGTTCTCTTCAGAGACCACACATGGATCCACCAGTGTCATTACATGTGTGTTCTTTTTACTAACAACAACTGGAGTCCTTTCATGACTGTTCTTTTCACATACCACATATGGATCCACCAGTATCATTTAAATGTGTGTTCTCTTCAGAGACCACACATGGAACCACCAGTGTCATTACATGTGTGTTCTTTTTACTAACAACAACTGGAGTCATTGCATGTGTGTTCTTTTCACATACCACATATGGAACAACCAGTCATTGCATGTGTGCTCTTTTCACAATCCACCTATAGATCCACCAGTGTCATTGCGTGTGTGTTCTTTTTACAAACAACAACCAGAGTCATTGAAATGTGTGTTCTTTTCACATACCACATATGGATCCACAAGTGTCATTGCATGAGTGTTCTTTTTACTAACAGCAACCAGAGTCATTGCATGTGTGTTCTCTTCAGAGACCACACATGGATCCACCAGTGTCATTGCATGTGTGCTCTTTTTACTAACAACAACAAGAGTCATTGAAATGTGTGTTCTCTTCAGAGACCACACATGGATCCACCAGTGTCATTGCATGTGTGTTCTTTTTACTAACAACAACCAGAGTCATTGAAATGGGTGTTCTCTTCAGATACCACACATGCATCCACCAGTGTTATTGCATGTGTGTTCTTGTTACTAACAACAGCCAGAGTCATTGCATGTGTGTTCTTTTCACATACCACATATGGATCCACCAGTGTCATTGCATGTGTGTTCTTTTCACAATCCACCTATGGATCCACCAGTGTCATTGCATGTGTGTTCTTTTTACTAACAACAACTGGAGTCATTTCATGACTGTTCTTTTCACATACCACATATGGATCCACCAGTGTCATTGAAATGTGTTCTCTTCAGAGACCACACATGGATCCTGATGTCATTACATGTGTGTTCTTTTTAGTACCAACAACTAGAGTGATTGCATGTGTGTTCTTTTCACATACCACATATGGATCCACCAGTGTCATTGCATGTGTGCTCTTTTCACAATCCACCTATGGATCCACCAGTGTCATTGCATGTGTGTTCTTTTTACGAACAACAACCAGAGTCATTGAAATGTGTGTTCTTTTCACATACCACATATGGATCCACCAGTGTCATTGCATGTGTGTTCTTTTTACTAACAACAACCAGAGTCATTGCATGTGTGTTCTCTTTAGAGACCACACACGGATCCACTAGTGTCATTGCATGTGTGTTCTTTTCACATACCACATATGATCCACCAGTGTCATTGTATGTGTGCTCTTTTTACTAACAACAACCAGAGCCATTGCATGTGTGTTCTCTTTAGAGACCACACATGGATCCACCAGTGTCATTGCATGTGTGTTCTTTTTCCTAACAACAACCAGAGTCATTGAAATGTGTGTTCTCTTTAGAGACCACACATGGATCCACCAATGTCATTGCATGTGTTTTCTTTTTACTAACAACAACTGGAGTCATTGCATGTGTGTTATTTTCACATACCACATATGGATCCACCAGTGTCATTGCATGTGTTCTCTTTTCACAATCCACCTATGGATTCACCAGTGTCATTGCATGTGTGTTCTTTTTACTAATAAAAACCAGAGTCATTGAAATGTGTGTTCTTTTCACATACCACATATGGATCCACCAGTGTCATTGCATGTGTGTTCTTTTTACTAACAACAACTAGAGTCATTGCATGTGTGTTCTCTTCAGAGACCACACATGGATCCACCAGTGTCATTGCATGTGTGTTCTTTTTACTAACAACAACCAGAGTCATTGAAATGTGTGTTCTCTTGAGAGACAACACATGGATCCACCAGTGTCATTGCATGTGTGTTCTTTTTACTAACAACAACCAGTGTCATTGCATGTGTGTTCTTTTCACAACCCCCCTATGAATCCACCAGTGCCATTGCATGTGTGCTTTTTTTACTAACAACAACCAGAGTCATTTCATGTGTGTTCTTTTCACATACCACATATGGATCCACCAGAGTCATTGAAATGTGTGTTCTCTTCAGAGACCACACATGGATCCACCAGTGTTATTGCATGTGTGTTCTTGTTACTAAAAACAACCAGAGTCATTGCATGTGTGTTCTTTTCACATGCCACATATAGATCCACTCGTGTCATTGCATGTGTGTTATTTTCACAATCCACCTATGGATCCACCAGTCTCATTGCATGTGTCTTCTTTTTACTAACAACAACTGGAGTCCTTTCATGACTATTCTTTTCACATACCACATATGGATCCACCAGTGTCATTGAAATGTGTGTTCTCTTCAGAGACCACACATGGATCCACCAGTGTCATTACATGTGTGTTCTTTTTACTAACAACAACTTGAGTCATTGCATTTGTGTTCTTTTCACATACCACATATGGAACAACCAGATTCATTGCATGTGTGCTCTTTTCACAATCCACCTATGGATCCACTAGTGTCATTGCATGTGTTTTCTTTTTACAAACAACAACCAGAGTCATTGAAATGTGTGTTCTTTTCACATACCACATATGGATCTACCAATGTCATTGCATGTGTGCTCTTTTTACTAACGACAACCAGAGTCATTGCATGTGTGTTCTCTTCAAAGACCACACATGGATCCACCAGTGTCATTGCATGTGTGTTCTTTTTACTAAAAACAACCAGAGTCATTGAAATGTGTGTTCTCTTCAGAGACCACACATGGATCCACAAGATTGCATGTGTGTTCTTTTTACTAACAACAAGTGTCATTGCATGTGTGTTCTTTTCACATAACACATATGTATCCACAAGTGTCATTGCATATGTGTTCTTTTCACAATACACCTATGGATCCACCAGTGTCATTGTATGTGTGTTGTTTTTACTAACAACAACTAGAGTCATTTCATGACTGTTCTTTTCACATACCACATATGGATCCACCAGTGCCATTGAAATGTCTATTCTCTTCAGAGACCACACATGGATCCACTAGTGTCATTGCATGTGTGTTCTTTTTACTAACAACAACTAGAGTCATTGTATGTGTGTTCTTTTCACATACCACATATGCATCCACCAGTGTCATTGCATGTGTGCTGTTTTCACAATCCACCTATGGATCCACCAGTGTCATTGCATGTGTGTTCTTTTTACTACCAACAACCAGAGTCATTGAAATGTATGTTCTTTTCACATACCACATATGGATCCACTAGTGTCAATGCATGTGTGTTCTTTTTACTAACAACAACCAGAGTCATTGCATGTGTGTTCTCTTCAGAGACCACACATGGATCCACCAATGTCATTGCATGTGTGTTCTTTTTACTAATAACAACCAAAGTCATTGAAATGTGTGTTCTCTTCAGAGACAACACATGGATCCACCAGTGTCATTGTATGTGTATTCTTTTTCCTAACAACAACCAGTTTCATTGCATGTGTGTTCTTTTCACAATCCCCCTATGGATCCACCAGTGCCATTGCATGTGTGCTTTTTTTACTAACAACAACCAGAGTCATTTCATGTGTGTTCTTTTCACATACCACATATGGATCCACCAGAGTCATTGAAATGTGTGTTCTCTTCACAGACCACACATGGATCCACTAGTGTTATTGCATGTGTGTTCTTGTTACTAACAACAACCAGAATCATTGCATGTGTGTTCTTTTCACATGCCACATATGGATCCACTAGTGTCATTGCATGTGTGTTCTTTTCACAATCCACCTATGGATCCACCAGTCTCATTGCATGTGTGTTCTTTTTACTAACAACAACTGGAGTCATTTCATGACTGTTCTTTTCACATACCACATATGGATCCACCAGTGTCATTGAAATGTGTGTTCTCTTCAGAGACCACACATGGATCCACCAGTGTCATTCCATGTGTGTTCTTTTTACTAACAACAACTGGCGTCATTGCATGTGTGTTCTTTTCACATACCACATATGGAACAACCAAAGTCAATGCATGTGTGCTCTTTTCACAATCCACCTATGGATCCACCAGTGTCATTGCGTGTGTGTTCTTTTTACAAACAACAACCAGAGTCAATGAAATGTGTGCTCTTTGCACATACCACATATGGATCCACAAGTGTCATTCCATGTGTGTTCTTTTTACTAACAACAACCAGAGTCATTGCATGTGCGTTCTCTTCAGAGACCACACATGGATCCACCAGTGTCATTGCATGTGTGCTCTTTTTACTAACAACAACCAGAGTCATTGAAATGTGTGTTCTCTTTAGAGACCACACATGGATCCACCAGTGTCATTGCATGTGCGTTCTTTTTACTAACAACAACCAGAGTCATTGAAATGGGTGTTCTCTTAAGAGACCACACATGGATCCACCAGTGTTATTGCATGTGTGTTCTTGTTAGTAACAACAACCAGAGTCATTGCATGTGTGTTCTTTTCACATACCATATATGGATCCACCAATGTCATTGCATGTGTGTTCTTTTCACAATCCACCTATGGATCCACCAGTGACATTACATGTGTGTTCTTTTGACTAACAACTAGAGTCATTGCATGTGTGTTCTTTTCACATACCACATATGGATCCACCAGTGTCATTGAAATGTGTGTTCTCTTCAGAGACCACACATGGATCCACCAGTGTCAGTACATGTGTGTTCTTTTTAGTAACAACAACTGGAGTGATTGCATGTGTGTTCTTTTCACATACCACATATAGATCCACCAGTGTCATTGCATATGTGCTCTTTTCACAATCCACCTATGGATCCACCAGTGTCATTGCATGTGTGTTCTTTTTACTAACAACAACTGGAGTCATTGAAATGTGTGTTCTTTTCACATACCACATATGGATCCACCAGTGTCATTGCATGTGTGTTCTTTTTACTAACAACAACCAGAGTCATTGCATGTGTGTTCTTTTTACTAACAACAACCAGAGTCATTGCATGTGTGTTCTTTTCACATACCACATATGGATCCACCAGTGTCATTGTATGTGTGCTGTTTTTACTAACAACAACCAGAGCCATTGCATGTGTGTTCTCTTTAGAGACCACACATGGATCCACCAGTGTCATTGCATGTGTGTTCTTTTTCCTAACAACAACCAGAGTCATTGAAATGTGTGTTCTCTTTACAGACCACACATGGATCCACCAGTGTCATTGCATGTGTGTTCTTTTTACTAACAACAACTGGAGTCATTGCATCTGTGTTCTTTTCACATACCACATATGTATCCACCAGTGTCATTGCATGTGTTCTCTTTTCACAATCCACCTATGGATCCACCAGTGTCATTGCATGTGTGTTATTTTTACTAACAACAACCAGAGTCATTGAAATGTGTGTTCTTTTCACATACCACATATGGATCCACCAGTGTCATTGCATGTGTGTTCTGTTTACTAACAACAACCAGAGTCATTGCATGTGTGTTCTCTTCAGAGACCACACATGGATCCACCCGTGTCATTGCATGTGTGTTCTATTTACTAACAACAACCAGAGTCATTGAAATGTGTGTTCTCGTTAGAGACAACACATGGATCCACCAGTGTCATTGCATGTGTGTTCTTTTTACTAACAACAACCAGTGTCATTGCATGTGTGTTCTTTTCACAACCCCCTACGAATACACCAGTGCCATTGCATGTGTGCTTTTTTTACTAACAACAACCAGAGTCATTTCATGTGTGTTCTTTTCACATACCACATATGGATCCACCAGAGTCATTGAAATGTGTGTTCTCTTCAGAGACCACACATGGATCCACCAGTGTTATTGCATGTGTGTTCTTGTTACTAACAACAACCAGAGTCATTGCATGTGTGTTCTTTTCACGTGCCACATATAGATCCACTAGTGTCATTGCATGTGTGTTCTTTTCACAATCCACCTATGGATCCACCAGTCTCATTGCATGTGTCTTCTTTTTACTAATAACAACTGGAGTCCTTTCATGACTGTTCTTTTCACATACCACATATGGATCCACCAGTGTCATTGAAATGTGTGTTCTCTTCAGAGACCACACATGGATACACTAGTGTCATTGCATGTGTGTTCGTTTTACTAACAACAACCAGAGTCATTGCATGTGTGTTCTCTTCAGAGACCACACATGGATCCACCAGTGTCATTGCATGTGTGCTCTTTTTACTAACAACAATCAGAGTCATTGAAATGTGTGTTCTCTTCAGAGACCACACATGGATCCACCAGTTTCATTGCATGTGTGTTCTTTTTACTAACAAGAACCAGAGTCATTGAAATGGGTGTTCTCTTCAGAGACCACACATGGATCCACCAGTGTTATTGCATGTGTGTTCTTATTACTAACAACAACCAGAGTCATTGCATGTGTGTTCTTTTTGTTGGGACCACAGCATAGAAAACAAAAAAATTCCTACGATGTGAACTACACGCCAAGATCTATCTACTAGGTACAAAGCAACGGGTGGACATACATCCAAAGAGAACTTACCCTCGTAGACAACGAGCTTTGTTAACGAGTAGGAACTCGTGGTTGATGTAGTCGTACACTTGCCGATCTCAAGATCGTGATGAAGTCCAGCTGGTCCGGCTCCAGCACGTCCATCAGATCCAGCTCCAGCACCACCAAGTCCAGCACCGCAAAGCAGCGGTGCATCCGTGATCGCACACACGTCCGGTACCCCGACAACCTCCATCCCTCGCTCCAGCAAAGCAGCGGAAGCAGCAACTCCTTTCCAGATAAAGCCACCGGGAACATGTATCTCGCTAATCCGAGACCATGGGGAATAATACTAGAGGGGGAGAGAGATCCTTCACGAGGAGGTGTGTGTGAGAAGTGAGAGGGGGCCTTTTATAGGAGGAGGGAGGTACCTCCCATGGCGGCGCCCCATGGAGGTGACCCTTCACCTCCCCCATTCATGTGGTGGTAACCCCCCTCCACATAAATTTGCCTCTTCACATTCTCCATTAAAGTCTCCACTTTAAATGCATTAAATTTCTCCAAATTTAATGCTCTCTCATTTAATAAAACTCTTTTATTAGTTTTATTCAGAATTTTGTTAATTACTTTAATTAACAAACATTCACATAAAACCCCCTGCAACATTTCAATATTACATGCAAAACCAATTTCAGCAATTTCACCCAAACAGTTTGGTGTCTATTGAAATAATTCCGTCTTTCTTAAATCTTTATCTGAAACATATTTGCTCCAAATGTTGTCGGTATCCCTTAAGTGTGTCACCCTACGGTTCGCGAATAATGCAGACATGATCGAGACCCCTCTCAGATCAATAATCAGAAGCGGGACCTAGAGATCCATACTGACTCCTACACATTCAACGATGACTTCTGTGATCGTGAGAACCTTTAACGCTAGTAACTAAATCCCTTTGTCCTGCAATATATTACATGTCTGAGATTCGATCATCGGTATCTCCATACCTAGTTTGATCTCGTTACTGACATGCACTCTTTTCTTGTTCCCATGATATAACATTCTAGTGATCACATCACTTGCTTGCAAGCTATTTCAATGTGATACCACCTAGAGGGCCCAGAGTATATCTATCCGTCATTGGGATGGACAAATCCCACTCTTGATCCATGAGCCTCAACATAACACCTTCGTAGCGCTGAACCCACCTTTATAGTCACCCTGTTACGGTGTGACGTTTGATGTTATCAAGATACTCTTCCGGTGTTAGCAATTAACATGATCTCATGGTCTAAGGATAAAGATTACTTCGTATGATGTTATAGCAATATAAACATAATGACTTTGATCATAATGCTATAGTTCGGATGAATGTTCATCACATCATTCCACCAATGTTGTGACCTCGTTATTAACAACATCCAATGTCCATGATCAGGAAACCTTGATCATCTTGTTAATCAACGAGCTAGTCTATAAGAGAGGCATGACTAGGAACCTTTTATTTGTTTATTAAACACACATGTATTGACGTTTCCTATCAATACAATTATAGCATGCAAAATAAACATTTATCATAAACATGGAATAAGATAATAACCACTTTATTATTGCCTCTCGGGCATATTCCCTTCAGTCTCCCAATTGCAGTAGAGTCAATAATCTAGTTTGAAAAACTTTGCGTATTGAACACCTATGGCTTTCTGGTGTTGCATATACGCTATTGCTAGTGGTTAACATAATCTCTGGATCTGACAGTTTTAGGTCCGTGTGTATTTGCATGTCTCTGCGTCTCTACGCATCACTCATTCTCAAATGAGATGGCATTGTATAGATTTGGTCCTTTGGTGAGACCTTTAGTTCATTCGGCTCAAAATATGTTGATATTATTGCCACACAATATATCTTCATAGTATTAGCCCACTTTGAACCACACCTAGTTTGATAACAAACTACTTAACACAAATGCCCTCCTATGTTGCTACTATAGCAGTCATATAATTAGCCTTTTGTTGTAGTATCCGTCACAATATCTCAACTTTGGAACTCATCCAAATCCATCATGGAACATCCTTTCCATTATATTGTGCCACCCATAGTTTAAATTGAGATAAATTTAATTTGTATCTTGTGACAAAACTAGTATCAATGTAACACTTTACAATGAACTACCTTTAACTATTTATCACTTATACATGATATATTATTAGTTCTTCCAAAGCTCATAAGAATATCTTTACTATTGTCCAATGATCATATTATGAATCATTCTGGTACATGCTCATAACATTTAGAGCATAGGACATTCTGGATATATACATATCATGGTATAATCGATCAAATTTTTCATGTGATTTTACTCACCAAGTGTTGAAACACTTGAATCTTGATACAATCCTTTCCATGCAGCAAGAACCTTTCTTGTTGTTTCCATATTGATCCCTTTCAATATCACATATATGTATGTCTGGCACAACCATATTAGCGCCTTAATCTATCCATATAGATATTGATGCCTAATATTCTGGGTTTGCCCAAGTCTTTCATCGAAATCTTATTTTAATGAAATCCTTAACTTGTGTCAATTCAAGTTACATCATTTCCAATCAACAATATGTCCTCTACATAATGTATTAGAAATATGTCTCATCGCTCCCACTTAATTTCTTGCAAATGCAAGCATCTTCATCATCTCTGATGAATTTAAACTCTTTTAACAGTTTCATCATGGTGAAGATTCCAACTCCGCTATGCTTACTTAAACTATTGAAGTTTACATGCCCTTTAGCACCCTTTGAATTAACAAAACCCTTGGACCATGTCATGTACATGTCCTAGGTTACCATTCTATTAGAAGAACCTTGTTTTGTTTATTCAACTACCATATACCAAATTATATGTAGTGGTTGCTACATTAATCCGTCAAGACTATATATCGCTATGAAAGATCATATCTTGTCATAGTCAACTCCTTGAACATTGCCGTAAACTTCTTTCCGACATGTCGACTATTTCATAGATGTTAAACATCCATGTCTATTTTTTATAGATCCAAACACGACCGATAGGCTTCACGCCTTTCAGAGGGTCTTCAAGTTCGTAAACTTGTTTTCTCGTGTATGGTTACTATCACGGATTCTATGACTTCTAGTCATTTTATGGAGTCAGGGCCCATCATCGCTTCTTTGCATGTAGTCGGTTCATCATTATCAAAAAAATAACGACTTGCTTATCAAATCTTACTATTTGATTCTTACCGACCCTACGGTTCTATAGGAACTCTAATCTTGAGATCACACCTTTTGTAATCACGAGAGCCATGAGCATTGTGGCCGCCAGGACACTTTCCGCGCGCCATTTAGCACATATAGCTAAGGTTCAACAACCTTATCAAAGTTCTATTGTCCTCCCACTTAACTTTTCACGAAAAATTCCTTCTCAAGAAACTTGACGTTCCAAGTAACAAAATCTTTTGTCCTCGGTGTTATGGAGAAATTCCCAACAAATTCTTTGGGATAACCTACAAAGACGTGCTTATCCGACTTTGGTTGTAAACATTTTACTTATGCATAGCATACCAAAATTTAAGAAAATACAATTGGTTTTATCCCAAACCATAACTCATATGGTGTCATTTCAATGGATCACGATGGTGCTCTTTTCAGTGTAAAAGCGGTAGTCTCTAAAGCTTCAATCCTTAAAACATAATGGCAGTTTTATAAATGACACCTTTGATCTTACCATGTCAAACATGGTTTGATTTCATCTCTCGAATATACCATACTCCTATGGTTTATCGGGAAAACACAAATCATGGAACAATTCCTCAAATCTTAGGTGTTTTGCTAAACCTGTAACTCAAATATCCTCCTTTATGATCAAATCATAAACTCTTTATTTTCTTGTTACAATGATTTTCCACTTCATCTTGAAAGTCTTTGAACAATTTTCAAATGTTTCATACTTCTTCCTTATTAAGTAAATATACAGATATATTCACTCAAATTTTCGGAGAAAGCATATGAAGCAAAAAGATCCATCGCATATGGCTACACATAATGGACTATGCACATCAGCATGCACAATTTCCAATAAGCTAGTCATCCGTTCCTCTCTGGCCTATGGATGGAGTTTCAATTATCTCGAGGAAAGTCTCACATGCGTCAATTGATCAAAATCAAAGACTCCAAAAATCCATCAACATGGAGTTTCTTCATGTTTTCTTTTCAATATAATTTAAACAGCGATGTCACTTCATAAGTGATCTTTTAATCATTTGTCTTGCGACATTTTAGCAATAGTGTTTATGGATGTGATTTCTCCAACTAGACTTGTAAAAGTTCATCCATCCTTTATGGAATATGGTAATTATTTGAACAGCCATTGTTCTCATGATACCGGAACAAAATAACAATTATTTAAACAAATCTTGAAGGCTTGGTTTGATGACAACGAAAAACACAATAACACTTTATTTGTTTTTGATGAACATCATCACTCATTCTCTTGCTGGTTACTTAGGCCATTGTAGTTCATGAATTGCGTTGTCCTGTATGACATTTCATACCAACCAATTCGGTATCCAATACCGATATCCAATACCTAAGAACCACATTGTTTAACAAGCAAGGAATATAGCCATAACATGTATATCTTCTATATACCTAAGTTGGACATCTCCAACCTTATATTTTCTGCCAAATATTTTATAGATTCTCTTTCAGCAATTCCTTTTTCTTTTAAAAGAATCTATCAACATCAATAGTGGTGTCATTCACAGGACACATAGTACAAAGCGTATATAGTCAAATACTAATACCTTTGGACTTGCACTTTGAAGTGGATCACCATCATCAAATGTTTGGTGTTCTTTTCAAAAATCCATTCTTTAGTAATCTATTAGTGTAGTAAACATTTTACTTACATCTTCTATTCATCCTTATCATGACAACTTTCATGATCAAGCTACTATAGCCTGTAAGGAAGAATCGCGGGTATAATATCAGTTCCCAAAACCCTTTTCGTAGATTCGGATGCCTAGCATCTCCATCCTTCACAAATTCTCATACAATATGAGAACATGTATTTTGCTAAATTATACTCTATCATAATGCAACCAAAAACACTGTTTTAGATATCACAATATCTTTCACACATGATGGTTTCTGAAACAATTTTCAGCTCCAATATAATCTTAATATTAAAACAACTTTTTGAATATCAATAATCATGGAGGCAAACATGATACTTTAGATACTAACATTGGAATTCTTACTCTTGATTTAATACTACTTATTAAACTTCATGGAGTAAATAGAGTTTGCTGAAAGTTTGCAATAGGACTTATAAACTTTAAATTGACATTCAAAACAATACGATACCAGTTCGTAAAGTAAATATCCAGAATTCTATAGTTCTACTATCTCAATTAAAACTAAGCATAAGGTAGTGAACAGAATGCCAATGACTACAACAAACTATGAAAATTCACATTGATTTAGTTTATGACAAATTGAGTTCGACTAATCCAAATTAGAAATTAACTCTCACTCAAAAACGACATCCCTCGTGCCTTTTTGGTGATTACATGAACCAAATCCACTACACCAAGTCCGATCATCACGTGAGTCGGTGTAGCTTCAAAGGCAAGCATCAATATGGTGATCACATCAACTATGTGACTCATGCTTAACCTTTCGGTCCGTGTTCCGAGGCCATGTCAGACATGCTAGGCTCGCCAAGTAAGAACCTTAGTATTCACGTGTGTAAAACTGTCTTACACCCGTTGCATGAAAGCGTAGAGTTGAGAACACCTGATCATCACGTGATGTCTCGAAAACACGATCCATAGAACGGTGCATACTTAAGGAAGAACACATTTTTATCTTGATATCTAAAAGAGGGATCATCTTACAATGCTATAGAAAGCGCCAAACTAGCAGTATAAGATGATAACATCTAATGTGTAAAGTGAGATGATATGGTCCATGCATTTGATCTCTATCACTTGCATCGTGGTATGATCTCTATCATTCCTTTGTGTGTAAGGCCAAGGTCTATGGAACTTACACGTTGAGTGTGTTGTAAGAGTATCTATCATACATCTACTTACAACAATACCATATCAATACACTAGCCTAGCAACGATCTAAACTAGACGCCTCTAATTTATCAATTGCAAGTTTTACGTGGCTTAGGGCTTTTGGAGATAGAATCGTTCTTACCTACGAACATGAACCACAACAAGGATAACTAAGTTATTAGCAACTCGTTGTAAATCAGATATTGACTATAGTAGGAGAGACAAACACCCGCCAGCCACTTATGCAAAACAAGTTGCATGTCAGTCGTGGAACCGGTCTCATGTACGATGACATGTAAGGTTGGTCCGGGCCGCTTCATCCCACTATGCCACCAATATCCAAAATACATAGAAGATGCAATAACATGATCATCATCGCCCACATATCAACATATGTGTACTACCCGTGCTAAGCACCTACGCATAGATCAGGCTCGGATACCACTGTTGGGACCGCAGCATAGAAAACAAAAAATTTCCTACGATGTGAACTACACGCCAAGATCTATCTACTAGGTACAAAGCAACGGGTGGACATACATCCAAAGAGAACTTACCCTCGTAGACAACGAGCTTTGTTAACGAGTAGGAACTCGTGGTTGATGTAGTCGTACACTTGCCGATCTCAAGATCGTGATGAAGTCCAGCTGGTCCGGCTCCAGCATGTCCATCAGATCCAGCTCCAGCACCACCAAGTCCAGCACCGCAAAGCAGCAGTGCATCCGTGATCGCACACACGTCCGGTACCCCAACAACCTCCATCCCTCGCTCCAGCAAAGCAGCGGAAGCAGCAACTCCTTTCCAGATAAAGCCACCGGGAACATGTATCTCGCTAATCCGAGACCATGGGGGAATAATACTAGAGGGGGAGAGAGATCCTTCACGAGGAGGTGTGTGTGAGAAGTGAGGAGAGGGGGGCCTTTTATAGGAGGAGGGGAGGGTACCCCTCCCATGTCCGGCGCCCCATGGAGGTGACCCATCACCTCCCCCATTCATGTGGTGGTAACCCCCTCCACATAAATTTGCCTCTTCACATTCTCCATTAAAGTCTCCACTTTAAATGCATTAAATTTCTCCAAATTTAATGCTCTCTCATTTAATAAAACTCTTTTATTAGTTTTATTCAGAATTTTTTAATTACTTTAATTAACAAACATTCACATAAAACCCCCTGCAACATTTCAATATTACATGCAGAACCAATTTCAGCAATTTCACCCAAAACAGTTTCGGTGTCTATTGAAATAATTCCAGTTCTTTCTTAAATCTTTATCTGAAACATATTTGCTCCAAATGGTGTCGGTATCCCTTAAGTGTGTCACCCTACGGTTCACGAATAATGCAGACATGATCGAGACCCTCTCGATCAATAATCGAAGCGGGACACAGAGATCCATAAACTCCTACACATTCAACGATAACTTCTGTGATCGTGAGAACCTTTAACGCTAGTAACTAAATCCCTTTGTCCCGCGATATATTACATGTCCGAGATTCGATCATCGGTATCTCCATACCTAGTTTGATCTCGTTACCGACATGCACTCTTTTCTCATTCCCGTGATATAACATTCTAGTGATCACATCACTTGCTTGCAAGCTATTTCAGTGTGATATCACCGAGAGGGCCCAGAGTATATCTATCCATTATCGGGACGGACAAATCCACTCTTGATCCATGAGCCTCAACATAACACGAGTAATCGAACCCACCTTTATAGTCACCTGATTACGGTGTGACGTTTGATGTTATCAAGATACTCTTCCGGTGTTAGCAATTAACATGATCTCATGGTCTAAGGATAAAGATTACTTTGTATGATGTTATAGCAATATAAACATAATGACTTTGATCGTAATGCTATAATTCGGATGAATGTTCATCACATCATTCCACCAATGTTGTGACCTAGTTATTAACAACATCCAATGTCCATTATCAGGAAACCTTGATCATCTTGCTAATCAACGAGCTAGTCTATAAGAGAGGCATGACTAGGAACCTTTTATTTTTTCATTAAACACACATGTATTGATGTTTCCTATCAATACAATTATAGCATGCAAAATAAACATTTATCATAAACATGGAATAAGATAATAACCACTTTATTATTGCCTCTCGGGCATATTCCCTTCACTTTTCACATACCACATATGGATCCACACCAGTGTCACTGCATGTGTGGTCTTTTCACAATCCACCTATGGATCCACCAGTGTCATTGCATGTGTGTTCTTTTTACTAACAACAACTGGAGTCATTTGATGACTGTTCTTTTCACATACCACATACGGATCCACCAGTGTCATTGAAATGTGTGTTCTCTTCAGAGACCACACATGGATCCACCAGTGTCATTACATGTGTTTTCTTTTTACTAACAACAACTGGAGTGATTGCATGTGTGTTCTTTTCACATACCACATATGGATCCACCAGTGTCATTGCATGTGTGCTCTTTTCACAATCCACCTATGGATCCACCAGTGTCATTGCATGTGTGTTCTTTTTACTAACTACAACAAGAGTCATTGAAATGTGTGTTCTCTTCAGAGACCACACATGGATCCACCAGTGTTATTGCATGTGTGTTCTTGTTACTAACAACAACCAGAGTCATTGCATGTGTGTTCTTTTCACATACCACATATGGATCCACCAGTGTCATTGCATGTGTGCTTTTTTTACTAACAACAACCAGAGTCATTGAAATGTGTGTTCTCTTCAAAGACCACACATGGATCCACCAGTGTCATTGCATGTGTGTTCTTTCTACTAACAATAACCAGAGTCATTGCATGTGTGTTCTTTTCACATACCACATATGGATCCACCAGTGTCATTGCATGTGTATTCTTTTCACAATCCACCTATGAATCAAGTAGTGTCATTGCATGTGTGTTCTTTTTACTAACAACAACAGGTGTCATTTCATGTATGTTCTTTTCACATACCACATATGGATCCATCAGTGTCATTGAAATGTGTGTTCTCTTTAGAGACCACACATGGATCCACCAGTGTCATTACATGTCTGTTCTTTTTACTAACAACAACTGGAGTCATTGCATGTGTGTTATTTTCACATACCACATATGGAACAACCAGAGTCATTGCATGTGTGCTCTTTTCACAATCCACCTATGGATCCACCAGTGTCATTGAATGTGTGTTCTTTTTACTAACAACAACCAGAGTCATTGCATGTGTGTTCTTTTCACATACCACATATGGATCCACCAGTGTCATTGCATGTGTTCTCTTTTTACTAACAACAACCAGAGTCATTGCATGTGTGTTCTCTTTAGAGACCACACATGGATCCACCAGTGTCATTGCATGTGTGTTCTTTTTACTAAAAACAACCACAGTCATTGAAATGTGTGTTCTCTTCAAATACCACACATGGATCCACCAGTGTCATTGCGTGTGTGTTCTTTTTATTAATAACAACCAGTGTCATTGCATGTGTGTTCTTTTCACATACCAGATATGGATCCACAAGTGTCATTGCATATGTGTTCTTTTCACAATACACCTATGGATCCACCAGTGTTATTGTATGTGTGTTCTTTTTACTAACAACAACTGGAGTCATTTCATGACTATTCTTTTCACATACCACATATGGATCCACCAGTGTCATTGAAATGTGTATTCTCTTTGGAGACCACACATGGATCCACCAGTGTCATTGCATGTGTGTTCTTTTTACTAACAACAACTGGAGTGATTGCATGTGTGTTCTTTTCACATACCACATATGGATCCACCAGTGTCATTGCATATGTGCCCTTTTCACAATCCACCTATGGATCGACCAGTGTCATTGCATGTGTGTTCTTTTTACTAACAACAACCAGAGTCATTGAAATGTGTGTTCTTTTCACATACAAAATATGGATCCACGAGTGTCATTGCATGTGTGTTCGTTTTTACTAACAACAACCAGAGTCATTGCATGTGTGTTCTTCTCATATACCACATATGGATCCACCAGTGTCATTGCATGTGTGCTCTTTTTAGTAATAACAGAGTCATTGCATGTGTCTTCTCTTTAGAGATCACACATGGATCCACCACTGTCATTGCATGTGTCTTCTTTTTACTAACAACAACCAGAGTCATTGAAATGTGTGTTCTCTTCAGAGACAACACATGGATCCACCAGTGTCATTGTATGTGTATTCTTTTTACTAACAACAACCGGTGTCATTGCATGTGGGTTCTTTTCACAATCCCCCTATGGATCCACCAGTGCCATTGCATGTGTGCTTTTTACTAACAACAACCAGAGTAATTTCACGTGTGTTCTTTTCACATTCCACATATGGATCCACCAGAGTCATTGAAATGTGTGTTCTTTCTACTAACAACAACCAGAGTCATTGCATGTGTGTTCTTTTCACATACCACATATGGATCCACCAGTGTCATTGCATGTGTGCTCTTTTCACAATCCACCTATGGATCCACCTGTCTCATTGCATGTGTGTTCTATTTACTCACAACAACAGGAGTCATTTCATGAATGTTCTTTTCACATACCACATATGGATCCACTAGTGTCATTGAAATATGTGTTCTCTTCAGAGACCAGACATGGATCCACCAGTGTTATTACATGTGTGTTCTTTTTACAAACAACAACTGGAATCATTGCATGTGTGTTCTTTTCGCATACCACATATGGAACAACCAGAGTCATTGCATGTGTGCTCTTTCCACATTCCGCCTATGGATCCACCAGTGTCATTGCATGTGTGGTCTTTTTACTAACAACAAACAGAGTCATTGAAATGTGTGTTCTTTTCACATACCACATATGGATCAACCAGTGTCATTGCATGTGTGTTCTTTTTACTAACAACAACCAGAGTCATTGCATGTGTGTTCTCTTCAGACCACACACGGATCCACTAGTCTCATTGCATGTGTGTTCTTTTCACATACCACATATGGATCCACCAGTGCCATTGCATGTGTGGTCTTTTTACTAACAACAACCAGAGTCATTGCATGTGTGTTCTCTTTAGAGACCACACATGGATCCACCAGTGTCATTGCATGTGTGTTCTTTTTACTAACAACAACCAGAGTCATTGAAATGTCTGTTCTTTTCACATACCACATATGGATCCACTAGTGTCATTGCATGTGGTCTTTTTACTAACAACAACCAGAGTCATTGCATGTGTTCTTTTCACATACCACATATGCATCCACCAGTGTCATTGTATGTGTGCTCTTTTTACTAACAACAACCAGAGTCATCGCATGTGTGTTCTTTTTAGAGAGACACATGGATCCACAGCGTCATTGCATGTGTGTTATTTTACTAACAACAACCAGAGTCATTGAAATGTGTGTTCTCTTGAGACCACACATGGATCCACCATGTCATTGCATGTGTGTTCTTTTTACTAACAACAACCAGAGTCATTGCATGTGTGTTCTTTTCACATACCACATATGGATCCACTAGTGTCATTGCATGTGTGCTCTTTTCACAATCCACCTATGGATCCACCAGTGTCATTGCATGTGTGTTCTTTTTACTAACAACAACCAGAGTCAATGAAATGTGTGTTCTTTTCACATACCACATATGGATCCACCAGTGTCATTGCATGTGTGTTCTTTTTACTAACAACAACCAGAGTCATTGCATGTGTGTTCTCTTCAGAGACCACACATGGATCCACCAGTGTCATTGCATGTGTGTTCTTTTCACGTACCACATATGGATCCACTAGTGTCATTGCATGTGTGATCTTTTTACTAACAACAACCAGAGTCATTGCATGTGTGTGCTCTTTAGAGACCACACATGGATCCACCAGTGTCATTGCATGTGTGTTCTTTTTACTAACAACAACCAGAGTCATTGAAATGTGTGTTCTTTGCACATACCACACATGGATCCACCAGTGTCATTGCATGTGTGTTCTTTCTACTAACAACAACCAGAGTCATTGCATGTGTGTTCTTTTCACATACCACATATGGATCCACCAGTGTCATTGCATGTGTGCTCTTTCCACAATCCACCTATGGATCCACCTGTCATTGCATGTGTGGTCTTTTTACTAACAACAAGCAGAGTCATTGAAATGTGTGTTCTTTTCACATACCACATATGGATCAACCAGTGTCATTGCATGTGTGTTCTTTTTACTAACAACAACTGAGTCATTGCATGTGTGTTCTCTTGGAGACCACACGGATCCACTAGTCTCATTGCATGTGTTCTTTTCACATACCACATATGGATCCACAGTGCCATTGCATGTGTGATATTTTACTAACAACAACCAGAGTCATTGCATGTGTCTTCTCTTCAGAGACCACACATGGATCCACCGTGTCATTGCATGTGTGTTCTTTTACTAACAACAACGAGTAATTGAAATGTCTGTTCTTTTCACATACCACATATGGATCCACAAGTGTCATTGCATGTGTGTTCTTTTTACTACCACCAACCGAGTCATTGCATGTGTGTTCTCTTCACATACCACATATGCATCCACAGTGTCATTGTATGTGTGCTCTTTTACTAACAACAACTGAGTCATCGCATGTGTGTTCTTTTAGAGACGACACATGGATCCACCAATGTCATTGCATGTGTGTTATTTTACTAACAACAACAGAGTCATTGAAATGTGTGTTCTCTTGAGAGACCACATGGATCCACCAGTGTCATTGCATGTGTGTTCTTTTTACTAACAACAACCAGAGTCATTGCATGTGTGTTCTTTTCACATACCACATATGGATCCCCTAGTGTCATTGCATGTGTGCTCTTTTCACAATCCACCTTTGGATCCACCAGTGTCATTGCATGTGTGTTCTTTTTACTAACAACAACCGAGTCAATGAAATGTGTGTTCTTTTCACAGATCACACATGGATCCACTAGTGTCATTGCATGTGTGTTCTTTTTAGTAACAACAACCAGAGTCATTGAAATATGTGTTCTCTTCGGAGACCACACATGGATCCACCAGGTTCATTGCATGTATGTTCTTTTCACGTACCACATATGGATCCACTAGTGTCATTGCATGTGTGATCTTTTTACTAACAACAACCAGAGTCATTGCATGTGTGTGCTCTTTAGAGACCACACATGGATCCACCAGTGTCATTGCATGTGTGTTCTTTTTACTAACAACAAGGAGAGTCATTGAAATGTGTGTTCTTTGCACATACCACACATGGATCCACAGTGTCATTGCATGTGTGTTCTTTCTACTAACAACAACGAGTCATTGCATGTGTGTTCTTTTCACACACCACATATGGATCCACCAGTGTCATTGCATGTGGTTTTTCAAAATCCACCTATGGATCCACCTGTCTCATTGCATGTGTGTTATTTTTAATAACAACAACTGGAGTCATTTCATGACTGTTCTTTTCACATACCACATATGGATCCACTAGTGTCATTGAAATATGTGTTCTCTTGGAGACAGGACATGGATCCACAGTGTTATTACATGTGTGTTCTTTTACAAACAACAACTGGAATCATTGCATGTGTGTTCTTTTGCATACCACATATGGAACAACCCAGAGTCATTGCATGTGTGCTCTTTCCACAATCCGCCTATGGATCCACCGGTGTCATTGCATGTGTGGTCTTTTTACTAACAACAAAGCAGTCATTGAAATGTGTGTTCTTTTCATACCACATATGGATCAACCAGTGTCATTGCATGTGTGTTCTTTTTACTAACAACAACGAGTCATTGCATGTGTGTTCTCTTCAGAGACCACACGGATCCACTAGTCTCATTGCATGTGTGTTCTTTTCACATACCACATATGGATCCACCAGTGCCATTGCATGTGTGTTCTTTTTACTAACAACACTCAGAGTCATTGAAATGTGTGTTCTCTTTAGAGACTACACATGGATCCACGAGTGTCATTGCATGTGTGTTCTTTTTACTAACAACAATTAGAGTCATTGAAATGTCTGTTCTTTTCACATACCACATATGGATCCACAAGTGTCATTGCATGTGTGTTCTTTTTACTAACAACAACTAGAGTCATTGCATGTGTGTTCTCTTCACATACCACATATGCATCCACCAAAGGTCATTGTATGTGTGCTCTTTTACTAACAACAACCAGAGTCATCGCATGTGTGTTCTTTTTAGAGACGACACATGGATCCACCAGTCATTGCATGTGTGTTATTTTACTAACAACAACCAGTCATTGAAATGTGTGTTCTCTTCAGAGACCACACATGGATCCACCAGGTCATTGCATGTGTGTTCTTTTACTAACAACAACCAGAGTCATTGCATGTGTGTTCTTTTCACATACCACATATGGATCCACTAGTGTCATTGCATGTGTGCTCTTTTCACAATCCACCTATGGATCCACCAGTGTCATTGCATGTGTGTTCTTTTTACTAACAACAACCAGAGTCAATGAAATGTGTGTTCTTTTCACATACCACATATGGATCCACCAGTGTCATTGCATGTGTGTTCTTTTTACTAACAACAAAGCGAGTCATTTCATGAGTGTTCTCTTCAGAGACCACACATGGATCCACCTATGTCATTGCATGTGTGTTCTTTTCACGTACCACATATGGATCCACTAGTGTCATTGCATGTGTGATCTTTTTACTAACAACAACCAGAGTCATTGCATGTGTGTGCTCTTTAGAGACCACACATGGATCTACCAGTGTCATTGCATGTGTGTTCTTTTTACTAACAACAACCAGAGTCATTGAAATGTGTGTTCTTTGCACATACCACACATGGATCCACCAGTGTCATTGCATGTGTGTTCTTTCTACTAACAACAACCAGAGTCATTGCATGTGTGTTCTTTTCACATACCACATATGGATCCACCAGTGTCATTGCATGTGTGGTTTTTTCAAAATCCACCTATGGATCCACCTGTCTCATTGCATGTGTGTTCTTTTTACTAACAACAACTGGAGTCATTTCATGACTGTTCTTTTCACATACCACATATGGATCCACTAGTGTCATTGAAATATGTGTTCTCTTCAGAGACCAGACATGGATCCACCAGTGTTATTACATGTGTGTTCTTTTTACAAACAACAACTGGAATCATTGCATGTGTGTTCTTTTTGCATACCACATATGGAACAACCAGAGTCATTGCATGTGTGCTCTTTCCACAATCCGCCTATGGATCCACCAGTGTCATTGCATGTGTGGTCTTTTTACTAACAACAAACAGAGTCATTGAAATGTGTGTTCTTTTCACATACCACATATGGATCAACCAGTGTCATTGCATGTGTGTTCTTTTTACTAACAACAACCAGAGTCATTGCATGTGTGTTCTCTTCAGAGACCACACACGGATCCACTAGTCTCATTGCATGTGTGTTCTTTTCACATACCACATATGGATCCACCAGTGCCATTGCATGTGTGATATTTTTACTAACAACAACCAGAGTCATTGCATGTGTCTTCTCTTTAGAGACCACACATGGATCCACCAGTGTCATTGCATGTGTGTTCTTTTTACTAACAACAACCAGAGTCATTGAAATGTCTGTTCTTTTCACATACCACATATGGATCCACTAGTGTCATTGCATGTGTGTTCTTTTTACTAACAACAACCAGAGTCATTGCATGTGTGTTCTTTTCACATACCACATATGCATCCACCAGTGTCATTGTATGTGTGCTCTTTTTACTAACAACAACCAGAGTCATCGCATGTGTGTTCTTTTTAGAGACGACACATGGATCCACCAGCGTCATTGCATGTGTGTTATTTTTACTAACAACAACCAGAGTCATTG
Organism: Avena insularis; assembly: GCA_023614405.1. NCBI lineage: Eukaryota > Viridiplantae > Streptophyta > Magnoliopsida > Poales > Poaceae > Avena > Avena insularis. Next base: position 226,714 of record JAJUPC010000457.1, read on the forward strand.
AAATGTGTGTTCTCTTCAGAGACCACACATGGATCCACCAGTGTCATTGCATGTGTGTTCTTTTTACTAACAACAACCAGAGTCATTGCATGTGTGTTCTTTTCACATACCACATATGGATCCACTAGTGTCATTGCATGTGTGCTCTTTTCACAATCCACCTATGGATCCACCAGTGTCATTGCATGTGTGTTCTTTTTACTAACAACAACCAGAGTCAATGAAATGTGTGTTCTTTTCACATACCACATATGGATCCACCAGTGTCATTGCATGTGTGTTCTTTTTACTAACAACAACCAGAGTCATTGCATGTGTGTTCTCTTCAGAGACCACACATGGATCCACCTGTGTCATTGCATGTGTGTTCTTTTCACGTACCACATATGGATCCACTAGTGTCATTGCATGTGTGATCTTTTTACTAACAACAACCAGAGTCATTGCATGTGTGTGCTCTTTAGAGACCACACATGGATCTACCAGTGTCATTGCATGTGTGTTCTTTTTACTAACAACAACCAGAGTCATTGAAATGTGTGTTCTTTGCACATACCACACATGGATCCACCAGTGTCATTGCATGTGTGTTCTTTCTACTAACAACAACCAGAGTCATTGCATGTGTGTTCTTTTCACATACCACATATGGATCCACCAGTGTCATTGCATGTGTGGTTTTTTCAAAATCCACCTATGGATCCACCTGTCTCATTGCATGTGTGTTCTTTTTACTAACAACAACTGGAGTCATTTCATGACTGTTCTTTTCACATACCACATATGGATCCACTAGTGTCATTGAAATATGTGTTCTCTTCAGAGACCAGACATGGATCCACCAGTGTTATTACATGTGTGTTCTTTTTACAAACAACAACTGGAATCATTGCATGTGTGTTCTTTTTGCATACCACATATGGAACAACCAGAGTCATTGCATGTGTGCTCTTTCCACAATCCGCCTATGGATCCACCAGTGTCATTGCATGTGTGGTCTTTTTACTAACAACAAACAGAGTCATTGAAATGTGTGTTCTTTTCACATACCACATATGGATCAAGTGTCATTGCATGTGTGTTCTTTTACTAACAACAACGAGTCATTGCATGTGTGTTCTCTTGAGACCACACACGGATCCACCAGTGTCATTGCATGTGTGTTCTTTTCACATACCACATATGGATCCACCAGTGCCATTGCATGTGTGATATTTTACTAACAACAACTGAGTCATTGCATGTGTCTTCTATTTAGAGACCACACATGGATCCACCAGTGTCATTGCATGTGTGTTCTTTTTACTAACACCAACCAGAGTCATTGAAATGTCTGTTCTTTTCACATACCACATATGGATCCACTAGTGTCATTGCATGTGTGCTCTTTTTACTAACAACAACCAGAGTCATTGCATGTGTGTTCTTTTCACATACCACATATGCATCCACCAGTGTCATTGTATGTGTGCTCTTTTTACTAACAACAACCAGTCATCGCATGTGTGTTCTTTTAGAGGCGACACATGGATCCACAGCGTCATTGCATGTGTGTTATTTTACTAACAACAACCAGAGTCATTGAAATGTGTGTTCTCTTCAGAGACCACACATGGATCCACCATGTCATTGCATGTGTGTTCTTTTACTAACAACAACCAGTCATTGCATGTGTGTTCTTTTCACATACCACACATGGATCCACTAGTGTCATTGCATGTGTGCTCTTTTCACAATCCACCTATGGATCCACCAGTGTCATTGCATGTGTGTTCTTTTTACTAACAACAACCAGTCAATGAAATGTGTGGTGTTTTGACCTACCAAATATGGTACCACCCTTGTCATTGCATGTGTGTTCTTTTACTAACAACAACAGAATCATTGCATGTGTGTTCTCTTGAGACCACACATGGATCCTATGTCATTGCATGTGTGTTCTTTTCACGTACCATATGGATCCACTAGTGTCATTGCATGTGTGATCTTTTACTAACAACAACCAGTCATTGCATGTGTGTGTGCTCTTTAGAGACCACACATGGATCCTGATGTCATTGCATGGGTGTTCCTTTTACTAACAACAACCAGAGTCATTGAAATGTGTGTTCTTTGCACATACCACACATGGATCCACCAGTGTCATTGCATGTGTGTTCTTTCTACTAACAACAACCAGAGTCATTGAAATGTGTGTTCTTTTCACATACCACATATGGATCCACCAGTGTCATTGCATGTATTTTGTTTTTACTAACAACAACCAGAGTCATTGCATGTGTGTTCTCTTCAGAGACCACACATGGATCCACCAGTGTCATTGCATGTGTGTTCTTTTTACTAACAACAACCAGAGTCATTGAAATGTCTGTTCTTTTCACATACCACATATGGATCCACTAGTGTCATTGCATGTGTGTTCTTTTTACTAACAACAACCAGAGTCATTGCATGTGTGTTCTTTTCACATACCACATATGCATCCACCAGTGTCATTGTATGTGTGCTCTTTTTACTAACAACAACCAGAGTCATCGCATGTGTGTTCTTTTTAGAGACGACACATGGATCCACCAGCGTCATTGCATGTGTGTTATTTTTACTAACAACAACCAGAGTCATTGAAATGTGTGTTCTCTTCAGAGACCACACATGGATCCACCAGTGTCATTGCATGTGTGTTCTTTTTACTAACAACAACCAGAGTCATTGCATGTGTGTTCTTTTCACATACCACATATGGATCCACTAGTGTCATTGCATGTGTGCTCTTTTCACAATCCACCTATGGATCCACCAGTGTCATTGCATGTGTGTTCTTTTTACTAACAACAACCAGAGTCAATGAAATGTGTGTTCTTTTCACATACCACATATGGATCCACCAGTGTCATTGCATGTGTGTTCTTTTTACTAACAACAACCAGAATCATTGCATGTGTGTTCTCTTCAGAGACCACACATGGATCCACCTGTGTCATTGCATGTGTGTTCTTTTCACGTACCACATATGGATCCACTAGTGTCATTGCATGTGATCTTTTTTAACAACAACCAGAGTCATTGCATGTGTGTGCTCTTTAGAGACCACACATGGATCCACCAGTGTCATTGCATGTGTGTTCTTTTTACTAACAACAACCAGAGTCATTGAAATGTGTGTTCTTTGCACATACCACACATGGATCCACCAGTGTCATTGCATGTGTGTTCTTTCTACTAACAACAACCAGAGTCATTGAAATGTGTGTTCTTTTCACATACCACATATGGATCCACCAGTGTCATTGCATGTATGTTGTTTTTACTAACAACAACCAGAGTCATTGCATGTGTGTTCTCTTCAGAGACCACACATGGATCCACCAGTGTCATTGCATGTGTGTTCTTTTTACTAACAACAACCAGAGTCATTGAAATGTGTGTTCTCTTGAGAGACCACATATGGATCCACCAGTGTGACTGCATGTGTGTTCTTTTTACTAAAAACAAACAGAGTTATTGAAATGTGTGTTCTCTTCAGAGACCACACATGGATCCACCAGTATCATTGCATGTGTGTTCTTTTTACTAACAACAACCAGTGTCATCGCATGTTTTTTTTTCACATACCGCATATGGATCCACCAGTGTCATTACATATGTGTTCTTTTCACAATACACCTTTGGATTCACCAGTGTCATTGCATGTGCGTTCTTTTCACATACCACATATGGATCCACCAGTGTTATTACATGTGTGCTCTTTTCGCAATCCACCAATGGATCCACCAGTGTCATTGCATGTGTGTTCTTTTTACTAACAACAACCAGAGTCATTGAAATGTGTGTTCTTTTCACATACCACATATAGATCCACTAGTGTCATTGCATGTGTGTTCTTTTTACTAACAACAACCAGAGTCATTGCATGTGTGTTCTTTTCACATACCACATATGGATCCACTAGTGTCATTGTATGTGTGCTCTTTTTACTAACAACAACTAGAGTCATTGCATGTGTGTTCTCTTCAGAGACAACACATGGATCCACCTGTGTCATTGCATGTGTGTTCTTTTTACTAACAACAACCAGAGTCATTGAAATGTGTGTTATCTTCAGAGACCACACATGGATCCACCAGTGTCATTGCATGTGTGTTCTTTTTAGTAACAACAACTAGAGTCATTGCATGTGTGTTCTTTTCACATACCACATATGGATCCACCAGTGTCATTGCATGTGTGCTCTTTTCACAATCCACCTATGGATCCACCAGTGTCATTGCATGTGTGTTCTTTTTACTAACAACAACCAGAGTCAATGAAATGTGTGTTCTTTTCACATACCACATATGGATCCACCAGTGTCATTGCATGTGTGTTCTTTTTACTAACAACAACCAGAGTCATTGCATGTGTGTTCTCTTCAGAGACCACACATGGATCCACCAGTGTCATTGCATGTGTGTTCTTTTTACTAACAACAACCAAAGTCATTGAAATGTGTGTTCTCTTGAGAGACCAGACATTGATCCACCAATGTCATTGCATGTGTGTTCTCTTTACTAACAACAACCAGTGTCATTGCATGTGTGTCCTTTTCACATACCACATATGGATCCACCAGTGTCATTGCATGTGTGTTCTTTTTAGAGACCACATATGGATCCACCAATGTCATTGCATGTGTGTTCTTTTTACTAACAACAACCAGAGTCATTGCATGTGTGTTCTTTTCACATACCACATATGGATCCACCAGTGTCATTGCATGTGTGCTCTTTTTACTAACAACAACTAGAGTCATTGCATGCGTGTTCTCTTCAGAGACCACACATGGATCCACCAGTGTCATTGCATGCGTGTTCTTTTTACTAACAACAACCAGAGTCATTGAAATGTGTGTTCTCTTCAAAGACCAGACATTGATCCACCAGTGTCATTACATGTGTGTTCTTTTTACTAACAACAACCAGTGGCATTGCATGTGTGTTCTTTTCACATACCGCATATGGATCCACCAGTGTCATTGCATGTTTGTTCTTTTCACAATCCACCTATGGATCCACCAGTGTCATTGCATGTGTGTTCTTTTTACTAACAACAACTAGAGTCATTTCATGACTGTTCTTTTCACATACCACATATGGATCCACCAGTGTGATTGAAATGTGTGTTTTCTTTAGAGACCACACATGGATCCACCAGTGCCATTAGATGTGTGTTCTTTTTACTAACAACAACTGGAGTCATTGCATGTGTGTTCTTTTCACATAACACATATGGATCCACCAGTGTCATTGCATCTGTGCTCTTTTCACAATCCACCTATGGATCCACCAGTGTCATTGCATGTGTGTTGTTTTTACTAACAACAACCAGAGTCATTGCATGTGTGTTCTCTTGGAGACCACATGGATCCTGATGTCATTGCATGTGTGTTCTTTTCACTAACAACCAGAGTCATTGAAATGTGTGTTCTCTTGAGAGACCACACATGGATCCACCAGTGTCATTGCATGTGTGTTCTTTTTACTAACAACAACCAGTGTCATTGCATGTGTGTTCTCTTCACAATCCACCTATGGATGCACCAGTTTCATTGCATGTGTGCTTTTTTACTAACAACAACCAGAGTCATTTCATGTGCATTCCTTTCACATACCACATATGGATCCACCAGAGTCATTGAAATGTGTGTTCTCTTCAGAGACCACACATGGATCCACCAGTGTTATTGCATGTTTGTTCTTGTTACTAACAACAACCAGAGTCATTGCATGTGTGCTCTTTTCACAATCCACCTATGGATCCACCAGTGTCATTGCATGTGTGTTCTTTTTACTAACAACAAATAGAGTCATTGAAATGTGTGTTATTTTCACATACCACATATGGATCCACTAGTGTCATTGCATGTGTGTTCTTTTTACTAACAACAACCAGAGTCATTGCATGTGTGTTCTCTTCGGAGACCACACACAGATCCACTAGTGTCATTGCATGTGTGTTCTTTTCACATACCACATATGGATCCACCAGTGTCATTGCATGTGTGCTCTTTTTACTAACAACAACCAGAGTCATTTCATGTGTGTTCTCTTTAGAGACCACACAAGGATCCACCAGTGTCATTACATGTGTGTTCTTTTTACTAACAACAACCAGAGTCATTGAAATGTGTGTTCTTTTCACAAACCACATATGGATCCACTAGTGTCATTGCATGTGTGTTCTTTTAACTAACAACAACCAGAGTCATTGCATGTGTGTTCTTTTCACATACCACATATGGATCCACCAGTGACATTGTATGTGTGCTCTTTTTACTAACAACAACCAGAGTCATTGCATGTGTCTTCTCTTTAGAGACGACACATGGATCCACCAGTGTCATTGCATGTGTGTTCTTTTTACTAACAACAACTAGAGTCATTGAAATGTGTGTTCTCTTCAGAGACCACACATGGATCCATCAGTGTCATTGCATGTGTGTTCTTTTTACTAACAACAACCAGAGTCATTGCATGTGTGTTCTTTTCACATACCACATATGGATCCACCAGTGTCATTGCATGTGTGCTCTTTTCACAATCCACCTATGGATCCACCAGTGCCATTGCATGTGTGTTCTTTTTACTAACAACAACCAGAGTCATTCAAATGTGTGTTCTTTTCACATACCACATATGGATCCACCAGTGTCATTGCATGTGTGTTCTTTTTACTAACAACAACCAGAGTCATTGCATGTGTGTTCTCTTTAGAGACCACACATGGATCCACCAGTGTCATTGCATGTGTGTTCTTTTTACTAACAACAACCAGAGTCATTGAAATGTGTGTTCTGTTCAGAGACCAGACATTGATCCACCAATGTCATTGCATGTGTGTCCTTTTCACATAGCACATATGGATCCACCAGTGTCATTGCATGTGTGTTCTTTTTACTAACAACAACCAGAGTCATTGAAATGTGTGTTCTCTTCAGAGACCACACATGGATCCACCAGTGTCATTGCATGTGTGTTCTTTTTACTAACAACAACCAGAGTCATTGAAATGTGTGTTCTTTTCACATACGACATATGGATCCACTAGTGTTATTACATGTGTGTTCTTTTCACAATCCACCTATGGATCCACCAGTGTCATTGCATGTCTGTTATTTTTACTAACAACAACTGGAGTCATTTCATGACTGTTCTTTTCACATACCACATATGGATCCACCAGTGTCATTGAAATGTGTGTTCTCATTAGAGACCACACATGGATCCACCAGTGTCATTACATGTGTGTTCTTTTTACTAACAACAACTGGAGTCATTGCATGTGTGTTCTTTTCACATAATACATATGGATCCACCAGTCTCATTGCATTTGTGCTCTTTTCACAATCCACCTATGGATCCACCAGTGTCATTGCATGTGTGTTCTTTTTACTAACAACCAGAGTCATTGAAATGTGTGTTATTTTCACATACCACATATGGATCCACCAGTGTCATTGCATGTGTGTTGTTTTTGCTAACAATAGCCAGAGTCATTGCATGTGTGTTCTCTTCAGAGACCACACATGGATCCACCAGTGTCATTGCATGTGTGTTCTTTTTACTAACAACAACCAGAGTCATTGAAATGTGTGTTCTCTTGATGGACCACACAAGGATCCACCAGTGTCATTGCATGTGTGTTCTTTTTACTAACAACAACCAGTTTCATTGCATATGTGTTCTTTTCACAATCCACCTATGGATGCACCAGTGTCATTGCATGTGTGCTTTTTTACTAACAACAACCAGAGTAATTTCATGTGTATTCCTTTCGCATACCACATATGGATCCACCAGAGTCATTGAAATGTGTGTTCTCTTCAGAGACCACACATGGATCCACCAGTGTTATTGCATGTGTGTTCTTGTTACTAACAACAACCAGAGTCATTGCATGTGTGTTCTTTTCACAATCCACATATGGATCCACCAGTCTCATTGCATGTGTGTTCTTTTTACTAACAACAACTGGAGTCATTTCATGACTGTTCTTTTCACATACCACATATGGATCCACCAGTGTCATTGAAATGTGTGTTCTCTTCAGAGACCACACATGGATCCACCAGTGTCATTACATGTGTGTTCTTTTTACTAACAACAACTGGAGTTATTGCATGTGTGTTCTTTTCACAAATCACATATGGAACAACCAGAGTCATTGCATGTGTGCTCTTTCACAATCCACCTATGGATCCACCAGTGTCATTGCATGTGTGTTCTTTTTACTAACAACAACCAGAGTCATTGAAATGTGTGTTCTTTTCACATACCACATATGGATCCACCAGTGTCATTGCATGTGTTCTTAATAATAACAAGAACCAGAGTCATTGCATGTGTGTTCTCTTCAGAGACCACACATGGATCCACCAGTGTCATTGCATGTGTGTTCTTTTTACTAACAACAACCAGAGTCATTGAAATGTGTGTTCTCTTCAGAGACCACACATGGATCCACCAGTGTCATTGCATGTGTGTTCTTTTTACTAACAACAACCAGAGTCATTGCATGTGTGTTCTTTTAACATACCACATATGGATCCACTAGTGTCATTGCATGTGTGCTCTTTTCACAATCCACCTATGGATCCACCAAAGGTCATTGCATGTGTGTTCTTTTTACTAACAACAACCAGAGTCAATGAAATGTGTGTTCTTTTCACATACCACATATGGATCCACCAGTGTCATTGCATGTGTGTTCTTTTTACTAACAACAACCAGAATCATTGCATGTGTGTTCTCTTCAGAGACCACACATGGATCCACCTGTGTCATTGCATGTGTGTTCTTTTCACGTACCACATATGGATCCACTAGTGTCATTGCATGTGTGATCTTTTTACTAACAACAACCAGAGTCATTGCATGTGTGTGCTCTTTAGAGACCACACATGGATCCACCAGTGTCATTGCATGTGTGTTCTTTTTACTAACAACAACCGTAGTCATTGAAATGTGTGTTCTTCTTTGCACATACCACACATGGATCCACCAGTGTCATTGCATGTGTGTTCTTTTTACTAACAACAACCAGAGTCATTGAAATGTGTGTTCTTTTCACATACCACATATGGATCCACCAGTGTCATTGCATGTGTGTCCTTTTCACATACCACATATGGATCCACCCGTGTCATTGCATTGGTGTTCTTATTACTAACAACAACCAGAGTCATTGAAATGTGAGGTCTCTTCGGAGACCACACATGGATCCACCAATGTCATTGCATGTGTGTTCTTTTTACTAACAACAGAGTCATTGAAATGTGTGTTCTCTTCAGAGACCACATATGGATCCACCAGTGTATGTGTGTTCTTTTTACAATCCCCTATGGATCCACCAAAGTTATTGCATGTGTGTTCTTTTTACTAACAACAACGAGTCATTGCATGTGTGTTCTTTTCACATACCACATATGGATCCAGTGTCATTGCATGTGTGTTCTCATTAGTGACGACACATGGATCCACCAGTGTCATTACATGTGTGTTCTTTTTACTAACAACTTTACCTCGAGTCATTGCATGCGTGTTCTTTTCACATACCACATATGGATCAACAGTGTTATTACATGTGTGCTCTTTTCAAAATCAACCAATGGATCCACCAGTGTCATTGCATGTGTGTTCTTTTAACTAACAACAACAAGAGTCATTGAAATGTGTGTTCTTTTCACATACCACATCTAGATCCACTAGTGTCATTGCATGTGTGTTCTTTTTACTAACAACAACAGTCATTGCATGTGTGTTCTTTTCACATACCACATATGGATCCACTAGTGTCATTGTATGTGTGCTCTTTTTACTAACAAGAACTAGTGTCATTGCATGTGTTTTCTTGAGACCAACACATGGATCCACCAATGTCATTGCATGTGTGTTCTTTTACTAACAACAACCAGTCATTGAAATGTGTTATCTTCAGAGACCACACATGGATCCACCAGTGTCATTGCATGTGTGTTCTTTTAGTAACAACAACTAGAGTCATTGCATGTGTGTTCCTTTTCACATACCACATATGGATCCACCAAGTGTCATTGCATGTGTGTTCTCTTCACAATCCACCTATGGATCCACCAATGTCATTGCATGTGTGTTCTTTACTAACAACAACCAGAGTCAATGAAATGTGTGTTCTTTTCACACCACATATGGATCCACAGTGTCATTGCATGTGTGTTCTTTTACTAACAACAACTGAGTCATTGCATGTGTGTTCTCTTTCAGACCACACATGGATCCACCAATGTGTTCTTTTACTAACAACAACCAAAGTCATTGAAATGTGTGTTCTCTTGAGAGACCAGACATTGATCCACCAATGTCATTGCATGTGTGTTCTCTTTACTAACAACAACCAGTGTCATTGCATGTGTGTCCTTTTCACATACCACATATGGATCCACCAGTGTCATTGCATGTTTGTTCTTTTAGAGACCACATATGGATCCACCAATGTCATTGCATGTGTGTTCTTTTACTAACAACAACCAGAGTCATTGCATGTGTGTTCTTTTCACATACCACATATGGATCCACCAGTGTCATTGCATGTGTGCTCTTTTTACTAACAACAACTAGAGTCATTGCATGTGTTCTCTTCAGAGACCACACATGGATCCACAAAGGTCATTGCATGTGTGTTCTTTTACTAACAACAACCAGAGTCATTGAAATGTGTGTTCTCTTCAAAGACCACATTGATCCACCAGTGTCATTACATGTGTGTTCTTTTACTAACAACAACCAGTGGCATTGCATGTGTGTTCTTTTCACATACCGCATATGGATCCACCAAAGTGTCATTGCATGTGTGTTCTTTTCACAATCCACCTATGGATCCACCAGTGTCATTGCATGTGTGTTCTTTTTACTAACAACAACCAGAGTCATTGAAATGTGTTCTTTCACATACCACATATGGATCCACCAAAGTGTCATTGAAATGTGTGTTCTTTTTACTAACAACAACTGAGTCATTGCATGTGTGTTCTTTTCACATAACACATATGGATCCACCAGTGTCATTCCATGTGTGTTCTTTCACAATCCACCTATGGATCCACCAGTGTCATTGCATGTGTGTTGTTTTTACTAACAACAACCAGAGTCATTGCAATTGTGTTCTGTTCAGAGAACAAACATTGATCCACCAAAGTCATTGCAAGTGTGTTGTTTTTACTAACAACAACCAGTCATTGAAATGTGTGTTCTCTTGAGAGACCACACATGGATCCACCAAAGTGTCATTGCATGTGTGTTCTTTTACTAACAACAACCAGTGTCATTGCATGTGTGTTCTCTTCACAATCCACATATGGATTCACCAGTTTCATTGCATGTGTGTTCTTTTACTAACAACAACCAGAGTCATTTCATGTGCATTCTTTTCACATACCACATATGGATCCACCAGTCATTGAAATGTGTGTTCTCTTCAGACACCACACATGGATCCACCAGTGTTATTGCATGTTTGTTCTTTTACTAAAAACAACCGGAGTCATTGAAATGTGTGCTCTTTTAACACTCCACCTATGGATCCACCAGTGTCATTGCATGTGTGTTCTTTTACTAACAAGAAACAGAGTCATTGAAATGTGTGTTCTTTTCACATACCACCTATGGATCCACCAGAGTCATTGCATGTGTGTTCTTTTTAGTAACAACAACCAGTGTCATTGCATGTGTGTTCTTTTCAGAGACCACACATGGATCCACTAGTGTCATTGCATGTGTGTTCTTTTCAGAGACCACACATGGATCCACTAGTGTCATTGCATGCGTGTTCTTTTTACTAACAACAACCAACAACCAGAGTCATTGAAATGTGTGCTCTCTTCAGAGACCACACATGGATCCACCAGTGTCATTGGATGTGTGTTCTTTTCATTAACAACAACCAGAGTCATTGCATGTGTGTTCTTTTCACATACCACATATGGAACCACTAGTGTCATTGCATGTGTGTTCTTTTTACTAACAACAACCAGAGTCATTGCATGTGTGTTCTTTTCACATACAACATATGGATCTACCAGTGTCATTGCATGTGTGTTCTTTTACTAACAACAACCAGAGTCATTGCATGTGTGTTCTCTTCAGAGACCACACATGGATCCACCAGTGTCATTGCATGTGTGATCTTTTTACTAACAACAACTAGAGTCATTGAAATGTGTGTTCTCTTCAGAGACCACACATGGATCCACCAGTGTCATTGCATGTGTGTTCTTTTTACTAACAACAACGAGTCATTGAAATGTGTGTTCTTCACATACCACATATGGATCCACCAAAGATCATTGCATGTGTGCTCTTTTTACTAACAACCTATGAACCAAAGTGCCATTGCATGTGTGTTCTTTTTACTAACAACAACCAGAGTCATTCATGTGTGTTCTTTCACATACCACATATGGATCCACCAGTTGTCATTGCATGTGTGCTTTTTACTAACAACAACAAGAGTCATTGCATGTGTGTTCTTTTCAGATACAACATATGGATACACCGTAGTCATTGAAATGTGCCTTCTTCGAGACCACACATGGATCCACCAGTGTTATTGCATGTGTGTACTTCTTACTAACAACAACCAAAGTCATTGAAATGTGTGTTCTTTTCACATGCCACATATGGATCCACCTGTCATTGCATGTGTGTTCTTGTCACAATCCACCTGGATCCACCAAAGGTCATTGCATGTCCGTTCTTTTTACTAACAACAACCGGAGTCATTTGATGACTGTTTTTCACATACCATATGGATCCACAAGTGTCATTGAAATGTGTGTTCTTTAGAGACCACACATGGATCCACCTGTCATTACATGTGTATTCTTTTACTAACAACAACCGGAGTCATTGCATGTGTGTTCTTTTCACATACCACATATGGAACAACCGTGTCATTGCATGTGTGCTCTTTTCACAATCCACCTATGGATCCACCAGTGCAATTGCATGTGTGTTCTTTTTACTAACAACAACCAGAGTCATTGCATGTGTGTTCTCTTTGTTGGGTCCGCAGCATAAAAAACAAAAAAATTCCTACGGTGTGAACTACACGCCAAGATCTATCTACTAGGTAGAAAGCAAACGGGTGGACATACATCCATAGAGAACTTACCCTCGAAGACAACGAGCTTTGTTAACAAGTAGGAACTCGTGGTTGATGTAGTCGTACACTTGCCTATCTCAAGATCGTGAGGAAGTCCGAAGGCCAGAACTCACCAAATAAGATCCGCATCAAGACACACGTTCAAGCCACCGGACAACCTCCACCTCCTCGCTCCAGGGATCCAGCGGAAGCAACAACTCCTTCCAAACGTAATGCCACCGGGAACATGTATCTCGCTAATCCGAGACCATGGGGGAATAATTCTAGAGGGGGAGAGGGATCCTTCACAAGGAGGTGTGAGGATGAAGGAGGGAATGGGTGGCCTTTTATAGGATGAGAGAGATCCTTCACAGCGATCTCCACTTTAAATGCATTAAGTTTCTCCAAATTTAATGCTCTCTCATTTAATAAAACTCTTTTATTAAATTTATTCAGAATTTTGTTAATTACTTTAATTAACAAACATTCACATATAGCCCCTTGCAATATTTCAATATCACATGTAGAACCACCTTCTGCAATTTCACCCGAAACAATTTCCGGTTTCTATTGAAACAATTCTTGCGCTTTGCAATTCTTTCGTATGAAACATATGTGCTTCAAAATGGTGTCTGGTAACTCTTAGTGTGCCACCACGGTTCATGAATAATGCGTATACGATCGAGACCCTTCTCCGATCAATAATCAGCAATGACCTAGAGATCCAGATCGACTCCTACACATTCAACGATGACTCGTGATTGTGAGAACCTTTAACGCTTGTAATTAAATCCTCGTGTCTCTCGATATATTACATGTCCGAGATTCGATCATCGGTATCTCCATACCTAGTTTGATCTTGTTACCGACATGCACTCTTTTCTCGGTCCCATGATATAACATTCTAGTGTTCACATCACTTGCTTGCAAGCTATCCTAATGTGATATCACCGAGAGGGCCCTGAGTATCTATCCGCCATCTAGATCGACAAATTCCACTCTTGATCCATGAGCTCAACATAACACCGTCAGAAAGCATCGAACCCATCTTTATAGTCACCGTTACATGTGACGCTTGATGTTATCAAGATACTCTTCCTGTTAGCAATTAACATGATCTCATGGTCTAAGGATAAATATTACTCGTATGATGTTATAGCAATATAAAAACAATGACTTGATCGTAATGCTATACTTCGGATGAATGTTCATCACATCATTCCACCAACGGTATGACCTTGTTATTAACAACATCCAATGTCCATGATCAGGAAACCTTGATCATCTTGTTAATCAACAAGCTAGTCTATAAGAGAGGCATGACTAGGAATCCTTTTTGTTTATTAAACACACATGTATTGATGTTTCCTATCAATACATTTATAGCATGTAAAATAAACATCTATCATATACAAGGAATACATAATAACAACTTTATTATTGCCTCTTAGGGCATATTTCCTTCAGTCTCCCACTTGCACTAGAGACAATAATCTAGTTCACATAGTGATAAATCTAACACCCATGGAGTTCGTGTTGATCATGTTTTGCCCTAGGGAGTACTTTAGTCAATGGATCTGCTACATTCAGTCCGTGTGCACTTTACAAATCTTTATATCTCCATCCTTGACATGTTCATGATGGAGTGAAACCGCGCTAATATGCTTGGAATTCTTGTGAGACCTTGGTTCCTTGGCGCTATTATGGCTCCATTGTTGTCACAACAGATCACCATCGGGTCCAACGATCGAACCACACCCAGCTCAGAATGAACTCTTTCATCCAAACCGCCTCGCTACCGCTCAAGCAAAGAATATATTCCCATTCGTTGTCGATCTAGCCAAAGATAGGTTGTTTGAGCTCCTCCAACTAATCGCTGTCTGCTCAAGAGAAATACGATCCGGATTGAGACTTAGAGTCATCCGGATCAGTGTCAAAGCTAGCATCAATATAACACTTAGCCATTAGCCTTCTTCACCAGATATAAGAAACATATCCTTAGTTCTTCTCAAGTACTTAAGGATATTCTCGACCGCTATCCAAAGGTTCAACCTCGATCGATTGGTACCTACTAGTCAAACTAATAGCATGTGCCACATCCGTCTTGTACATAGCATGGCATACATTATAGAGCCTATGGCTGAGGCATAGGGATCCTATCCATTATCTCTCTTCTTCCGCCAGAGCCGACTTTGAGCCTTACTCAATGTCTTGCCTTGCAACATAGGTAAGAACCCTTCACTTATGTCCATATTAAACTTATTTAATATCTTATCAAGGTATGTACTCATGATAACCCAATTAGGCGCCTTGATCTATCTCTATAGATTTTAATGCCTAATATATATGAAGCTTCAAGAAGGTCCTTCATCGAAAATTTGTCGCTTAGATAACTTTTAACACTGCTTAAAGATCTATATCATTTCCAATCAATAATATGTCATCCACATATAATATCAGAAATGCCACATTGCTCCCACTCACTTTCTTGTAAATACAAGCTCTCCATAAGTTTGGACAACCAAACTCTTTGATCACCTCATCAAAGCGAGATTCCAACTTCGGATGCTTGCTTCACCATAGATGGATCGCTGAAGTTTGCACACCTTATTAGCATCCTTAGGATCGATAAAACCATTAGGTTGTATCATATACAACTCTTCTTCAATCTTACCATTGAGGAACGCAGCTTTGACATCCATCCGCCATATTTCATAATCGAAATATGCAGCAATTGCTAACATAATCCTAACCGATTTAAGCATCGCTACGGAGAGAATGTCTCATCGTAGTCAACTCCTTGAATTTGTAGAAACCATTTGCATAAGTCGAGCCTTATAGATGGTCACATTACCATCAAGATCGCTTTCCTTTTGAAAATCCATTTATTCTCAACGGCCTTTCTTGGGTGAGGTAAGTCCACCAAGTTCCAAACTTGGTTCTCGTACATGGATTCCATCTCGATTTCATGGCTTCTAGCCATTTGTTGAACTGGCTCATCATCGCTTCTTCATATGTCGCAGGTCATCCATTTCATCAATCATGAAATTCATAACAGGATTGCCGCAACCTGTGGAGATGCACGGTCCCGCTTGACCTCGAGGTTCTAGAGTGTCCTCTTTGGAGTTTCATGATCAATATCATTAGCTCTCTTCATTAGGTGAAGTCAACTCCTAAACAACTTCTAGAGCTGCGCTTACTCGCCATTTCATGAAGAGAAGGTTCAATAACCTCTTCGAAGTTCTACCTTCCGACTATTCACACCTTTCATGAGAAACTCCTTCTCAAGAAAGGATCCATTCTGGCAACAAAGACCTTGCCTCTGATTCTGATAGAAGGTATACCCAATCATTTCCTTAGGGTATCCTATGAAGACGATTTTTCCGCTTTGGGTTCGAGTTTATCCGCTGAAGTTTCTTCACATAAACATCGCATCCCCAAACTTTAAGAATGACACCTTAGGTTTGTTTCCAAACCATAATTCATACGGTGTGTCTTTTCAACAGATTTAGATGGTGCCCTATTTAAAGTGAATGTAGTGGTTTCAAAGGCATAACCCCAAAATGATAAGGCAAGTCACCGAGACATCATAGATCTAACCATATCCAATAAAGTACGACACGATGTTCTGACACACCATTACGCTAGGTGTTCCTACAGCGTGAGTTGTGAAACTATTCCACCTTTCATATGTGTGCTAAACTCAGAATTCAAGATACTCTCCTCCATGGCCTGGACCGCAGAAATTTGATCTTTTGTTATGATGATTTTCCACTTCATTCTGAAATTCTTTGAACTTTTCAAAAGTTTCAGACTTGTGTTTCATCAAATAGATATACCCGTATTCACTCAAATCATCCGTGAAAGTAACAAAATAACGATATCCACCTCACAATGACACACTCATTGGTCCACACACATCAAGATGTATGATTTCCAATAGATCTGTCGCCTGCTCCATTGAACCGAAAATGGTGTTCTATTCATCTTGCCCATAAGGCATGGCTCACATGTATCAAATGATTCAAAATCAAGTGATTCCAAAAGTCCATCGTAATGGAGTTTCTTCATGCTTAACGCCAATATGACCTAGACGGCAAAGGCACATATATGTAGATATATCATTATCAAGTTTAACTTTTAGCATCAACATTATGAATATGCATACTACTATCGAGATCCAATGTAAATAAACCATTCAACATAGGTGCATGACCATAAAAGATATTATTCATATAAATCAACAACCATTGTTTTCAGACTTAAATGAATAACCACTTTGCATCAAACACTATCCGGATACAATGTTCATGCTCAAAGGTAGGCACCAAATAACAATTATTTAGGTTTATAACTAATCCCGATGGCATATGGAGAGGCAGCTGCTCCGGCGTATCACATCAACTCTTGATCCATTGTCAATTCAAGACCTCATCCCTTGCTAGTTGTCGCTTGTTCCGCAATTCAACCGAAGTTACATATATTAGCAACCGATCCCAGATCAATACGCAGGTGCTATCATGAAAGTACTAGCAAGTACACATCAATAACATGTATATCACATATACCTTTGTTTGCCTTGCCGACTTCTTTTCCGCCAAATACTTGGGGTAGTTATGGCCTAATGGCCACCCACTTGCAATAGTAGCACTTTGTCGATTTAGGGCCAGCTCGGGTTTTTCAGCGTGGCAATGCATTTGCCACCCTTCTTTCCCTTGTGCTTGCCTTTTCTTGTCCTTCTTGAAACCGGTGGTCCTATTGATCATCAACACTTGATGTTCTTTTCCTAATCTGCACTTCTCAGCCTTAAGCATCGACAAGCTCGAAGAGACTTCTTCATGCCCCGCATATTATAGTTCATCACGAAGCTCTTGTAGCTAGGTGGCGTAGATTGAGAACACGATGTATGCTAAGTCAATGGGAATCGTTATTCAAGGACACAAGCTTATCGGTGTACCCACATTTTGAGTACGTGCTCACTAACGGAGTTGTTTTCCTCCATCATGCAGCTAAAGAACTTTTCAGAGCATTATAACTCTCACGGCAAAGATGGGTATCAAAATCATTTTCAATTCTCCCATGGTATCAAAGGCATTGCCATTTTCAAACGCTTTTGAAGTTCTGCTCTAGCCCATACAAGATGCCGCAATGAACTAAGTTGTGGTCCACCGACGAGTTATATAGACGCTTTTTCCTTGTCAGGCATCGAGCTGGTGGGGCCTAGTGCATCTAGCACATATTGCTTTTGTGCAAAGAAAGGAGGAGAATCCTCAAATTCATAGCCCTTGGTGAAGTTGCTACCATTCGCAAAGAAGTTTCTTTCTCCATGAACACATTGAAATTAAAAGGTGTGGTGCCATCTACAACAGAATTTGTAAAGTATATTTAGACTAAGTTTATGATAGATTGAGTTCGACTAATCCAAATTACTAATGAACTCCCACCAAAAACGACATCCTCGTGTCCTTTTGGTGATTACATGAACCAAATCCACTACACCAAGTGCATCATCACGTGAGCTCTGTAGCTTCAAAGGCTAGCATCTATATGGGCGCCATATCAACTATATGACTCATGCTTAACCTTTCGTCCATGTTCCGAGTCCATGTCTGCATATGCTAGGCTCACAAATAAGAACCTTAGTATTTGGCGTGTAAACTGTTTTACACCCATTGTATGAAAGCGTAGAGTTGAAAACACCATCATCACGTGATGCCTCAAAACATGATCCACAAAACGGTATACTTAAGGAAGAACACATTTTATCTTGATATCTAAATGAGGGATCATCTTATAATGCTACCAAACACGCTAAACTAGCAATATAAGATGCTAACATCTAATGTGTGAAGTGAGATGATATGGTCCATGCATTTGATCTCTATCATTTGCATCGTGGTATGATCTTTATCATTCCTTTGTGTGTAAGGCCAAGGTCTATGGAACTTACATCGTTATGAGTTGTAAGAGTATCTATTATACATCTACTTACAACAATACCATATCAAAACACTATCCCAAAGAACGATCTAAACTAGACGCCTAATTTATCAATTGCAAGTTTTACGTGGCTTAGGCTTTGGAGATAGAACCTGCCTAACCTATGAACATGAACTACAACGAGGATAACTGTTATTAGCAACTCGCTAAATCAGATATTGACTAGTAGGAGAGATGACACCCGCTAGCCACTTATGCAAAACAAGTTGCATGTCAGTCGTGGAACCGGTCTCATGTACGATGACATGTAAGGTTGGTCCGGGCCGCTTCATCCCACTATGCCACCAATATCCAAAGTACATAGAAGATGCAATAACATGATCATCATCGCCCACATATAAACATATGTGTACTACCTGCAAAGCACCCACGACAGATCGTGCTCGATACCACCGCTGGGTCCACAAGATAGAAAACAAAAAAATCCTACGGTGAACTACACGCCAAGATCTATCTACTAGGTACAAAGAAAACGGGTGGACATACATCCATAGAGAACTTACCTCAAGACAACGAAGCTTTGTTAACGGTAGGAACTCGTGGTTGATGTAGTCAGACACTTGCCGATCTCAAGATCGTGAGGAAGTCCGAGCGCCAAGAACTCAGCAAGATCCGCACTGCACACACGCTAAAGCCATCGACAACCTCCACCTCCTCGCCCAGCGATCCAAAGGAAGCAAGAACTCCTTCTAGACGTAATGCCACCAGAACATGTATCTCGCTAATCCGAGACCATGGGGAATAATTTAGAGGGGAGAGAGATCCTTCACAAGGAGGTGTGAGGATGAAGGAGGGAATGGTGGCCTTTTATAGGAGGAGGGGTGCCCTCTCCATGGTCAAGCATGGGGTGACCTCACCTCCCCCATTCATGTGGTGGTAACCTCCACATTAAAATGCCTCTTCACATTCCCTTTTAACGCCTCCACTTTAAATGCATTAAGTTTCTCCAAATTTAATGCTCTCTCATTTAATAAAACTCTTTATTAAATTTATTCAGAATTTTGTTAATTACTTAATTAACAAACATTCACATATAGCCCTTGCAATATTTCAATATCACATGCGTAACCACCTTCCGCAATTTCACCCAAACAATTTCTCGTTTCTATTGAAACAATTCCGCGCTGCAATTCTTTTCGTCTCAAACATATGTGCTTCAAAATGGTGTCCAGAACTTTAAGTGCCACCCCACAGTTCATGAATAATGCGTATATGATCGAGACCCTTCTCCGATCAATAATCAGCATGAGACCGGAGATCCATATCGACTCCTACACATTCAACGATGACTCGTGATCGTGAGAACCTTTAACGCTTGTAATTAAATCCTTTGTCTCTCGATATATTACATGTCCTAGATTTTATCATCGGTATTCCATACCTAGTTTGATCTCGCTATCGACATGCACTCTTTTCGCTCCCTAATATAACATTCTATGATCACATCACTTGCTTGCAAGCTATCCTAATGTGATATCACCGAGAGGGCCTAGAGTATATCTATCCATATCCGGATTGACAAATTCCACTCTTGATCCATGAGTTTCAACATAACACCTTCGTAGCATCGAACCCATCTTTATAGTCACCTTGTTATGGTGTGACGCTTGATGTTATCAAGATACTCTTCCTGTTATCAATTAACATGAACTCATCGTCTAAGGATAAATATTACATCGAATGATGTTATAGCAATATAAACACAATGAATTGATCGTAATGCTATACTTCTGATGACTGTTCAACACATCATTCCACCAATGGTTTGAACTTGTTATTAATAACATCCAATGTCCATGATCAGAAACCTCGATCATCTTGTTAATCAACAAGCTAGTCTATAAGAGAGGCATGACTAGGAACCCTTTTGTTTATTAAACACACATGTATTGATGTTTCCTATCAATACAATTATAGCATGTAAAATAAACATCTATCATATATAAGGAATACATAATAACAACTTTATTATTGCCTCTCGTGGCATATTTCCTTCACTTTTCACATACCACATATGGATCCACCAAAGGTCATTGCATGTGTGCTCTTTTACTAGCAACAACCGTAGTCATTGCATGCGTGTTCTTCAGAGACCACACATGGATCCACCAAAGGTCATTGCATGTGTGTTCTTTTACTAAAACAACTAGAGTCATTGAAATTTGTGTTGAGACCGTATATTGATCCACCAAAGGTCATTGCATGTGTGTTCTCTTTACTAACAACAACCAAAGGTCATTACAGTGTGTCCTTTTCACATACCACATATGGATCCACCAAAGGTCATTGCATGTTCGCTC
The DNA here is from genome assembly GCA_023614405.1 of Avena insularis. Lineage (NCBI taxonomy): Eukaryota > Viridiplantae > Streptophyta > Magnoliopsida > Poales > Poaceae > Avena > Avena insularis. Next base: position 248,166 of record JAJUPC010000457.1, read on the forward strand.
TTTTCACAATCCACCTATGGATCCACCAGTTATTGCATGTGTTCTTTTACTAACAACAACCTGAGTCATTTCATGAATGTTCTTTCACATACCACATATGGATCCACCAAAGGTCATTGAAATGTGTGTTCTCTTCAGAGACCACACATGGATCCACCAAAGGTCATTACATGTGTGTTCTTTTTACTAACAACAACTGGAGTCATTGCATGTGTGTTCTTTTCACATAACACATATGGATCCACCAATGTCATTGCATCTATGCTCTTTTCACAATCCACTTATGGATCCACCAGTGTCATTGCATGTGTGTTCTTTTTACTAACAACCAGAGTCATTGAAATGTGTGTTCTTTTCACATACCACATATGGATCCACCAGTGTCATTGCATGTATGTTGTTTTTACTAACAACAACCAGAGTCATTGCATGTGTGTTCTCTTCAGAGAGCACACATGGATCCACCGGTGTCATTGCATGTGTGTTCTTTTTACTAACAACAACCAGAGTCATTGAAATGTGTGTTCTCTTGAGAGACCACACATGGATCCACCAGTGTCATTGCATGTGTGTTCTTTTTACTAACAAAAACTAGTGTCATTGCATGTGTGTTCTTTTCACAATCCACCTATGGATGCACCAGTGTCATTGCATGTGTGGTTTTTTACTAACAGCAACCAGAGTCATTTCATGTGTATTCTTTTCACATACCACATACGGATCCACCAGAGTCATTGAAATGTGTGTTCTCTTTAGAGACCACACATGGATCCACCAGTGTTATTGAATGTGTGTTCTTGTTACTAACAACAACCAGAGTAATTGCATGTGTGTTCTTTTCACAATCCACGTATGGATCCACCAGTCTCATTGCATGTGTGTTCTTTTTACTAACTACAACTGGAGTCATTTCATGACTGTTGTTTTCACATACCACATATGGATCCACTATTGTCATTGAAATGTGTGTTCTCTTCAGAGACCACACATGGATCCACCAGTGTCATTACAGGTGTGTTCCTTTTACTAACAACAACTGGAGTCATTGCATGTGTTTTCTTTTCACATACCACATATGGAACAACCAGAGTCATTGCATGCGTGCTCTTTTCACAATCCACCTATGGATCCACCAGTGTAATTGCATGTGTGTTCTTTTTACTAACAACAAACAGAGTCATTGAAATGTGTGTTCTTTTCACATACCACATATGGATCCACCAGTGTCATTGCATGTGTGTTCTTTTTACTAACAACAACCAGAGTCATTGCATGTGTGTTCTCTTCAGAGACCACACATGGATCCACCAGTGTCACTACATGTGTGCTCTTTTTACTAACAACCAGAGTCATTGAAATGTGTGTTTTCTTCAGAGACCACACATGGATCCACCAGTGTCATTGCATGTGTGTTCTTTTTACTAACAACAACCAGAGTCATTGATATGTGTGTTCTCTTCAGAGACCACACATGGATCCACTACTGTCATTGCATGTGTGTTCTTTTTACTAACAACAACCAAAGGTCATTGTATGTGTGTTCTTTTACTAACAACAACCAGTGTCATTGCATGTGTCTTATTTTCACATACCACATATGGATCCACCAAAGGCTATTGCATGTGTGTTTTTACTAATAAAGAACTGAGTCATTTCATGTGTGTTCTTTTCACATACAACATATGGATACACCAGAGTCATTGAAATGTGTGTTCTCTTCAGACATGACACATGGATCCACCAGTGTTATTGCATGTGTGTACTTCTTACTAACAACAACCAGAGTCATTGCATGTGTGTTCTTTTCACATGCCACATATGGATCCATCAGTGTCATTGCATGTGTGTTCTTTTCACAATGCACCTATGGATCCACCAGTCTCATTGCATGTCTCTTCTTTTTACTAACAACAACTGAGTCATTTCACGATCGTTTTTCACATACCACATATGGATCCACAAGTGTCATTGAAATGTGTGTTCTTTAGAGACCACACATGGATCCACCAAAGGTCATTACATGTGTGTTCTTTTTACTAACAACAACCTGAGTCATTGTATGTGTGTTCTTTTCACATACCACATATGGAACAACCAGAGTCATTGCATGTGTGCTCTTTTCACAATCCACCTATGGATCCACTAGTGCCATTGCATGTGTGTTCTTTTTACTAACAACAACCAGAGTCATTGCATGTGTGTTCTTTTCACATACCACATATGGATCCACTACTGTCATTGCATGTGTGCTCTTTTTACTAGCAACAACCAGAGTAATTGCATGTCTGTTCTCTTCAGAGACCACACATGGATCCACTAGTGTCATTGCATGTGTATTCTTTTTACTAACAACAACGAGAGTCATTGAAATGTGTGTTCTCTTCAGAGACTAGACATTGATCCACCAATGTCATTGCATGTGTGTTCTCTTTACTAACAAAGAACCAAAGGTCATTGCATGTGTGTCCTTTTCACATACCACATATGGATCCACCAAAGGTCATTGCATGTTTGTTCTTTCACAATCCACCTATGGATCCACCAAAGATCATTGCATGTGTGTTCCTTTTACTATAAACAACTGGAGTCATTTCATGACTATTCTTTTCAAATACCACATATGGATCCACTAGTGTCATTGAAATGTGTGTTCTCTTTAGAGACCACACATGGATCCACCGGTGTCATTACATGTGTGTTCTGTTTACTAACAACAACTAGAGTCATTGCATGTGTGTTCTTTTCACATACCACATATGGATCCACCCGTGTCATTGCATGTGTGCTCTTTCGTAATCCACGATGGATCCACCAAAGGTCATTGCATGTTTTTTCTTTATACTAACAACCAGAGTCATTGAAATGTGTGTTCTTTTCACATACCACATATGGATCCACCAGTGTCATTGCATGTGTGTTGTTTTTACTAACAACAACCAGAGTCATTGCATTTCTGTTCTCTTCAAAGACCACACTTGGATCCACTAGTGTCATTGCATGTGTGTTCTTTTTACTAACAACAACCAGAGTCATTGAAATGTGTGTTCTTTTCAGAGACCACACATGGATCCACCAGTGTCATTGCATGTGTGTTATTTTTACAAACAACAACCAGTGTCATTGCATGTGTGTTATTTCACAATCCACCTATGGATGCACTAGTGTCATTGCTTGTGTGCTTTTTTTACTAACAACAACCAGAGTCATTTTTGATGTGTGTTCTTTTCACATACCACATATGGATCCACCAGAGTTATTGAAATGTGTGTTCTCTTCAGAGACCACACATGGATCCACCAGTGTTATTTCATGTGTGTTCTTGTTACTAACAACAACCAGAGTCATTGCATGTGTGTTCTTTCCACACGCCACATATGGATCCACCAGTGTCATTGCATGTGTGTTCTTTTCACAATCCACCTATGGATCCACCAGTCTCATTGCATGTGTGTTATTTTTACTAACAACAACCGGAGTCATTTCATGACTGTTCTTTTCACATACCACATATGGATCCACCAGTGTCATTGAAATGCGTGTTCTCTTCAGAGACCACACATGGATCCACCAGTGTCATTACATGTGGTTTATTTTTACTAACAACAACTAGAGTCATTGCATGTGTGTTCTTTTCACATACCACATATGGATCCACTAGTGTCATTGAAATGCATGTTCTCTTCAGAGACCACACATGGATCCACCAGTGTCATTACATGTGGTTTCTTTTTACTAACAACAACTGGAGTCATTGCATGTGTGTTCTTTTCACATACCACATATGGATCCACCAGTGTCATTGCATGTGTGCTCTTTTCACAATCCACGTATGAATCCACCTGTGTCATTGCATGTGTGTTCTTTTTACTAACAACCAGAGTCATTGAAATGTGTGTTATTTTCACATACCACATATGGATCCACCAGTGTCATTGCATGTGTGTTCTTTTTACTAACAACAACCAGAGTCATTGCATGTGTGTTCTCTTCAAAGATCACACTTGGATCCACCAGTGCCATTGCATGTGCGTTCTTTTTACTAACAACAACCAGAGTCATTGAAATGTGTGTTCTCTTCAGAGACCACACATGGATCCACTAGTGTCATTGCATGTGTGTTCTTTTTACTAACAACAACCAGTGTCATTGCATGTGTGTTCTTTTCACAATCTACCTATGGATGCACCAGTGTCATTGCATGTGTGCTTTTTTTACTAACAACAACCAGAGTAATTTCATGTGTGTTCTTTTCACATCACATATGGATCCACCAGAGTTATTGAAATGTGTGTTCTCTTCAGAGACCACACATGGATCCACCAGTGTTATTTCATGTGTGTTCTTGTTACTAACAACAACCAGAGTCATTGCATGTGTGTTCTTTTGACACGCCACATATGGATCCACCAGTGTCATTGCATGTGTGTTCTTTTTACAATCCACCTATCGATCCACCAGTCTCATTCCATGTGTGTTCTTTTTACTAACAACAACTGGAGTCATTTCATGACTGTTCTTTTCACATACCATATATGGATCCACCAGTGTCATTGAAATGCGTGTTCTCTTCAGAGACCACACATGGATCCACCAGTGTCATTACATGTGGTTTCTTTTTACTAACAACGACTGGAGTCATTGCATGTGTGTTCTTTTCACATACCACATATGGAACAACTAGAGTCATTGCATGTGTGCTCTTTTCACAATCCACCTATGGATCCACCAGTGTCATTGCATGTGTGTTGTTTTTACTAACAACAACCAGAGTCATTGAAATGTGTGTTCTCTTCACATAACACATATGGATCCACCAAGCTATTGCATGTGTGTTCTTTTACTAAGAACAACCAGATTCATTGCATGTGTTCTCATAAGATACCAAACATTGCTCCACCAGTGTCATTGCATGTTTGTTCATTTTAACAACAACAACCAGGGTCATTGAAATGTGTGTTCTCTTCAAAGTCTAGACATTGATCCACCAATGTCATTGCATGTGTGTTCTCTTTACTAACAACAACCAGTGTCATTGCATGTGTGTCCTTTTCACATACCACATATGGATCCACCAGTGTCATTTCATGTTTGTTCTTTTCACAATCCACCTATGGATCCACCAGTATCATTGCATGTGTGTTCCTTTTACTAACAACAACTGGAGTCATTTCATGACTGTTCTTTTCACATACCACATATGGATCCACTAGTGTCATTGAAATGTGTGTTCTCTTCAGAGACCACACATGGATCCACCATTGTCATTCCATGTGTGTTCTTTTTACTAACAACAACTGGAGTCATTGCATGTGTGTTCTTTTCACATACCACATATGGATCCACCAATGTCATTGCATGTGTGCTCTTCTCGCAATCCACGATGGATCCACCAGGTCATTGCATGTGTGTTCTTTTACTAACAACTAGAGTCATTGAAATGTGTGTTCTTTTCACATACCACATATGGATCCACCAGGTTATTGTGTCAACACCGGATTTTTAATCCTGTGTGCCTGCTATGCCATACCTCGCAATCCTGTGATTACCATTTTTATGTAGACATAACGGATTGATATCATAGTACATCATTCATTACAAACCATACATAAGGTCTATACAAATATGGATCTCATGATCCGTGTCTTAATACAACAAGGGCTGAAATAAAAGATAGCGAGAAGTGGGTTCCATCTTGGGCACAGTAATGTCGATGAAGGCATATAGTCCTAGTTATCATAGTCCGGCCCGTGACCATCATCCCGATAATCTCCTTCATAGTCCGCCATGATAATAGCCAGGACAAAGCCATGAGTACTCTTTAAGTATTCGCAAACTACTACTAACAAGTAGTAATATCCTAAATTAAAATACTGAATCTAAGTTAACTATCAAGTTAAGTTCAAGCCCAAGCTAAGTTTAGAAGCTTAAGAAAGATAAAATAAAATTCCAGAGTCACTTAAGTTGGGAAGTTATCATCAACACAACCCGTTATGGTCAAGTCAGATCATCATTCATTTCAAGTTATTTGGAAAACATCCGACAACAAAACAAGATGGCTATTCCAACTATCCATAACACAACATGGCTATTCAATAGTTTGACACTGCAGAGGTGGTACACTTTCACCACAAGATTCATTACATCCGCTGTGATAACCTCAATCATCATACTTAGTATGCAGATAATCAAACATAACCTTCCCTTTACACACCCTAGTTTAAGCACGTCTGCTATGAGCATGTCCTCCCATCCATGACCATCATCATCTTGGGCACTACATAGGTGGACAACATTAAGAGGTAGCCTCACCAAACCTCCCGTGAGGGAACTAATACTAATGCATATAAATTTCCAGCTAAGCCTTACCCAATTCGTAATGTGGTTGTGCGGTAAAATTTGGAATGGTATCGTGATCCTAATCCAACCATCAGCTTTATAAAGGGGTTAAGGCTCATGCCTTATCATTTTCCACATCATAAAACAGCTTGTGTTTCGTAACACATGTCAAAACATCTCAATAGAATGACTCATCATTCCAAGGTTTTCATAACTCATTTTCACCAAGTATTCCCATCTACAAGGACTCAAGTTTTTGATCTATCAAACTACTAAGTTAAGAGTGTTCACTAAAGTGGAAAGATGGGATCAATCTCATGCCATAGAATGACATCTAAAGGTTTCTAAGTAGGTCAATTTTATACTTTTATTCTACCTTGAATTTTAAGTAGAGAACTTTGTATAATCTAAGGTGGGGTAAAACTTGTCCATGAGACTTGGGGCATTAATAGTGAAAAGGTGTGATTAAAGCATGCTTAAGGCATCTTGCTAAACCATCTAGTTTATTCTAGCTTGCTAACCATAGCTTGCTAAGGTAAGTTTGCAAGGGTTAGCTTGCCCGCTAATAGTGGCTTGCCTTGGTTGGTGCAAAGGGTTGAAGTTGTCTTCTTCTTCTTCCCGGTGTAACTCCTCCTCCTCGAGAGTTTGGCCTATGCTATCGCCTAGAAATACATAGGCAGGCACAATCACCAAACAATACTTAACTAGGCTAAGTAGCATTCTAAAGCACACAATTGATGATCTATTATCATCACAAACATTACAAGTTTTAATTCAATAGTTTTAATCTTTTATTTTAGAAAAGTAATTTCTACTCATTGAAATGTTAACTAAATTTAATATTCACCACCAAAATATGAGATCATGTGGACACATGTCCTCACCACATATTCCACAGGTGGGAATGAGATTTAAAGGTTGGATCAATATTACTTTAGTTTAAGTTTATTATTTAATGATTTAAAGTGACTAGAAATGCCTATATAGCATTATTTTGGTACTAGTCCAAAGTCACTGCATGTAAACCTTAATATTATTACATATTTGGATAGATATGATGAAATGTGATTTTTAGAGTTGGAATCAACTCAAAAGTCGATTTGGTTGATTTTATAAAATGTTGCAAGTTGTAAAAGCTTCGTGCCTTCTCATTTTATTAGGAGAGATCTATAAATCTAATTGAATTAAATCCAACGGGCTTGATAGAGCATTTCAATACCTTTCATAAAAATTAGTTTCATGCAATTTGATTTGTCAAAATCACAAAATTGATTTTTGAAACACAGACATAAACTATATTCTAACTAAAAAGAAAATCCTAATTTGAATTTCCAACACACGCTGAACGAAATGGGTCAACATCAAGGCTTCGCAAGACGGCCGTCATGGCTGATTTAAGCGAGGACCCCACCCGCTGGCAAGTGGGGTGCGGTATGGGCGAACGGTGGTCGTGGCGATCTGGTTCTAATCCAACTACCGAGGGTCATCGTCGATGTTGGGCAACGCCGGGCGAGATGTAAACCCTAGCGCTGGGGGGGTAGTTGGAAGCTCACCGGTTCAGCGAGGGTCGGCGAGGCGCGAACGACGGTCGACGATGGCGTAACCTCCTGCACCGTAGCCCTGGGCGGCCTGATCAATCTGCGCCTTCTCCTCCCGAGGCGGCGGCCTGCTACTGTACCGCGCCTGGTGCTCGAGCGGCTTACCGGTGGGGAGTGAGGGAGAGGTGGTGAGGAGATGGTGTGCTCAAATCGGGGGTGGCCTCTATTTATAGTGGATGCAGAGGGGACCCACGGGCGACGGAAGACGCGCATTTGAGCTCGCTGTGGTCGGCGGTACAGACGCTTATCGCCAGATGGGCGATGGGAAGTGTGGCGGTGCGGTTATCGGTGGCTTATCAGAAGGCGGCGGGGGCGCGGGTACTTCCGGCGATGCTTCAACGACACGGTGGCGTAGACGTGGGGCGGCGCTGTTTGGTCTGAACGCGATGCTCGGCGCGGGCAGGCGGCGCTTCGACGACGAAGCGCGTGGTCAGGCGCTATGGGGCGCGAACGGGATGTCTGCGCCTCGGTCGGTGGCGATCATGTATGCAAGCGGCGAGGGCGGCGCGGTCTCAGGCGCGCTGGCCGAGGGTGGCGCTTAGCGCATGCTCGCATGGTTGTCAAGGGCTGGGCGCTGTCCGTGCGTGGTCCAGGCTGGCAAGGTTCGCATCGATGTGGAGTGGCGGTGGACGGTGGTCGCCCTAGACAAGGTTGGCATGGCTAAATCTCCTCCTAGCTTGCCTCCACTGGGTGGCATGGTGAGCTTGGCCTGCTCACCATTGATGTCATTGCTCACCAAAGTGAGTCTAGTGCTTGCTTTAACTTGCTAGCCGATCTACCGAGATGGCTGTGAGCTAGAGAGGGAACAATTTAGGATTCAATCACTGCTCATAATAGTGTTTGGTTTTTGTTTGATTTGTGTCGCCACTGCTCATGAAATGGCCGCAAGAACTCAAGTTTTGAATTTTGAAAAGATTTTGGTGGTGCTAAGTTGGTGCGTGAGTCTGCAGATGCTTGGGTTTGAAAGTTGAGCTGGTTTGAGTGGTTTTTGAAAAGTGGGATCTTCCCATATGATAAAGATTCAATTTTGAACTATTATTTAAAATAGTTTATAGAAGGTTTTAGAAGATCAAAAGGTGGGCCTTGGTACCTCATTATGTGTACTAGAAAGGTGCAAGATCAAGAATTGTTTCATAATTTTGAGTACTAGAATAGCCAAAGTAGACATGGAGTTAATTTTGGCAAATGACCATTTCTCCATTTTAAATCTTTTTCATTTGATTTTCTTTAGAAAAAGTTTGGGAATGATGTAGATGATGTTTAAATCACCTAAGAAACATTTTACAAGCATTGGATCACTAAATCATGGCAATTCAAACAACTCCTATTTAAATGCACATAATATGAATGCTTTCATTTTAAAAATGGAAATTTTTTTGTTAACCCTATTTTTGGATGATTGGATCTTTGATAAACTTGGATTGAAATTTTGGGATGTTACACATTGCACGTGTGTTGTTTTTACTAACAACAACCAGAGTCATTGCATGTGTGTTCTCTTCACTAACAACAACCAGAGTCATTGAAATGTGTGTTCTTTTCAGAGACCACACATGGATCCACCAGTGTCATTGCATGTGTGTTCTTTTTACAAACAACAACCAGTGTCATTGCATGTGTGTTCTTTTCACAATCCACCTATGGATGCACCAAAGTGTCATTGCATGTGTGCTTTTTTACTAACAACAACCAGTAGTCATTTCATGTGTGTTCTTTTCACATACCACATATGGATCCACCAGAGCATTATTGAAATGTGTGTTCTCTTCAGAGACCACATGGATCCACCCGTTATTTCATGTGTGTTCTTGTTACTAACAACAACGTAGTCATTGCATGTGTGTTCTTTTCACATACATGGATTCACCAAAGGTCATTGCATGTGTGTTCTTTTCACAATCCACCTATGGATCCACCAGCCTCACTGCATGTGTCTTCTTTTACTAACAACAACCGGAGTCCTTCATGATCGTTTTTTCACATACCACATATGGATCCACTAAAGTGTCGCTGTTATTGAAATGCGGTTCTTCAGAGATCACATGGATCCACCGCTGTCATTACATGTGGTTTCTTTTACTAACAACAATCGGAGTCATTGATGTGTGTTCTTTTCACATACCACATATGGATCCACCCGTTGTCAGATGTGTGCTCTTTCACAATCCACCTATGGATCCACCATTGTCATTGCATGTGTGTTCTTTTACTAAAACAATCAAAGTCATTGAAATGTGTGTTCTTTCACATAACACATATGGATCCACCAAGGGTTGCACGTGTGTTCTTTTTACTAACAACAACCAGATTCATTGCATGTGTGTTCTCTTAAGAGACCACACATGGATCCACCAGTGTCATTGCATGTGTGTTCTTTTTACTAACAACAACCAGAGTCATTGAAATGTGTGTTCTCTTCAGAGAACACACATGGATCCACCAATGTCATTGCATGTGTGTTCTTTTGCCTAACAACAACCAGAGTCATTGAAATGGGTGTTCCCTTCAGAGACCACACATGGATCCAGCAGTTGTTATTGCAGGTGTGTTCTTGTTATTAAAACAACTGAGTCATTGCATGTGTGTTCTTTTCACATACCACATATGGATCCACCCGTCATTGCATGTGTGTTCTTTCACAATTCACCTATGGATTCATGTCATTGCATGTGTGTTCTTTTTACTATCAATAATCGGAGTCATTTCATGACCGTTCTTTTCACATACAACATATGGACCCACCAAAGCATTGAAATGTGTGTTCCCTTCAGAGACCACACATGGATCCACCAGTGTTATTACATGTGTGTTCTTTTTACTAACAACAACTGGAGTGATTGCATGTGTGGTCTTTTGGAAGAACACAAATGCAAACACACGTGGTGTATCTATGTGTGGTCTGTGGGAAGAACACACATGCAATGACACCGTGGATCGAAGTGTGGTATGTGAAGAACACACATGCAATCACACATGTGATATGTGGTCTGGGAAGAACACACATGCAATGACTCGTGATATGTGGTTTGTAAAAAGAATGTATATGCAATGACTCTGTGGTTAATGAAAAGAGCGTATATGCAATGACACCAAAGTGGATCCATGTGGGGTTAATGAGAAGAACACACGTGCAATGACACTGGTGGTTCATGATATAGTTTGTGAGAAGAACACACATGCACGACACTGTGGATCCATGTGGTCCGTGAGAAGAACACACATACAATGACTCTAATGGTTCATGAAAAGAGCAGACATGCATGACACTCCAGGATCCATGTGTGGTTCATGGAAGAACGCATGCAATGACATCGGGTGGATCCATGTGTGGTTTCAGAGAAGAACACATGCAATGACATCGGTGGATCCATGTGTGGTTCATGGGAAGAACACACATGCAATGACTCGTGATATGTGGTTTGTGAAAATAATGCATATGCAATGACTTAGCTGTGGGTTAATGAGAAGAGCAGACATGCAATGACACCGTGGATCCATGTGTGGTTTGTGAGAAGAACACACATGCAATGACACCGGGTGTGGTTCATGATATGGTTTTAAGAAGAACACACATGCAATGACTCTAGTGGTTCATGAAAGAGCATGCATGCGATGACTTAGTCACTGCTCATGGGAAGAGCAGACATACAATGACACCGGGTCGATCCATGTGTGGTTCATGGGAAGAGCACATGCAATGACACCTGTGAATCCATGTGTGGTCTGGTGGGAAGAACCCACATGCAATGACACCGTGTATCCATGTGTGGTTCATGGGGAGAACACATGCAATGACTCCGTAATATGTGGTTTGTGAAAATAACATAAATACAATGACTCTAGCTGGTTAATGAGAAGAGCAGACATGCAATGACACCAGGATCCATTTGTGGTTTGTGAGAAAACACACATGCAATGCCACCGGTGTGGTTCATGATATGGTTTGTAAGAAGAACACACATGCAATGACTCTAGCCGTGGTTCATGAAAAGAGCACGCATGCGATGACTAGCTGGGTTCCCGGAAGAGCAGTATATACAATGACCTGGTGGATCCATGTGTGGTTCAAGGAAGAACACACATGCAATGACACTGTGGATCCATTTGTGCTCTGGGAAGAACACACATGCAATGACACCGGTGGATCCATGTATGGTTCATGGGGGAGAACGCATATGCAATGACACCGTGATATGTGGTTTGTGAGAATAACACACATGCAATGACTCTAGCTGCTCATGAAAAGAGCGTACATGCAATGACATCACTGGTGGATCCATGTGTGGTTCGGGAAGAACACACATGCAATGACTGTGGATCCATGTGTCACTGTGGAAGAACACACATGCAATGACACTTGGTGGATCTATGTGTGTCTGTGGGAAGAACACATGCAATGACACTGGTGGATCCATGTGGTCTGTGGAAGAATACACATGCAATCACACAGTGATATGTGGTCTGGGAAGAACACATACAATGACTCGTGATATGTGGTTTGTGAAAAGAATGTATATGCAATGACTCTAGCTGTGGTTAATGAAAAGAGTGAGCATGCAATGACACCGTGGATCCATGTGGGTTAATGAGAAGAACACACATGCAATGACATCGTGTGGTTCATGATATGGTTTGTGAGAATAACACACATGCAATGACACTGGTGGATCCATGTGTGGTATTTGAGAAGAACACACATGCAATGACACTAGGTGTGGTTCATGATATGGTTTTTAAGAAGAACACACATGCAATAACATCAGATCCATGTGGTCTTTGGGAAGAACACACATGCATGACACTAGTGATATGTGGTCTGTGAGAAGAACACATATCCAATGACTCTAGCTCTGGTTCATGAAAAGAGCAGTACATGCATGTACACTGTGGATCCATGTGTGGTTCATGGGAAGAACACACATGCAATGACACCGTGGATCCATGTGGTTTGTGAGAAGAACACACATGCAATGACACTGGTGGATCCATGTGTGGTTCATGGGAAGGACACACATACAATGACCCTGGTGATATGTGGTTTGTGAAAAGAATGACATGCAATGACTCTAGTCAAGCTAATGAGAAGAGCAGACATGCAATGACACAAGGGATCCATGTGTGGTTTGTGAGAAGAACACATGCAATGACACTCGGTGTGGTTCATGATATGGTTTGTAAGAAGAACACACATGCAATGACTCTAGTTGTGGTTAATGAAAAGAGCGACATGCAATGACACCGTGGATCCATGTGCGGTTAATGAGAAGAACACACATGCAATGACACCGGGTGTGGTCTATGATATAGTTTGTGAGAAGAACACATGCAATGACATCAGGATCCATGTGTGGTCTTTGAGAAGAACACACATGCAATGACACAAGGTGTGGTTCATGATATGGTTTGTGAGGAGAACACACATGCAATGACATCGGTGGATCCAAGGTATGGTCTTTGGGAAGAACACACATGCAATGACATCGGTGATATGTGGTCTGATAAGAACACACATCCAATGACTCTAGCTCTAGTTCATGAAAAGAGCATATGCACAGACACTGTGGATCCATGTGTGGTCTATGGAAGAACACACATGCAATGACACTGGTGGATCCATGTGTGGTCTGTGAGAAGAACACACATGCAATGACATTTGTGGATCCATGTGTGGTTCATGCAAGAACACACATGCAATGACTTTGGTGATATGTGGTTTGTGAAAAGAACAGTATATGCAATGACTCTAGCTGTGGTTAATGAGAAGAGCAGTATGCAATGACACCGTGGATCCATGTGTGGCTTGTGAGAAGAACACACATGCAATGACACTGGTGTGGTTCATGATAGGTTTGTAAGAAGAACACACATGCAATGACTCTAGTTGTGGTTCATGAAAAGAGCACGACATGATGACTTCCAGCTAGCCGTGGTTCATGGGAAGAGTGTATATACAATGACTGGTGGATCCATGTGTGGTTCAAGGAAGAACACATGCAACACACTGTGGATCCATGTGGTCTGTGGGAAGAACACACATGCAATGACACTGTGGATCCATGTGGTCTATGGGAGAACACACATGCAATGACACTGTGATATGTGGCTTGTGAGAAGAACACACATGCAATGACCTAGTTGTGGTTCATGAAAAGAGCAAACATGCAATGACATCAGGATCCATGTGTGGTCAATGGAAGAACACACATGCAATGACTGTGGTTCCATGTGTGGTCTGGAAGAAGACACATGCAATTATCGTAGGATCCATGTGTGGTCTGGGAAGAACACACATGCAATGACACAGTGATATGTGGTCTCGGGAAGAACACACATGCAATGACTCTGTGATATGTGGTTTGTGAAAGAACAGACATGCAATGACTCTATGTGGTTAATGAAAAGAGTGTATATGCAATGACAATCCGTGGATCCATGGGGGGTTAATGAGAAGAACACACATGCAATGACACTAGGTGTGGTTCATGATATGGTTTGTGAGAAGAACACACATGCTAATGACATCGGGTGGATCCATGTGTGGTCTGTGAGAAGAACACATGCAATGACACCGGTGTGGTTCATGATATGGTTTCGTGAGAAGAACACACATGCAATGACATTATGGATCCATGTGTGGTCTTTGGGAAGCAACACACATGCAATGACACTGGTGACATGTGGCTCAGGAGGAGAAGAACACATCCAATGACTTAGTTATGGTTCATGAAAAGAGTGCATATGCATAGACATCGGTGGATCCATGTGTTTCATGGGGAAGAACACACATGCAATGACACTGGGTGGATCCATGCGTGGTTTGTGAGAAGAACACATTATGCAATAACATCTGTGGATCCATGTGTGGTCTATGGAAGAACACACATGCAATGACTCGGTGATATGTGGTTTGTAGAAAATAACACACATGCGATGACTCTAGCCGTGGGTTAATGAGAAGAGCAGACATGTAATGACACTGTGGATCCATGTGTGGTTTGTGAGAAGAACATTACATAAATGACACCGGGTGTGGTTCATGATATGGTTTGTAAGAAGAACACATGCAATGACTCTAGCTATGGTTTATGAAAAGAGCACGACATGCGGCGACTCTAGTTAGGTTCATGGAAGAGCTTTTATTGATACAACGATTCTCGTCAGATCCATGTGGTTCAAGGAAGAACATGCTGTAATGACACTGTGATCCATGTGGTCCGGGAAGAATACTACATGCAATGCCACCGTGGATCCATGTGGTCTGTTGTAAGGGGAGAACATACATACAATGACACCGTGATATGGGAGCTCAGAGAAGAAATACATGCAATACCTAAATGGTTCATGAAAAGAGCAACATGCAATGATAATCGTGGATCCATGTGGTTCCTATGGAAGAACACACATGCAATGATTTCGTGGATCCATGTGGTGCTTCTAAAATATGTAATGACATCAGGACCATGTGGTCTGGGAAGAACACATGCAATGACACTTGTAATCCAAGTGTGTTCTTGTGGAAGAACACACATGCAACAGACGGTGATATGTGGTTTGTGAGAAGAACACACATCCAATGACTCTAGTTGTGGTTCATGAAAAGAGCAGACATGCATAGACACTGGGTGGATCCATGTGTGGTTTGTGAGAAGAACACACATGCAATGACACTGGTGGATCCATGTGTGGTTCATGCGAAGAACACACATGCAATGACTCTGGTGATATGTGGTTTGTGAAAAGAACAGACATGCAATGACACTAGTGGATCCATGTGTGGTCTTTGGGAAGAACACACATGCAATGACACAGGGGATATGTGTGTTCTCTTCAGAGACAACACATGGATCCACCAGTGTCATTGTATGTGTATTCTTTTTACTAACAACAACCAGTTTCAATGCATGTGTGTTCTTTTCACAATCGCCCTATGGATCCACAGTGCCATTGCATGTGTGCTTTTTTACTAACAACAACGAGTCATTTCATGTGTGTTCTTTCATACCACATATGGATCCACAGTCATTGAAATGTGTGTTCTCTTCACAGACCACACATGGATCCACAGTGTTGTGCATGTGTGTTCTTATTACTAACGAGTCATTGCATGTGTGTTCTTTTCACATGCCACATATGGATCCACTAGTGTCATTGCATGTGTGTTCTTTTCACAATCCACCTATGGATCCACCAGTCTCATTGCATGTGTGTTCTTTTTACTAACAACAACTGGAGTCATTTCATGTGTTCTTTTCACATACATATGGATCCGTGTCATTGAAATGTGTGTTCTCTTGAGACCACATGGAACCACCTGTGTCATTACATGTGTTCTTTTACTAACAACAAGAGTCATTGCATGTGTGTTCTTTTCACATACATATGGAACAACCAGTCATTGCATGTGCTCTTTTCACAATCCACCTATAGATCCACAGTGTCATTGTGTGTGTTCTTTTTACAAACAACAACCAGAGTCATTGAAATGTGTGTTCTTTTCACATACCACATATGGATCCACAAGTGTCATTGCATGAGTGTTCTTTTTACTAACAGCAACCAGAGTCATTGCATGTGTGTTCTCTTTAGAGACCACACATGGATCCACCAGTGTCATTAAAAACTTACTGAAAAGGTTTTGTGGATCTTTAAGTAAAGAGTTTTGCTTTTCAAAATATAAAGTAGATTTATAAATGAAGATTATTTTATAAAGCCAAATTAAAACCTTGGCCAAGATTTTGAAACAAAAGGTTTTGCTTTGATTAAAATAGTAGAGGTTTATTTAAAATAAAATAAAAAGGATTTAAATATCCAAGTTTTATTAATAAAGGTTTTACTATTTCCAAAATATCAAAACTTATTTATTTATTTAAAATAAGTTTTCCAAGTATTTATATTCTCAAAATAAAACCTACTAAAGCGTTTTGGTTTTATTTTAGTTTTCAAAATAAAGTTTTAAATAAACAAATCATATTTGATTTATTAACAAAGGTCCATTCTATTTAATTATTAATGGAACCTAAAATAAAAGGTTATTTTGTTTTAAACAAGATTTCCAAATATCTTTTATTTTCAATTAAAACCTACTGATTTGGTTTTGAAAATATTTGGATTTCAAATGGAAAATTTTTATTAATTAAATCAAACCCTATTTTATTAAATAACTAAAGATCCATTTTATTTAATTATTGAATGGGTCCTAAAATGAATAAAAATATTATTTTCATTTTGGAATGTTGGTTTATGTTAATAAACAGAACCAAGTTCAAAGAATTCATGAAGTGTGGTGTTTGTTTGAATTGTTTGAATGGTTGAGTAGAATGATTTTTTGCATTGAAATTCCAAAAGCAGAAAAATAGGATTAGAAAAGGAAAAAAGAAAAGCAGATGAGAAAAAAAATAATGAATTCAGGACCAATAGCCAGCAACCCAACAACCCACTAAGGCCAGGCTTGATGATTATTGACTAACGCCCCGAGCAGAAAAGCAGATTCACACCTCGTTTACGACGACCACGCCTGATATGCAACCCGGTCCGATTGGACCCTCCCCTGCGAATTACTTTTTCCCATTGGACAGGTGGGCCCCACTCCTCCTGTTCTTCTTCCCCCGCTACGCATAGACCACTTGCCCACCCCGCCGCTTAGCGGCCGTTCTGAGACGGGAATACTAACTCTCCGGTATCGCGCACGCTGTAACAAACTGCAGCGTTGAATCAGCCCACGACCACGCTTGGATAAATCACCTCCCTCTCCTCTTCACTTCCCTCGTCGCCCTCTTTTGAAGCATGCCACGGGCGCCCCAATTCCTCCCAAAGAGCTCCCTCTGTGTCTCTCCGGCAGAGGTTAGGTGTCGATTCGACCAAGACTCCTACCACCACCTGGCCTCCACAGGCACACTAGGAGACTCCCCACTCCACTGGCGCATCTCCGGTACCCACTGGTTCAACCGTGGCGGCGCCCAGGCGTCGGCAGCGACCTTGACTTCCGACGCCGCTGGCGTCATGTCTTCAACTCAAAGGCAAGCTTTGCACCACGGTAGTTTCTGCGTGCGCCCCGAGCCTCCTGCGTTCCATACTCCCTCACTCGCTTCTCGGTCTTGCTGAAACTATACCCCGACCTCACCTGTTTGTCTTTTTACGTGACCACTTAACGCGCCGGCCGGCGATGACACATTATTTTGCGACAACCGCCGCCCGTCGCCCTCTTTCTCCGGCAGCGCCCACGGTGAATTCCAACCACCCGTGTCTCTCGATCACGCAACATCTTTTCCATGGCCTTGCACCCGCGACAATAACCCAGGTCTCCGTTTATCTTCTTCCATGGACCCTGGACATTGCGTCCCGACCACGTCGAGCCAGCGGGTAAATCGAAATGCGACTCGATAGCAGCGTCTCGGCGGCCCCAACGGCGCAATCCGCAACTTGACGCGTCGCCTTGGACTATCCTCCGCGACCATGTTGAGCTTCCCCGGTTTAAGCTACCCTGAGCTCGGTGAGCACCTCCCCAACCTCCACTCGCTTCCTGTTTTGCTTCCTACCACAGCACGGCCGATTGCGCACCGCCGCTGGCCGCGGCAAAGCCCATGGCTGTCGCTTTTTGGTCGATCGAATCCCGATGCTGTGGGATCTAGATTGAACGGCGAGGATGAATCATTTAAGCTGCGAAGAAGGTGCTTGGCGTCACGTACGCTGATTTGATTGGATCAATGGCTACGGTAGCGATGATCCGGCCGAACGGTACCGCGTGAGCAGATCGTGACGGCGTGGCACCGAATGATCGGTGAAATAGAGATTTGAAAGCAGATTTTGATGCCATTTTCAAACCCTTATAACTCTGAGATCCACCGTCCAGGTAAAAATTACAAATTTTATGTCGTTGGATTCAGGAGAACAAGACTTCCTAACCAACCCCTATCCTTGGTTTAGTAAATAGTATCTGTTAATTTGCTTGTTTTGCAGAATCATTTGTGGTAACTTATTTAGATTAGAAAATTATTTAAAAATGATTTTGGGTTAAAACCTTTGCAAAATGGATTATTTGTGACCTCACTGACCTAAGAACCAACCCATAGTTTGGAAAATGTATTTGGAGAAAAAGTTTAGAATGGATTAATTAGTTTAGTCCATTTCTAGCCAAATAAAACTATTGTTTGATTATGAAAATGGTTTAAAAATGAATTTAGGGATAAAATCTTTGGCAAGGAAGGTGTATTTTTGAACCTACTAACATTTAGGAACCACTTTGTGAACTCAAAAATATTTGGTGAAATAAAATAATGATTCTTTGATTTACAAAAACCATTTCTACGAGTCAGAATAGAAATGTGGTTTATTTATTAAAAGAGTTTTGGAAGAAAACAACTTTGGAAAATGTTTTGTTTTAAACTCTCTGACCCTAAACACCAAGTTTTATGGTTTGAAAACATATTTGGTGAACCCTATGAGTTAATGCCTTGATAAAAATATTTCTACACCACATAAAATGATGCTTTGTTTTGAGAAATGGTTTTAAAGGTGAGACCTTTTGCAAATGACTTTTGCCACTCTACAAAATGATCATTAGATGTACCCAAATGTCTGACCCACTACGAACCACTTTTTCAAACTAGAAACAAGCTTGGCATGCTTGCATGCATTACTTTAACTTTTGTCATTTCTTATGTGTTGTTTTGCTTGATTGGTAGATTGAGTTTTGTGCCTTGCTTGATTGAATTGTAGTGACTTGAAGGTGTCGCAGTTGTTGCAAGGACAAAGAGGTGAACCCATACTCTACCAAAAGGCAAGTGATGCATTCATACTTTTTGTCCCATTATTTACACTATGCATTAGTGATATTTTCTAAGTAGGACTTGCATGGAATTTTGCTAAGTATAAACTATGCTATGGGAGAAACCTAGTAGATGAAACCTTAGTAGAAATTTCTAAGTTAAGATTCTACTACTATCATGTAGCTTAGCTAATAGAAAACAAGGGTGGAATATATATTCACACTATGGAAAATTTCTAAGGTCTTGTGGACTTATGTTTTGTTTAATAAAACAACTAAGTGAATGAATCACACAGGTGGAATGGAAGGAATGGTTTGTGTTGAGTGGTTCTACAAGGCCATGGACTTGGCTTGTGTATGTCTCACTTGTGGAAGGCCACCCAGGAACAAAGAGATTTGAGATGTCAAATGTTGAGAAGCTTCAAGTCTGACCACTTGGCAATAGGCTCTGCCATGATCATATAGATTTTGCAAGAACTTAGCCATATGGACGTGATTGGGTGGTAGTGTTTGATAGGATGGAGCAGCGTCCATTTTGGTCTGATACAAGAGCTTCCACTGAAAGATCTTGTCTTGGGAAACCAAGTCTTGTGAGGAAAGTGCACCACCTCTGCATAGTGTAAAATCTAAGTACTTAGCCATGTCACAGTGAGGAACCAATTTGAGCATCAAGACATGGAAGCTTAATCAAGAATACTGATCATTCAAATTTCTAAGTTTAAAACATGGATTGAACAAAGGGTTGTTTAAGAAATCTTCAATCTTTGATTGAGAGATGCCTTATGGATCTCCAATCTTTGATTGAGGAAAATGATTTTATCAAAGCAAAAACTTAGTATTTTCAAAGGTTAAGGAAAAAAATCTATTTTGAGCAGATGCAAGCCTCAACTCCACTTAGCCAAATGCATATAGATGATAGACTCCACTATACTACCATGATATCACTTGCCAATACAATTCAAATGTATTGACCCTTGTGGCTGTAACTTGTAATATTGCGAGGTTTGATTGACTTTAGAAGATTGATTGTTTAGGATTACAAAGTATCTGACCAGCATACGCACTGTGGCATACCGCACGAAGATGAAGGACCCATACTTATAGTTATTCATTTGCAATGTAATGTAATAGCCAAATGAGCTATGTGAATGTAATAAAATTATGTTATTCCTGTGGTTATAAAGTTATATTATGACCTTTGTTTCTGATATTACATCTTAACTATGGATGCCAACTATTGATCGAGGGACTAGCATTGTAAACACAAGGCCCTATCTTGTTAAGGTTGGGAACCCTATGTGTGTGCTCTTTAACTAACAACAACGGAGTCATTGAAATGTGTGTTCTCTTGAGAGATACACATGGATCCACTAGATTTCATTGCATGTGTGTTCTTTTTTACTAACAATAACCAGAGTCATTGAAATGGATATTCTCTTGAGACCACACATGGATCCACAGTGTTGTGCATGTGTGTGTTCTTATTACTAACAACAACCAGAGTGATTG
Source organism: Avena insularis (assembly GCA_023614405.1). Lineage (NCBI taxonomy): Eukaryota > Viridiplantae > Streptophyta > Magnoliopsida > Poales > Poaceae > Avena > Avena insularis. The sequence continues at coordinate 269,373 of JAJUPC010000457.1, forward strand.
CATACGTGTTTCTTTTCACATACCACATATGGATCCACCGGTGTCATTGCATGTGTATTCTTTTCTGACAATCCACCTATGGATCCACCGGTGTGTATACATTGCATGTGTGTTCTTTTACTAACAACAAGCTGAGGTCATTTGATGAGCTATTCTTTTCACTTCCACATACGGATCCACCAGTGTCATTGAAATGTGTGTTCTCTTGGAGAGAGACCACATGGATCCCTGATGTCATTACATGTGTGTTCTTTTTTACTAACAACAAGCTGAGTGATTGCATGCTTCTTGTTTCTTTTCACATACCACATATGGATCCACAGTGTCATTACATGTAATGCTCTTTTCCAATCCACCTATGGATCCACGGTGTCTCATTGCATGTGTGTTACGTTTTACTATTCTACAACAAGAGTCATTGAAATGTGTGTTCTCTTGGAGACCACTAGCATTCGATCCCACTGATATTATTTGCATGTATTGTTCTTTTTACTAAAAACAACCTTAGAGTCATTGCATGTGTGTTCTTTTCACATGCCACATATATAGATCACTAGTGTCATTGCATGTGTGTTCTTTTCACAATCCACCTATGGATCCACCAGTTCTCATTGCATGTGTCTTCTTTTATTAACAACAAGCTGGGTTCTTTCATGTTCTTTTCACATACCACATATGGATCCACCAGTGTCATTGAAATGTACGTGTTCTCTTGGAGACCACACATGGATCCTGATGTCATTACATGTGTGTTATTTTACTAACATGCATTAGCGGAGTCTCATTGCATGTGGGTTCTTTTCCATACCACATATGTAACAACCCCGAGTCATTGCATGTGTGCTCTTTTTTCACGAATCCACCTATGGATCCACGGTGTCATTGCATGTGTGTTCTTTTTACAAACAACATGCGAGTCATTGAAATGTGTGTTCTTTTCACATACCACATATGGATCCACAAGTCATGTCATTGCATGTATTCTTTTTACTAACAACAACCAGGTCATTGCATGTGTGTTCCTCTTTGAGACCACACATGGATCCTGATGTCATTGCATGTGTGCTCTTTTTACTAACAACAGCGGAGTCATTGAAATGTGTGTTCTCTTGAGAGACCACATGGATTGTATGGCATCCATAAAACCACTACTAGAAATCGCGTTGTTTTTTGTGCATTGCATCATCATGACCGCAGCATGCTCATGTCGTCATGCCACATTGCATTTGAGCATCGTCATCATCTTGCATTGCTTACGCATAAAACTATTTGCGCAGAAAAACCTATTTTGTGTTTTCTAAAAGCGCCCGTCTTTGTTCCAAAGCGCCATAAAAACCGGGTCTCCGGGATTATTTTGTTTTATCTTGCTATTAGTTTCATAAAAGCCACATTTGAAATAAATAAAATATTTAATTATTTTTTAGTAGAAATGCGATCCGAGCAAATTGCGATTCGACCCGATCGACCACCCCAAGTACCGTCGGTCCACCCAGAATCCTAAAACTACAGGTCTATTCTACCCCACCCCTCACCTCCACCTCACTGGGGACCAATCCACCGTGGCTTGCCACCTCACCCTCTCCCTTCCCCTAACCTGCTCCAGGCCGGTAGCGCACCTAATTCCTTTAACCCCTTCCACTGGTCAAACCCTTGACCAGCTTGACCCACACCCTAACCGCAGCCCTTCCCTTTGGCCCCACCCATGATGCAGCCCATCCCTTGCCTATTTCTCCCCCAGGCCCCACCTCTACACGGCCCACCCACAGGCCCTTTGCTCCCTCATCTCCCCTCCTGCACCCTCCCTCATCTCCCCCACCAGCGCCTCCCCGTCCTCCCGACCGCCCTTCTTCCCCTCCTCCTCTCTGCGAGGCCGCGGCCTCCCTCTGCCCGGCTCGCTCCGCCTGTTACGCCGCCCATGCCATAAATGTTCGCCGTCTCCCCTCCCTGGCGCCCAGACGCCGCCCATCTCGGCCTCACCCATGCGCCGCGGGCCGCCTCCCATCGCCTTCTCCCCACCTCGTCCTCCCGCGCTTGCCCGCCCTCGTCAGCCCCGCCTCCTCATCGAGCAGCGCTTCTCCGCCTTCTCCGCCTCGAGCCTGCGCCCGTCCCGAATCCCACGTCCGCCGCCCAGGCGCCCGCCGCCCGTCTCACGGCGTTCTGCGCGCCCTCGCTGCCAGTTGGCCGTCCAGCCTCGTCGCCCGCTAACCAGCGCGCCGGCTTCGCCCCGTCCCCCGCGGAAGCTTCCCGGCGGCCGTCAATCGCGACCACCTCGGCCCGCCTCCTTGCCGCGGCGTGTCGCCGCCTTAAGCCGACCTACGCCGTCTGACGCCTCTGGCCCGTCTGTCGTCCTGGCGCCCCCAAGCCCGTCGTAAATGCCAGCCGGTGGCGCGGCGGCTCCCACCCTCGCGCCACAGAGCCGTTGGCCCCTTCGCGGCGGGAACTCGGCGTCTCGCGCGTGGATGCAGGCACCACCTCCCATTCTCCTCGGTGGCGCTCTATACCGGGACAAACAATCGAACATGGAGGGCAAGGATAAAGGCGTCAAGTTCCCCTTGTCGACAAGATCGGCTCGATCTTTGTTGGATTAGAAGAATGTACTAGGTGGAAAGCGAGGCACAGCATGGCGCGGGTCCCCAAGCTTCGCCACCCGGTGAACCGGATATAGGTACCCAAGGTAAATGATAAAGACATAGAAAACCCCAAGATCTCTTTCATGGACTTCGGCCAGACAGCCCGAACCGGGACCTCGTCATGGATCATCGAAGCACTTCTACGGACCGCAGGATGACATATTTCTTCACCCAAGAGGCGACAAGGCTCTCTTCGCAGTTTGAGACCCGACGCCGAAAGCGACAAAGGTCATCGTCATAGAACCGAAGACCACAGCTTATGCGACCGGTACTCCCTCGAGGGGCCTTGGAGTGCTTCACCCGAGACGCCGAGAGCCGACCCGATCACGGGGACACGACAAGATCTTGCATAGCGACAAGATCACGACTTCCGACCGCGACAAGCCAAGCCCGGATCCGATGTTCCCCGACGCGAACCAAGTCCTCCTTTTGGATCGACAAGATCTACTTCCGTTGTCAGAACCGATCCCGCGAACCTTGCCTTCCGTCGAACCGGAGACGAACCCGTCGAACCCTCGGTGAACCCCAAGATCGCCCGATACCCGATGTGACCCTAAGCCCCTTATAAATGATATATTTTGTTATATTAAATTGTTCATCGCATGCATATCATGTGGGTTGGGGCATTATGCCGATACACCTTATAATTAAATATAGGATCCATATGCGGGCAAATCTAGTCTTATATTGGTCCCATTTAAATTTGTGTAGAACAAGTGCTATCTTTTGCCATGTTAAAACAACAATTAATTGCAGGGTATCTAAATAACTTGAACCATCTAAATAATTGTGGGACCCGGTTCCACTTAATATTACTTAGTGCGCCATCATCTCTCTCTTGCCATGTCATACATCATACATGCATCATGCGATTTTCTGTAGTATTAAATATTGCATCCGGTGTTTATTCTAGTGTTTTGCTTCTTCGCGGATAAGGCCGTTGAGTTGATGTGAGCTTCACACCGATCTTCGGTTGAACATTCGACAATGTTTTCAGGCGAGCAACTCCCCCTATCTACCTATCTTACTTTTATAGTATTTATTTCCCTCCTGTTGATCTATTGCTATATGTGTTGCGATGCTCTAGTTCCCGTACCTGTGATATCCCGTGCAGCCCTATTGCCTTGGACACATCCTATTGCCTGTTGCTTGGTAGATAGTTGGACCCGCGCGAAGTAGTCGCTTGCTCAAGAGTTGTTGCGTGTCGTCAAGCACCACAGTTGTTGGAGAAGTGCAGCATGTTCAATGTTGAAGATGATCATGGATTTACTTATGGTTCACTTTAATTATTGTTTGCTGCTGCAACTAAAATTGAAGTAAGTAGCGGAGGCATCGGTGGGTGATAGGTAATATTTGGTTTCACGCCCACTTGTGTCCGTAGGACCCAGTTCTTGACACCTGTTAGAGATCGGATCTGGCGCTAACCACATTGAGATATGGGCCCCCATTTGATTGATTACACGATTTCAAAGAAAATGATATTGTCTTTGAGGAATTACAACTAGTTTGAGGTTTTATTACTATCTGTACTTATGCCATGCTTCTTGCTTTATTTAGGGTGTGCGATGGATAGCACCTTTATCACATTTAGGATCGGGACACGTTTTGCGGTGTCGACGGTCGATTTTGGGATTTCTTTGTCGTTCTGAGCCGTCTACCCAAACCCTAAGTCCGTCTAGGAACCGGCCGACTTTGTTGCGGGTGTACTTAGTGGGGTGGCCCCGTGCTTGCTTTGGAGTGCAGGAGCGTCATGACTTAGGCCCAGAAAACGCATCCGATGGGTGTATGTTAGCGATGCGGCAAAAAGATTGAAGTGCTTGTGGATACTTTGGTGCACCCTACGGTAAATCTTTAAAGAAGCCGTGTCATGATTTGTATGGCGACTTAGAGCACGGTGCTTGATCATAGACAACTATAACTAAAGTTTCTTGCTATAAATTGACTTGTATCCGATATGACTAAATCGGCTCCACTACAGCGGAATGGCTAGTAAAAGTACCAACAAGCTCTTTGGGTTTGGGGTTATCTCATACTAATTGTATCTGACTAGTAAGTGTTGCAACTATCACGGAATGGATAACTAAAATGGCCTTTGCTTATTTTATCGGGATGATTATCTACACTGTCTAATAATTGCTGCAACAATAGCGAACAAATAAAGCACTGCCAGCGTATGCGTTCCTCGGTTGACTTTGCAAATGCGGTCTCGAGGGAATACCGGGATGGGATTGTTTGGTGTTAGTACCGAAATTGGTTCGAATAGGTCTTTCTTTCCCCTCTCGATAGCCGCTAACTGTGTCGGTCTCTATAGGTTGTTTAGTGCATGCTTTGCCGCTTGATCCACCATACCTATGTGGCGAGGCCGCGAATTCTAACCTCGTGGTGTCTTGGCCTCGATCTTGTGCTCTCTCTTTTTCCTTTGCCCTTTGTGGCACCTTTTGTTAAGCGGGTTTGAGATCGGCGTCGTTAGCGGGGTTACCCTTAGGCTTGGCTTTGGCGAGGTTATGGGCGCCATTGGTTATTCTTGGGGCTCTTAGCCCCATTTGCATCTTGTCCGTGGTCGGACGCTCTATCATTCAAGGTGATTTGGATCTTTTTACGTATATTTGTATTCTTGACTCTTTGAGTATTTGTTGTATATATATCATTACATGGGTCCCCGCCGAGGGCTGTTGTGTAATATTATTGCCGTTTTTCCACCCTTGCAAAGTGCACGGTGAGCACCTTGAATCGTTTCTATGCGGGTTTGGCGGGTTTCGCTAAAAACTTGCATAGCGATTACTGAGGTGTCTGATGTGTCGAGCCCAGCGGTTGCGATACCCCTAACTCCGGCTGTAGGATAACCTAGCTAACGACGAAGTAGAGTGTCAAAACTATTTTCGAAAATCGGTTGGATAGTTCTGATTAGGTCTAATTTTACTCCTTACCCCTCTGCTGCTCTCCTCTCACCTCTGCGTGTTTGAATCCGCTCTCTTCTCTCTCTTGAGTCGGGATTTCGTGGTTGGGTTCCATCGTACCTTGAGGTTTAACTTCCTCCTTTGTGCGGTGTTGCTACATCTGGTCTTCATGCTATCCAAGGAATCCTTACGTCGGTGGCCTTCTCTTTATTCCTTCCGTGCCTTAAATTGTTTTCGGCCTTGCGACATCATCTCGTCGGATCCGATGCGAGACTCTACATCACTTCTTTGTTTTCAAACCTCGTTTGCGAGATCTTGATCTAAATCACGAGGTTGGTTGCATAATCTGTCTATTATTACATAGTAATGCTTTGAGTGCGGGATGAGTCGCGACCATACCACTACTCTTATCATTTGCTTTTGTATCTCGAATGGTGGATCGATGCAATTCTTACTCCTTCCATGAAAGTTAAGGGTGGCCTTACCTTCTTCGTCCGTTAGTTATCCGGAGTGTTCTCTCGTGAGCGTGAGACACAATCCTTTGTTGGTGGTGTCGCTGATCTCAATATGGAGAATGAACCCTTGTTAGTGGTGTCGGCGATCTACATAGGCGAAGATTCAGATCACCGGCCTTCTTCCGGTACCATGAGGCGGATCTCGGCGAGATCCATTGTTAGTGGTGTCGGTGTGGCATCCTTAAAACCACTACTAGAAAATCGTGTTGTTTTTATGCATTGCATCATCATGACCGCATGCTCATATCGTCATGCCACATTGCATTGAGCATCGTCATCATCTTGCATTTGCTTGCATAAAAACTATTTGAAAAACCTATTTGTTTTCTAAAAGCGCCCGTCTTTGTTCAAGCATAAAACCGGGTCTCGGATTATTTTATTTTATGCGCTATCGGTTTGCAAAAGCCCTACATTTGAAATAAATAAAATATTTAATTATTTTTAGTGGGGGCGGTCGTGCAGGCCGGTTCGACCCAGTCGACCACCCCCAAGTGCAATCGGTCCACGAGAATCCTAAAACTACCAGTCCTATTCACCACCCTCTCCTCCACCTCACGGACCAATCCTGGCTGCCACCTCACCTCTCCCTTCCCTAACCTATCCCAGGCCACCTAATTCTAACCCCAACCCCCCTTCCTGGTCAAACCCACCCACACACACCCATTGCGCCCAACAGCTGGCCCCATGAGCACGGCAGCCCACCAGCCTCTCCCCGGCCCCCACCTCTACGGCCCACCAGGCCCTGCTCCTCCTCTCCCCTTCCTCCACCCCTCCCTCTGTCTCCCACGCCTCCCCACCGTCCTCCCAGGCCCTGCGCCCTTCTTCCCTCCTCTCTGCCTTGGGATGGCCTCCCCTCTGTGGCTCGCCCGTTCGCCACCCAGCGCCGTGGTTCGCCGTCTCCCCTCGGCGCCCAGGCCTTGCTTGCCCTCGGCCTCACCCCGAGGCAGCCTCCCAGTCGCCTTCTCCCCACCTCTCGTCCTCCTGCTTGCCCTCGTGGCCCCCTCCGTCGAGCTCCTCGCCTTCTCCGCCTCGAGCCTCGCCAGCCTTGGTCCCGTCCGCCGCCGGCCGCCCATCGCCGTCTCCGGCGTTCTGTGCGCCTTCGGCCGGCGGCCGTCAGCTTCGTCGCCCTTGTTCCAACCAGCAGCCCGGCTCGCCCGTCCCAAGCTTCCCGGCGGCCGTCGCGACCTCGGCGCCTCCTTGCATGGCGTGTGCCGTGGCCGACCTCGCCGTCGGCGCCTCTGGCCCGATGTGTCCGTCTCGCCCAAGCCCCGTCGTCTGCAGCAGCGGTGGCCTGGCGACTCCCTCGCCGCCACAGGCCCGTTGGCCCCTTCCGCGTGAACTCGGCGTCCTCAGCGTGGATGCAGACGCCGCCTCCGTTCTCCTCGGTGGCGCTCTATACCAGGACAAACAATTGAACATGGAGAGCAGGATAAGGCGTCAAGTTCCCCTTGTCGACAAGATCGGCTCGTCTTTGTTGGATTAGAAGAATGTACTAGGTGGAAGCGAAGGCCAGCGCGAGTCCCAAGCTATGCCGGTGAACAGATGGTACCCAAAGGTCGTCGACATAGAAAACCCCAAGATCTCTTTCATGGACTCGAGCGAACCGGAGACCTCCGTCATGGATCATCGAGCACTTCTACGGACCCACGGACGCCATTTCTTCACCCAAGGCGACAAGGCTCTCTTCACGGATTTGAGACCCCGACATCGAAGCGACAAAGGTCATGTCATAGAACCGAAGACCACATATGCGACAAGTACTCCCTCGAGGGCGGCTGAGTGCTTCACCCAGACGCCAAGACCGACCCGATACGGGGACCACGACAAGATCTTACATGACAAGATGCGACACCGACCGAGGCGGATCCGATGTGCCCCGGCGAACCAAGTCCTCCTTTTGGATGCGACAAGATCTACTTCCGTTGTCGAGACCGATCCCATCGAACCTTGCCTTCCCGTCGAACCGGACCCGAACCGTCGAACCTCGGTGAACCCCAAGATCATGATACCCGATGTGTGACCCTAAGCCCTATTTTTATAAATGATATATTTTGTTGCATAATAAATTGTTCATCTAGCATGCATATAATGTGGGTTGGGGCATTATCTTGATACACCTTATAATTAAATATGGGATCCATATCGGGCAAATCTAGTCTTATATTGGTCCCATTTAAATTTGTGTATGAAAACGGTGCTATCTTTTGCCATGTTAAAACAACTCTGCAATTAATTGCAGGTATCTAAATAACTTGAACCATCTAAATAATTGGCAGGACCGGTTCCACTTAATATTGCCCAATTGCATACTTTCTGCCATGTCATACATCATACATGCATCATCGATTTTCTACCGTAGTATTAAATATTGCATCCCGTTGTTTATTCTAGTGTTTTGCTTCTTCGCGGATAAGGCCGTTGAGTTGATGTGAGCTTGCCCCGATGCTTGGTTGAACAACCGACCAATGTTTTTCGAGCGAGCATCTCCCCCTTTCTACCTATCTTACTTTTATAGTATTTATTTCCCTCACTGTTGATCTATTGCTATACTGTTGCGTGCTCTAAGTTCCGTACATGATATCCCGTGCAGCTTCCTATGTTGCCTTGGACACATCCTGTTACTGTTGCTTTGGTAGTGAATCAGTTGGACTGGCCTTGGCAGTGATGTAGCTTGCTCAAGAGGATTGTTGCGATGTCGTCGGCACTGCAGTTGTTGGAGAAGTGCCGCATGTTCAATGTTGGAGATGATCATGGCTTTACTTATGGTTCACTTTAATTATTGTTTAACAACTAAAATTGAAGTAAAGTAGCGAGGCATCGGTGGTGATAGGTAATATTTGGTTTCGGCCGCCCACTTGTGTCATAGGACAGAGTTCTTGACACTGTTAGAGATAAAAGCAGCGCGCTAACCACCGAGGGTGGGGAGATATGGGCCCCATTGATTATTACCTGATTTCAAAGTATTGTCTTGAGGCCACAACTGGTTTGAGTTTTATTTACTATCATGTACTTATGCCATGCTTCTTTGCTTTATTTAAATTGTGCGATGGATAGCACCTTTGTCTTTGTTAGGATGGGACACGTTTTTATGAATAAACGGTCGATTTTGGGATTTGCTATCGTTCTGAGCCGTCTGCAAACCTAAGTCCGTCTCTGAGACCGGCCGACCGTAGAGTGGGGTGGCCCCGTGCTTGCTTTGGGTGCGGGAACGCATCATGACTTGGGCCCGCCGACATACCGATGGTGTATGTTAGGGTCTCGGCAAAAGGGTCGAAGTGCTTGTGGATACTTTGGTGCACCCTGCGGTTAAATCTTTGAACCCGTGTCGCGGTTATGGGCTGGAGCACGGTTGATCATGAACAACTATAACTAAAGTTCTTGCTATAAATTGACTTGTATCCGATGACTAGTAATCAACTCACTACAACGGAATGGCTAAGTAAAAGTACCAACAAGCTGCTGGGTTTTGGGGTTATCTCATGCTAATTGTGTCGACTAGTAAGTGTTACCTTCTCCAATGGATAACTAAAATAGCCCACTTGCTTATTTTATCGGGATGATTATCTACTGTCTAATAATTACTGCAACAATAGCGAACAAATAAGCGCCAGGCGTATGCGTTCTCGGTTGACTTCCTCGTGTAGTCTCGGGGAATACAGGATGGGATTGTTTGGTGTTAGTACCGAGGTGGTTAGAATAGGTCTTTCTTTCCCCTCTCGATGGCGGCTAGGCGTATCGAGTCTCTATAGGTTGTTTAGTGCATCTTTGCTGCCGCTTGATCCACCATACCTATGTGGCGAGGCTGGCGAATTCTAACCTCGCCCGTGTCTTGGCTGAAATCGCTCGAGTCAACGGCGCTCTCTCTTTTTCCTTTGCCCTTTGTGGCACCCTTTTTGTTAAGCAGGTTTGAGATCGGCGTCGTTAGCGAGGTTACCCTTCGGCTTGCTGGGCAGGAGTTATGGGCGCCATTGGTTATTCTTGGGGCTCTTAGCCCCATTTGCATCTTGTCGTGATGGACGCTCTATCATTTTCAAGGTGATTTGGATCTTTGTTACGTATATTTGTATTCTTGACTCTTTGAGTCATTGTTGTATATATATATACTCCCATTACATAGCAGGTCCCATCGAGGACTTTGTGTAATGTTATTGCCGTTTTCCACCACTTGCGAAAGTGCTGGTGAGCACCTTGAATCGTTTCTATCTTGGGTTTGGCGGGTTTAACTAAAACTTGCATAGAGCCGGTCTGATAGTGTTACATGGATCCACCAGTGTCATTGCATGTGTGTTCTTTTACTAACAACAACTAGAGTCATTGAAATGGGTGTGCATTGAGAGACCACATGGATCCACCAGTGTTATTGCATGTATGTTCTTGTTACTAACAACAACGAGTCATTGCATGTGTTCTTTTCACATACCACATATGGATCCACAGTGTCATTTTCCTGTCGTTCTTTTCACAATCACCTATGGATCCACTAGTGTCATTGCATGTGAGTTCTTTTTCCTAACAACAACTGGAGTCATTTCATGGCTGTTCTTTTCACATACCACATATGGATCCACTAGTGTCATTGAAATGTGTGTTGTCTTGAGAGACCACACATGGATCCTGATGTCATTACATGTGTGTTCTTTTTACTAACAACAAATGGAGTGATTGCATGTGTGTTCTTTTCACATACCACATATGCATCCACCGGTGTCATTGCATGTGCTCTTTTCCCAATCCACCTATGGATCCACGGTGTCATTGCATGTGTGTTCTTTTTACGAACAACAACAGTCATTGAAATGTGTGTTCTTTTCACATACCACATATGGATGACCAAGTGTCATTGCATGTGTGTTCTTTTTACTAATAACCTGCTTGGAGTCGCATGGCATGTGTGTTCTTTTCACATAACACATATGGATCCACCAGTGTCATTGTATGTGTGTGCTCTTTTTACTATACTGTGAACCAGGCCATTGCATGTGTGTTCTCTTTGAGAGACCACATGGATCCTGATGTCATTGCATGTGTGTTATTTTTACTAACAACATTGCGAGTCATTAAAATGTGTGTTCTCTTGAGGATACACATGGATCTGATGTCATTGCATGTATGTTCTTTTTTACAAACAACAAGCTTGGTGATGAGTCATTGCATGTGTGTTCTTTTCACATACCACATATGGATCACGAGTGTCATTGCATGTGTTCTCTTTTCACAATCCACCTATATATGGATCCACAGTGTCATTACTGTGTGTTCTTTTTACTATGGCGAACAACAGGAAGTCATTGGGGGAAATGTGCGTTCTTTTCACATACCACATATGGATCCACCAGTGTCATTGCATGTATGTTCTTTTTTACTAACTTCCAACAACTGTGAGTCATTGCATGTGTGTTCTCTTTGAGAATACACATGGATTCCCTGATGTCATTGCATGTGTGTTCTTTTTTACTAACAACAACAGTCATTGAAATGTATGTTCTCATCAGAGACAAAACATGGATCCACCAGTGTCATTGCATGTTTGTTCTTTTACTAACTTAACCAGTGTCATTGTATGTGTGTTATTATTTCCCAATCCCCTATAGATCCACGGTGCCATTGGATGTGTGCTTTTTTTACTAACAACAACCAGTCATTTCATGTGTGTTCTTTTCACGTATTACCATATGGATCCACAGTGTCTTGCATGTGTGCTCTTTTTACTAACAACAACGAGTCATTAGAAATGTGTGTTCTCTTGAGACCACACATGGATCCCTGATGTTATTGCATGTGTGTTCTTTCCACAGTACTAACTGTGACAACCCAGTCATTGCATGTGTGTTCTTTTCACATACACACATATAGATCCACTAGTGTCATTGCATGTGTTCTTATCACAATCCACCCTATGGATCCACCAGTCTAGTGCATGTGTCTTCTTTTTTACTAACAAAAGCTGGAGTCCTTTCATGTTTGTTCTTTTGAGGATACCACATATGGAACAACATGAGAGTCATTGCATGTGTGCTCTTTTCACAATCACCTATGGATCCACCAGTGTCATTGCATGTGTGTTCTTTTACAAACAACAACTTGAGTCATTGAAATGTGTTCTTTTCACATACCATATGGATCCACAAGTGTGTCATTGCATGTGTGTTCTTTTTTACTAACAACTGACCCAGATTCATTGCATGTGTGTTCTCTTGAGAGACCACGTGGATCCACCTGATGTCATTGCATGTGTGTGCTCTTTTACACAACAACGTGTCTGAGTCATTGAAATGTGTGTTCTCTTGAGAATACCACATGAATCCTGATGTCATTGCATGTGTGTTATTTTATAACAACTTGACGAGTCATTGAAATGGATGTTCTCTTGAGACAGCCTTACATGGATCCTGATGTCATTGCATGTGTGTTCTTTTTACTAACAACAACTTGAGTGTCATTGCATGTGTTCTTTTCACAACCCCTATGAATCACCTGGGTGCCATTGCATGTGTACTTTTTTACTAACAACAACTTGAGAGTGCATTTCATGTGTGTTCTTTTCACATACCACATATGGATCCACAGCGAGTCATTGAAATGTGTGTTTCTCTTGAAGACCACACATGGATCCTGATGTTATTGCATGTGTATCTTCATTTCTTACTAACAACAACGCCGAGTCGATGTGCATGTGTGTTCTTTTTCATGCCACATGTAGATCCACAGTGTCATTGCATGTGTGTTCTTTTCACAATCCACCTATGGATCCACCCAGGATCTCATTGCATGTGTCTTCTTTTACTATAACATTTGGAGTCCTTTCATAAACTGTTCTTTTCACATACCACATATGGATCCACCAGATTATCATTTAAATGTGTGTTCTCTTGAGAGACCACACATGGAATCCTGATGTCATTACATGTGTGTTCTTTTTACTAACAACAACTGCCAGACATTGCATTTGTGTTCTTTTCACATACCACATATGGAACAACCGAGTCATTGCATGTGTTCTCTTTTCACAATCCACCATATGGATCCACCGGTGTCATTGCATGTGTGTTCTTTTTTTAAAAAGCAATGACGAGTCATTGACATGTGTGTTCTTTTCACATACCACATATGGATCCACTAGTGTCATTGCATGTGTGTTCTTTTTACTAACAACAGCAGGAGTCATTACATGTGTGTTCTCTTGAGAGACCACACATGGATCCTGATGTTATTACATGTGTGTGTTCTTTTACTAACAACAAGCTGCAGTCATTGCATTTGTGTTCTTTTCACATACCACATATGGAACAACCAGAGTCATTGCATGTGTGCTCTTTTCAGAATCCACCTATGGATCCACCGATGTGTTTTTACATGTGTGTTCTTTTCTGAAGCAACAACGAGTCATTGAAGTATGTGATGTGTTCTTTTCTACCATATATGGATCCACCAATGTCATTGCATGTGTGCTCTTTTTTACTAACAACAACCAGGAAGCCATTGCATGTGTGTATTTCTCTTCAAAGACCCACACTTTGGATCCACCACGATGTCATTGCATGTGTGTTCTTTTTACTAAAAAGCTTGACCAGTCATTGAAATGTGTATTCTCTTGGAGACCACACATGGATCCCACCGAGTGTCATTGCATGTGCGTTCTTTTTACTACCACTTACAGGTGTCATTTCATGTGTGTGTTCTTTTCACATACCACATATGGATCCAGTGTGTCATTGCATATGTGTTATTTCTCACAATACACCTATGGATCCACCGGTGTGTCATTGTATGTGTGTTGTTTTACTGCTGCTTAACAACAACTAGAGTCATTCATCATATTTGTTCTTTTCACATACCACATATGGATCCACTAGTGCCCATTTGAAATGTGTATTCTCTAACTAGAACCACACATGCAGATCCCACTGTACGTGTCATTGCATGTGTGTTCTTTTACTAACAACATAACTAGAAGTCATTGTGTAATGTGTGTTCTTTTCACATACCACATATGGATCCACCAGTGTGTCATTGCATGTGTGCTTTTTTCACAATCCACCTATGGATCCACCAGTGTCATTGCATGTGTGTTCTTTTACTAACAACCTTAGAGTCCATTGAAATGTATGTTCTTTTTCACATACACACATATGGATCCCACTAGTGCTTAAATGCATGTGTGTTCTTTTACTAACAAAAGCAGAGTCATTGCATGTGTGTTCTCTTCCAGAGACCACATGGATCCTAATGTCATTGCATGTGTGTTCATTTTTACTAACAAACCAACAGCCAGTCATTGAAATGTGTGTTCTCTTGGAGAGAACAACACATGGATCCTGATGTCATTGCATGTGTCTTTTTCCCCAATCCACCATGGATCC
>JAJUPC010000458.1:0-283177 GCA_023614405.1 Avena insularis
CACCTATCTTGAGTGAACTGGCTCATCCTTAATGTTATCCCTTTTCTACACTAATATTCTTTCTTGTTATCAACTAATAATAAGTTAGGATTAATCCATCCTTCAAAATAGTCAAATACTCCCTTATAAATTGGTTGCACTCTTCATGCTAAACCTTCATCTTGATCTTGGAACTCATCACTCCTTACAAATTCGCCTCTATCTAGGTATAACATCAAGTAATAACGATGATACATTGTCATTGCACATCAAGTCAAACTTCAGCCTGCAGTCTTAGTCACTCAAAAAGATCCAGAAAACCAAGAAATCCAAATGTATTTACATATAACACACATCATTCTAAGCCAGATATAGTAGTTGAGTATAATACCTCTATAATTCGAAACATTGTGTAGATATATATTTTACTCCTAATATGGGACACCTCATGATACTTAGCACTTGAGGGTTAAACTACTCTTTGTCTCATTATTTACCCAAATTGCTTAATTGCCAAGCTGGATACATTTGAGTAGTGGTATCATTTAGTTCTAACTATTTACCCATTTCCTTTGGACTACTAAAGGCTACCAATTTCTATTCTATCATAAACTATCCTCACATGATCTCTCAAAACTACTAACAAATTGTAGTTACTGTAATCAATTATCATAATATTATGACACCTATGTCTTCTATCCTTGAACCTACAGCATTCTTTACTACTATTATTACAAGATTATTTACTAAGTACTTTTCCCTAATTCTACGGACTATCATGGTCTCGTAGCTTCTCACACAAACTTGTTAAGATTTACCTAGTCATCATGATTGAAATTAATCTCACCATGACAACTCTTCTTCTTAGCTTACTATTAATGATTCTTATGAGGAATTCTACTCCATCATGGAATTCTCAAGTGAATTCATGATTCCTCGATTGTATCTATCATTACTCTAATGAGTGCATACCTTATGGTATGGTGGTATCAGTAGTGGTAGATTACGGTACTTCACAGGGATTCTAATATAGACTCATCACTAATACTACTCCACGATATCACAATCCTATTAATCTTCTTTGATATTTAACCTGCAAGATATCTTGATGGTGTTATACCATATTTAGAGCTACACTAAAATTACATTGCTCTTTCGAGAAGATGGATAACTAATCCTTAAGAAAGGTGACAAAACATCCAACTTAGTGTGACAGGACATCCTCAAGTGGATACCCATCACAAGTCTTGGTTTGATAAGATGGCTCCTGGTCACTATCCAACCTCGAGATCTTCCTAAAGGGTTTTAATCCTAAAATCCAAGCATATGCTCTGATACCAGCTATAGGTGACCTAGCATACCACTACATTGTATTTTCTGATGGTAGCCTTTGACAATTGGCATGAATATAGATTACAACCATTTCTTTACACTGTAGGATCCAGAGGAGCCTCTAGGTGCAAAAGGAAAGAAACTCTTACAAGAAGAACCAGAAATAATAACTCCAAAACTATCGACTAACTAAGACTAGCATCTGAACTAATTGGTTGCAGTCCTTGCTAATGCAATGCCCTCTGATAGGTTTATGGCTAGTATCTCCCTAATAAGCGAGTCTTTATCTTCACTTCAAGTGATGTATATGTTGACTTCATTGACTTTATTGAAGAACTTGGGCTACCGATGATGGTTTCTTGAGTAGAAATTGATAGTCATCTTCAATGGCTTGAACCTAGCAAGGGTTAGAAAGTGCGGTGAGTATGGCGTGCTTGTAGGATTCACTAAAAGGAGTGTATTATATACATCTCTACATACACAGACCATGGAGTGGCCAGAGCGAGGGATTTTCATAAACATTTCTTCAAAGGTTGCTTTTATTCACAAACATATTAGAAAACGGCCTTCACGGATGTGGAATCTTTGTGGTTCCTTTCTGCCGCGTTAGTAGCTCCTTCACGGAGCAGAGGTAACATGTCTAATTCTTACCTTTCTGTGAGAGGTCGTCCTTTTCCCTAGAGACCTTAAGCTTTGTTGTAGGGGTATGTCCCCGTTCAAAAATTCCATGGTTTGAGCCCAGCGCTTAGATCCAAGCCAATAAGCTGCCCTTCTCGCGACCCGCATAAAGACCACGATCCCGAGACAAGCCTACATATTTGGGTAGTCTCACCGAAAATGCAATAGCGAGTTAAATGCAGCGGTCACCATAATATAGTGAACTCAGACCGAACAATATCTACGAGATAATCCAGCACCTACCTCAAAAGAGTAACTAAGGGTCCCACCGTAACTTTGGAATTCTCTAGAACTTACGATAAATCTAGCGACCTCGATAAGGTCCGTCCATCACGAAAGGAAGAAGATCTATTTGACTTCTCCGTCCATTCAAATATCATGGTTGACTCGTAATATCTGGTGCTAGAATCCTTTGGCGACATTGGTTGTTAAGTCCTAGGTGTGTTCCTTTACCACTTGGGCGTATCAATGAATTATTACCATGGTAAATATCCATAATAATATTATGAAAATAGTATTTTTACATCCTTTTTGAAATGCAAGTGATGATAACATTTGAGTTACAAGCATTTGATAGAAAATAATCAAAGCACATGAAACGAAGTTGTGAACTTTACCTTTTGTGATTACAAGATTATACTCTGACCTTCAGACAATATAAGATCAAATTTTAAACAACATCATTAGTGCAGTAGGACTAATGTTTAAAAAAGTAAAAAGATGCAACAATGCATAAGTAATGTAATGCAATTTGATAAATTATCTGATCCTAGGGTTTGGAAAAGGGTGGAGGTGAGTTCTTAGAATGTGTTGCACTTTTATATCAGCTTCACACTTGTGCTTCTTATTAAAACTTTAGAGAGTGTGTGGGGAAACAACTGCGGTATAAACAAGTAGTATACAATACCAATGCATTCAAATGGAGCATAATTATCTGAAAGATTTCTTAATAATCAAGATTAAGATTTAATTGGAAGACTTTAAAGAAGTGTTCAAGGATCTCACTTTTAATGTAAACAGCAAAAGAATAACTTTTGAGGAAAATATTACTTTACAAAAGTAAAAATTATTTAAACTTAAAGGCTAACACTTTTAGGTTTTATTATTAGCTAAGATTATTAAAAGGAAAACATTACTACATTAAACAATCCCCATAGCATAAGTAATTTAGAAGATTTACATGTTTGAATAAGGCATCTTATTATAGGGGTCACTTCTTAATGATTCCTAAAAAGTTAGAATCATAAGTAACATTTGCTTTATGGAATTGGTTTTTTCTTAAGGTTATGTACTTAACATGTACAAAATAGATACTTCTTTAATGACTTAAGAACCTGATTTAAATTTAGATAGCTTTCTAGACTAGTAAAAGTTAGTAAATATGTAAGATTGATGGTTTATAAGTGTTTAAATTCATCGGATAAATAATACATTATTCTTGTTGATTTTATAATTGATAAAATACTTTTGGAGAGTAAAACTTTTACTTAATTTTAAATGCTAGTTTTAGTGAGTACAAGTTGAATTAGTTGGGCCATCTTAACTTCATTTAAACATAACTTGCATTTGTTATTACCTTTATAATTGAGTGGTGTCGCAGCGAGATGCCGTGAATCGGCTAAATGTGGGGCCAATATGCACTAGAGGAATCCAGGGAGGGATAGTGTGGTGATTCCACACCTGAGATGCTTTGTATTCTCAAAGTTCATTGGGTTTACAGATGCTCCTTGAGATGTATTTGGGAGGAGGAAGAAGAGAAAGCTCTCTTACTTTCACCACAACCTATCTCCCAATGAACAAACTACTCATCCGCCAGCCCCTACTACAGAGGCCATGGCGCCCCTTATAAAGGCTGGCTAGGTCTCTGAATTAGGAGCATACATGGAGGCATATTCACAGGAATATGCACTCTCCCAAAATAACAAACTAGCAAGGGTCTCCTTTTTCCGCTTCGTAAAGCCATCACAGGAGGCTCACGTAACCCTCTGCTTGGCGCCGATGTAAAGCCGATATAGTCCTACGTCACGCTTTGTCGGCCATGCCCTTGCAGTCCCTCCTCACATTTAGCCACTCACGCTCCGGTGTCTGAATTACCTTTTTGACCAGCGGATACACCTTCCTTCTCTTGCAAGCACTGGTTCTTTGGCCCGTGAATACACACCGCATACAGGGTTTATAAAAAAGCACGCGGCTGTAGGCATCCCGACATCGTCGGCCGGGACGATCAGTCAGGTGGACATCCTCCGGTCCAGGGTTACTTAAGTAAGTCGGCCTGCCTTGAGGTGGCCTGGCCCGAAGCTTTCGCTTTGACCTTGCCATACCTCATTCTTTCGGCCTCTAACCAAAAGCATTGACCTAGGGGGTATCCTAACATTGTCCTCCCGAGAAGCTGGTGTGGTCTTAGCAACCCAGTTGCTAAGGCCTGGCTGGTTCAATCTTTTTGCTCCCTTTTCCGAGTTACTTTATAGCTCGGATCATTAGTCTAGCATTCCTTTGCTTTGACCGGGTATCACTTTCGGCGGAGCTACCCTTGACTAACTCCGTGCTATCCTTCCTTCTCCTCATACTTTCCACATCCCTCGTGTGAGGTAATCATCACCTTGCCTCGGTTTTAAGGGAATGCACCCGTTCACGCACTTATTATCGAGGGTTACCTCTTTAAGCGTCGGCGTCATAATTCATGAGCGCCTCCTCGTTAAGCTGCATCATCACATCGTATGTCGTTGGGATCCCCTGTTCTGTGGCCCTTCCATATTGGCTTGCCTACTGATTAGGTGACCCGTCGGATACATGGCCACCATTGACGATACCGCAATAACCTGATCCCACTATCTATCGGCAAATTATTGTTTTAAATAGGGGAAGCCCCGCGTCCGCCGGATGTTTTCCTTCTTTTTCGGCGCCCTGTCTGCTCCTCTCTTTTTTCCTTCTTGTGCGACCGCGCCGCCATACCCTTATGCTCCATGACGCCACATAGCACTTGCCTTACTTCCCTCTCATTTCTGCGGCGGCCTCGCTGCGCGCTCGCCCTTTGCTTTACGTCACGCGAGCCGTGCAATCCAAACTTCATGTCATCTACCTACCTGCATTCGGGCGGTGGGGAGCGGTGACTTGGAGAATGACAGAGGAGGAGCTTCGCCGTCGTCGAGGAGGAGGAGGTGGAGGAGGGGCCGAAACTCTAAACATGGTGCACAGGCGGTTCTTTGGGTATTGTGCCAAAAGGCGATCTCGATTGGCTCTACCACACCGGCCGCACATCCCAGAATCACGTAATTTACCGCCTTGCCTGCAGCGGCAAGATGCGGCTCCCTACGCACCCAATCCGGGTGAGTTAAGTGCGTCTTCCTCTCTCACTTCAGCGTGGCTTTGGCACGCGATGAGTGAATTCTTCAGCATGATTTTGTCAGCCATCTCACGAACTCCAACCTCATCATCTTCCGGCCCGAATGCCATTACATCCCTCTCCTCAACTTAGCATCCGTCAAATTAAGTAGAAAGGATACCTCGACCTTGTGGCTACTAAGAGGTTTTGGATCCGGTTCTTGATTACCGCGGAGGAATGTGGTTCGGATAAGGAGGCGTGCCCGAACTGGCACCTTACCCAATGTTGGTGCAGCCTCCATCTCTCCCGGAAACAATCATCTTCCCCCAGTCAGCGGGGCTTGATTCTTACAGAGGGCTGGGCCCGGACCTTTTTATGTGAGAATGGTTGGGATGAGGATCACAATCTAAGCTGCGCCCCTTCGCAATGGGTCCTCTAATCCGTCCTGCATGTGGGACCCGGTTTCCCAAGAATCCGCTTTGCCTTGGTGAATTAGGTTAATAAGCGGTTCAAAAGGCCGAGAGGATCTTGGGGCTACTTGCGAGGATGTGATGATGATCACATTCGTCAGCGGCCAGTTCCCCCTATAGGCGCACACACAAACTCTGCCATATGAGTTTGGCGACTTGTGCCCCCAACGGACCTCCTCCTTGAGTTGAACAACACTAAGATCTTCGCCGGGTCAAGGCCATCTTCACGACCGATAAGGACTTCTCTGCTTACTGGGAGTGGGGGTTGGAGCATTACTGCCGGGACAAGCCTCCTCCTGCGGTAAATCCCATTTCCCAATCCTTCTTTGAGTTAGATCCTATGTCGGAGCATGTTGTTTATTTGATCCCTTTGCATTTTCCTTTAGGTTGTTTCTTCATGAAGACCATTTAAGATGGCACGGAGCCTTCCCTCAAATGGGAAGGATCGACTTGTTTTAAACGAGGCGGATCGAGGAAATGTTCCTTTTTGCCTGCGGGCCATCAAGCGACCCTCACAGTAACTTCTTTTCCTTAAGGAGTTGGCTTTGCCGATGAGGATGATTCGATATTGAGGTGGTGGAAATGTTGACACGGTGCCTATTTCTTCGTGTTTCCGGCTTGACTAACCGAGCTGATTTGAGCAAGGATCCATGCGAAGATCCCCTCTCTTGCTACGAGTGAGCGGACCCAGTAGTTTCCTAAGCGAAGTGCCACTTTAGCTGCTTCTTAGAGCACTCCCGAACAACCAAAAAGGCGGAAGAAGTCCGGCGACAAGGTCGCCAACCAAACCTCCGACTAAGGCCATAGTTAGGAGGAAGCTTCGGAATCCCAAGGCCTTTGACTTTATCTGGTAAGTCACTTTTCTCTTTGTCAATTTTGCACGCTTCATACTTCTCTATCTATATGCCTTTCTTTTTGTTATAACTTATTTTCGTTGTTTTTTGATTCGGCGAGGACTACTGATGGAGAGTTTCCCAGGCAGCCCAGCATCAGCTTCATCTTTCCGGGCGCACCCATCTCCCCTCGTGGTGACGATACACCCATGAGGCCCCAATTCAGGAGGTTGAGTGGTGCGCTGCTCGAGATCTTAACCCACCTGCGTCCGAGAGGAGGCAACCTTAGAGCCGGGGAAATGCTTGCAAGCCGAGAGTAGCGGATGCTCCCAGCTCTTCATCGGCTCAACCCGTGACCCGTCATTCCAGTACGGCAGCAACTGACAGCACCCGCCAACACCATGGCAGCATTACAAGCATCGGCACCCGGTACCACCAGCCTTTGGCACCATCAGCATCGGCGATGTAGCGACAACACAACTTCACGGCACCAGCACCAACTCATACGCACTGCGTCCAAGTCATCCAAGACTCGGCAGAAGACCCAACTAACACAAAAGGCTGCACCCAAGGTCCAAATCTGCAGCTCAAGCCTCGGCCTTCCAGCAACAACCCAAAGCGAAGAAAAGTTATGGTTCCACCAAAGCATCATCTATTGAAATTTGGACAAGCGCACCTGTGTCCATGCTGCCGAAGAGAAGATGCCTCCTCTCCGATCGGTGGCAGCAAACAACTTCGCGTGCATACCAGTCTGCCATTGCCGCCCTAGTTCGCGAGAGAGAAGCCACGCCAAAACTTGGTGGCGCCCACATGCTTAGTGGAAGGCTATCCTCGGCTACGATCGAATATGTCAAAACTTGGAACAGGCGGGGTTAAATGCGATCCCAACGATGATCTCCAGCGGAGAAGTTTGGGCCCTTGAGTTCAACTGCAGACGAACTACGGCAGCCAAGGCCTATCAATATTGCTGGCCAGGATGATGGAGAGTGCAGCTACTTTGTCTTTTCCTTAATATGCACAAGTGTAGAGACATATCCATTAGTCCCCGAGCCTCACAGGGGAGTAACATTACTCGACTGGATGCTCCTTAGAAAATTGGCATAGCTCCTTGGTAACCCGAATATGCACACACCTAGAGCCGGTTAAGTTCCACTTGGCCCGGTACATTGCCGAATATGCACACACCTAGAGGCAGGTTAAGTTCCACTTGGCGGATTTTGCTCTACCGCTGAATATGCACACCTAGAGCAGGGTTAAGTTCCACTTTGGCCCCGGATTTTGTACCGCCGAATATGCACACACCTAGAGCGGGTTAAAGTTCCACTTGGCCCGGATTTTTGTCTACCACTCGAATATGCACACATCTAGGCGGTTAAGTTCCACTTGGCCCGGATTTTGTACCACTGCTGAATGTGCATATGGCTGAGCCAACCTTGCTCTTTTAGATCACCAATCGTCGGACTGCTGAGTTTCAAGCGCCTCTTGGACTCACAAGGTGTTGCGCTCAAAACATCTTTGCGCTCTTCTTCTTGAATCTTGAGAAAAAGGGTAGAGATTTTCTCTTGACTTCTCCCCCATCTTTCTTTGTCTTTCTCTGCCGAACTAATCACGTCATTCGGTTGCGGCTAGAGTGGAGGCCGAAAGTAATACAATTATGAGAAAAAAACTTGGGCCGAGATAAAAGGTAAAAATTCGCTTTGGTTACTCAATTTTCGTGCTCTCTCTCCTTTCTTGAGCTACAATCATGGATATTCATACCTCGGCTCTGCCCCGGAGTCAACAAACCGTTGTAGCATCCCTTGAAGATAGTGTCCCGTGCACGATATGATCTCTTGCATTTTCTCAGAACAAAACGATGAGGCTGACATCGAGGAACGATCTCAAGAGAAGAAGGATGACAGACTTGCCAAACTCCGAGCCAAGGGTGATGAACTTGCCAAGCTCAAGGCTGAGATGAAAAAATCAAAAGAGCTCCACAATTTGAGATGGACAAGGCTGGCCAAGACTTCACCGAAAAGGCGAGGAAGCGTCTTGGCCTTCAACTTGCAAAGATCAAGAGTTTCCTGAAGGAAGTAGGCTGACGATCAAGCGACTACCGGCTAATGTTGAGCCCCAGGAGAAGCTCCGAGAAAGGGCATGCTGGTGCACCAAAGAGCTAACTTTCGGATCCATAGTCATATCTCAGCCAAGCGCTCTTTTCAGCTTGACCGACATGTATTTCTCGGGTTAAACTCTTTTACTTATTTCCTTGTTTTGTTTCAGGAAAATTCCCCACGGGGACGATGCCATTCTTGCGGCATTCTTGGCGTTGCCAAGTTCCATTTGGCGGAGGGTACTAACTGATCCTGACTCTGAACCCATTCCTTATGACATGGAGGATCGCTGAATCGGCCTATCCTCTCGGGATTGAAATTGTGAAGAACTATGGTTGGTCTCTCTAGATTCAAGCCGTCCGGATTTTCATGCACTTTGGCATGGTGAGGATGCTTTCAGGAGGGATCCTTTGCTTTTGATCAACAAGATGATGGATTCACTGCGAGACCTAGCTCGACCTCTTGAGGGAATCCGCTTCGTCTTTGGGCTAATCTTTATCCTCCATTTCGTGCTCACTTGGTATGAAAGAAACTGGACTTGAAGATCCTCGGCGCTAATGCCGAGGTCAAGTGGTCCCGAATGATCCGAGATTAGGTTTGCTCGGCGCCAAGGCTGTGCCGCAGCTGACCTTATCCAGTTTTCCCACATCCATCAATGGAACAAGGGCAGGAAGGCTTCCCTCGGCGTTGTTGGCAACGAATCGTCGAAGATGGTTGGGATGATGAGGAAGAGGGCGAAGCCTCGGATCTCCAAGAGAATGAAGATGATGATGATGAGGCCGAAGCTAACCGGACAACGAGGCTAAAGCCCATTTGCTCCACCAGCGGCACCGAGTTACCCCTCACCGCTCTTGCTCCTGCTCATGAGCAAAAACACTTTGAAATTTATCGGATCCCGGTATGCGGAGATGCAGATGTATCAATCATGCTGATTATATTTTGCTACTAAGCTATTCGCGCCCGGATTAACTTGGGCGTAGTCCACTGAGTTTCATTTTCTTGTTTCTTCAATTTTATGGCTACCGATACGCGTCTACCCCTATTCAGTTTCGTGACTTACGAGTCCGAGGTTTTCAAAATTGACTTAACAATACTTGGAAACTTTAGGATTGGCTCAAATAATCCAACCGCCTTGATCTGCAATTAAGTAAACATAGAGTTAGTCCGACCCCCAAAGAATGTCGGCTAAACGATTACGTTCTTTTCCTTAGTCGTTTTTTTAAAGTGTGCTTTGCAATTCAAACTTGTTCTCTTGCTTGCCATGAAGCCAATTCTTATTGGACAGCAACCGAAATCGAAGAGTTGAGTTTTTGGTGCTCACACTACTAATCCCGTCTTAGGAAGAAGCAACTTAAAGCTAGCCGACCATAAAACTAAATAACAAACACATAAGACAACAAAATTTATTAAAGCCGGGTCCCGATTCTACTGCTACGTGGTGCCAAGAATTTCATTGATAAACTCATTGCATGGCATACATACCGAATATATGAGAAACTTCGGATACACACCTTCTTTGTTAAGTGTAGAAACCCAGACCAAGTAGGGCTACATTCCATGGGTAACGCTTAGATTCTTCCCGCCGGACACATGCGCCTTGTTCTTCTCTATTGGTTTGTGCATCAATGAGATAATAAGAGTCATTGTGCAATGCTTTGCTTTCACAATGAATGGCCCTTCCCATGGGGATAACTTATGCATGCCGGCGATAGTACATTGTACCAACGAATTGCAAATCACCTTCTACGCGGAAGACTAGGGGTTTACTTTACGGCTATGATAGCGTCTTAGATTTTACCTTGATATATGGCGAGGATACGGACAATCTTCATTCTCTAAACTTCTTTCAACCCGAGATCAACATCATTTTGCGGGCTTCTCGCCTTATGCTTAGGCGTATGATGGGTAACTCTAGATGAATCATGAGTCTATCAATTCGGCTGGTAATACAGCTTACCGCCCCATATACCAGAAAAATGGGCGTATAGCCTGTTGATGCGATTCGGAGTTGTTCTTAAACTCCACAACAACTGCTTAGTAGTTCTTCTATCCAGCACCCGCTGATCTTCTGCAGCGGCTCAATGAGCAAGAGGTTTTATCGGGATAATGCTAATCCTATTGGATCTTTCCACTTCCCATGCATTACGTCGGGGTGGGCTACCAAAGAGCAACGTCCGGCGGATCTTTTATCCAGTGAATCAACGCATAAATGCTCCTTCAGCAAAATTGGTGTCGTTATATGTTATGATCTTTGTGAAAGGTAGCCATATCTCGGGGATGATATCTTTGAGGAATGACATGGCTGTAGCTCCATCACATTTTTCTTATCGAGCTTTACTTCTATCCATTTGGTAAACTTGTCAACCATCACCAAGATATAGGTCATATTTCCTTTTGTTGGCTTAAATGGGCCAACCATATCCAAACACCATACAACAAATGGCGGTGGTGGTATGGTCTTGAGCTCCGACATTGGCATGTGTGTCTTGGTAGCATATCTCGACAACCATTACATTTCTTACTAGATCTTCTACTTGTTCCAAGGCACTTGGCCAGTAGAATCCATGCCGAAAGCTTTTGCCACTAAGGCCCTAGATGGCGTGATGCCCACATTCCCACTTGATGCTTATATCTGAGGAGGGATGTCAAGCCCTTCTTCAGGTCAACACATCTTTGCGGAGGGACATTAGTGACACTCCTCTTGTTGCTCGACATTGATAATACGTGTATGCCTTTGCCCTCCTCTGTGAATTTGCCTCGAAGGCACTTCTTCATTGGGCAAAGTTCCATCCCCTTCAAGCTGGAATATGGGCGGTGCCCAAAGCTGGTATAAGCTTCGCTTGCGGAAGCACATCCTCGTCAACTTCCATTTGATCCTTGACCATAACCTCTACGGGTCAAGCTGCCACAGGTCCGGGTTCCTGTGAGCGATCCCGATATTCTCTGAACCACTTCCCACATCAACGTCCATGGGCACATCTTCGACTTCAGGTTTGCGGGATATAGATTGACTGGATTCTTAAAGGGATGGCACGATAGATGGCTTTACGAGGTGCTCTAGTGCTACACTGAATGTGGGATACAAAGCAGCCTATTCGGTTGATCGAGTTTGACGATCGTCGGCAGCCTCATTTTTCGGTTAGAAATTTACATGGTGGAACTTCGCATCCTCGAAGTATCCCGATATCTTACGCACATGAGATCTGGCAATGCCATGTTTGCATCGGAAGAATCCATTGCCACAGAGACTTAGCTGAACTACCGGATCAAGTCACCAAAAGCACTTTGGATCCGGCGTACTTCCAATTTCTTTTTGCCACTTTGAGCCCATGCACGAGTGCTTCATACTATGCAACATTGTTTGATCTTGCAAAAGTGGATGTCACGACACATACTTCATTGGTCTTTCTTGGGAGAGAGTAAGCACAACTACTGGTGCCTAATCCGGTTTTGTTTTGATCCGTCAAAATGCATTCTCAGTGAATTCGGATCTGTCTGACAGAAGGTGGCTGCCGTGTTGCATCTCGGCCCAATCCACAAAAAATCGTCGTACAGCCACGAGACTTGATGCATCTCTCCTGCTCGAATTGTGGAGCATAAAGGGGCTAGCTTTCGATTGCCCATTTTGCGATCGACGCTGCATCCTTGTTGCTCATTGTTATATCTCAGATATGGGGCCTTCACATATCACTTTGATGGGGTGCTCTTCAAAATAGTGCTTCAAACTTCTTTGCTGCCTTATACACACCATATACCCATCTTACTGATAGTGAGGATAGTTTTGTTTTGATGCTAATAATACCTCACTTTCGAATTAATAGGCTGGCCTTTGCACCGGCTTTACCCTCTTCGTGGCGCTCTACCACTATTCTTGCACTTACAATTCGGTTGGTTGCGGCTATGTAGAGCAACATTGGCTCTTTGATGATGGAGGGCTAATCTGGTGCGGTGGCTAGCATTTTCTTCTTTAAGCGGATGAAGAGCTTCATTGGCTGCGGCGTCCATCTGGCTGAGCTGTCCAGACTTTTCATTAGTTGATAGAAGCGGTGCCTTTTCTCCCAACCGACTTAAGGATGCTGAGCAGCGGTGAACTTCTCTGGAACATCGTTAAGACACTTGCCCGGTAATTCCATTCGCTCTATGGCTCGGATTTTAGTTGGGTTAAGCCCGATACCTGAGTTGGAGACAAAATCCAAGTAATTTTCGAAGACGGGACACGAAAGAGTACCTTTTTCGGGTTAGCTTCATTCGGAACCTCCTTAGGTTCACGAATGTTTGTCGAACTATCATCAAGGAGCATTTGCTTTCCTTGGTTTTATAACCACATCATCCACATATTTGCATACATCTTTGGGCCAATTTGGTGGTATAAACATTTTACATACATCTTTGATACGTTGCCCCACGCATTCGTAAGCGAAAGGCATGAATGCGATAGCAATAAACCTATCTGGGGTAATAAAAGCTTGATCTTTATTTGATCATTGGTTCAGAGGTATGTCTGGTGGAAACTAGAATATCGTCTATGAACAACAACAACTCACACCCAGCAATAAGTAGAATCTATGACCTGGTCTATCCTTGGCGATGGAATGGATCTTTTAAACCGCATGTATATTCAGGTTCGTGTAATCAATGCACATATGCCAAACCGCACTTACATTCATTTGAGATCATCTTTCTTCTTCTCCACAAGCCTTTGGGATTAGATAACCAATCCGGATAAAGCACTTCCATGATGAACCCGGCACAGCAAGGCGAGCTATCTCATCTACAATGACTTTTCTCCTATCTTCGGTATGAAGCGGCGGAAGGTTGCTTCACTGGCTTTGCTCAGGTCTACATTCAAAGTGTTTTCGGCCAATTCCTCGAAGTACCTTGCCTGGAAGTCTTGTGTGGACCAAGCAAGATATCCCGATTCTCATGGAGGAAATTGGCCATTGCTCGGCTTTCCTATTTCTCGATTAACCAGACACCAATTATTCACAGAGTCAAGCTCACGAACAGATCATCAATGGGCACTTTCTTTGTATCCTTTGTTGTGACATGACACACTTCCATGCGGGTTACTCAAGCCTTGGCATATCTTTTCTTAAGTGGATTGAGCCAATCTTTGCTACTTCTGGATCTTTCTCTTTTCCTGCGCAATCACGGTGACTTCGACCAGGTTAGACCAGGCTGATGCACTCAATGGAGCAGTAAAATCCCAGCTATAGTAATTACTCCATTTGGCCCGAGGTACTTCATCTTGAGTGGCTGATGTGAGTACTTGCCATGAATTTGTTCAGGGCTGGCACACATCGAATGCTTAGCGTGATATCACGCTTTCTAAGTTCACAACCTCAAACTCCAAATTCTCCAGTTACGGCGGTTATCTTGTGCCCACATAACACGTCAACCGGACTTTGCCAATGGGTTCATAGGAATACAGGGCACAATGCCATGGAAAGTTGTCCTTGTAGCTTGGAGCATGTTCTCTACGAGATACCCAACTTGCGCGTGTCCGTATAATAATGATACTTTCACGCCATTGTCAATCAGCACTTTTAGAGAACCTCACATTGATATTTGGCCCGATGAATGTTGGGTCAGCACTAATGTCATACGAACCGATTACTCGGCATGAGCTTGGGATGGTCCTTGATACTCGAGGTAATTTTACTGATCCGACCAAGGCATATACCTGCGTCACTAACCGCATTCACTTCCATATATCGGTGTTCTGCAAGCTCTTTCTATTTGTTTCCTCCATTAGTAAACACATAGTAACTCTGGTGATGCTCTATATTCATTTCTCCCTCATTGCGGGATACCTTTGATCTGGCTGATGCTGGTTTCCACGATACGCTGCATCCCTTCTCTCATGATTCTCATACCTCGGCGGAGGTGGTGGTAACATTAACTGTTGTGTATTTGCTCCGGAGAGCAACTGCTGCCAAGGTAACTCCTGTCGTGGTTGATCATTCCGAGGTGCTTGAGCATTCCTCGAGCTACTTTGCTCTATCTTCCTCATCCCTCACATTGCGGGTTGTATGACCACTTGCGAGTTACTTCAGTTTGGCGTGTGAAATTTGCACGGCTTCGATCAACATTACCTCATACGCATATTTTCACCTCGGCAGGTCTTTCTTTTCATGCTTCACTTTGTCTCTTTTGCTCGGGCGTCCAAGTTTTTCTTGCCATCATTTCTTGGAATCCACTATTGCCCTCCGGTTTTTACGGCGTGATTACTCCCTGCTCCAGGTTGATCTTGGTTTGACAGATGAAGCAACATTGTTGGCCCAGCCCTGTAATACTGTAATCAGTCTATCATCTCTTCTCTTACTCCATTAATCATTTCGTTGGGATGATCCGGCTCCATCTCGCTGGTAGTACTCCTCATTTGACTTGTTTGACACAAGCCGGGGTTGAGTCGGATCACCTAAGGCATACGAATCAGCAATCCGGATTGTCTCTCTGCAGCGGTAATAGTTGGCATATCCTTGTAACCTTTTGCCCATCATGCTTGCATATCTACACCCTTGTGCAAACCAAAAGCATGCGCTGAAGACTCCAATCACGCCTTCACGCATGAGTTTCTCACGTTGCACAGTAGGTAGGAACTCTCGTTACATCTCATTTGGTCTCTGCTTGCACATTGCATTTAGGTGCATGGCCTATTCGGCCTACGATACGTGCTCGAGAGATTCTGCGAAACATTTCCTCAAAATCCAGCCCGATAGTTGATACTACAAGGGTGGTAAATTGTTTAGCCATACCTAAGCTGGCCCCTCCAGACTATCCCGGTCTCACGTATCTCACTGCCCATCTCAAATTGCACATCTCAATTTTCCCTTTTGCCCGTTGCGTGGTTGATTAACCTTAATCCTGCGGCGAATTGGTCTGCGCCGTCATATGTTTCGTGCCTCTAGGTAACTACAGAAGTTAGAGTGCTGCAGGCTCTTTCGCTGATCGGGGGCCCAAAGCACGCTGGACCGGAGGACCTTGCCCCTCAATTTGCTCGACCTATAGAGCGATCGACTTCAACTTTGGTGTCATCCAGGAGCAAGTTCACGCTTCCTTATCTTGACCCTATCACATGATGATCCGGCCTACTGGTATCTTGCATTCACCATTTCGAATACCGTCATTGTATCACATCTTGCTCTTGTTGAGCACATTTCTGCTGCATACCTATGGCAGACACTTTATACGAGAGGTACCTCCGCTTGCCTTTCTTGTTGCTGCAGGTGGGTTTTGCCCTGCACTGCGCGGAGTTTTATTTGTCCGGCATTGCCGTTTTCAAGCGTTCTATGACAACATTGCCTTGGTCATAAGTTACCTCGACAAAGCGGCTTCACCTCGGCGCAGCACTTTGTACGATCCTCATTTCACATTTCTTTTCCTTTCCCTGCACCTTGCTGGGGTCATGGGACTATCGATTGTTTCTCCTTTGCCAAGTTACCACTTCCTCTCTTCTAGGGCCATCATGAGGGGATGATGCGGCTCCAGCCAGATTTCTCCGGGTTACCACTGCTGCGAATAGCGACCTTGAAAACCCGGCTCTTGCGGGTTAATACACTGAGCAACTCCTCATTACATTTATTAGCGATTCGAACTAACTCATTGACCCTCTCTTGTTGTCTTTGCCAGGCTTCACCCGTCAAACCTTCTAACTCGGATCCAACCGCATCCGTTGCTCTGAGGTTCTTTGCCAGGTCTTTGTGCTGTACTGGCAACAGCCCATGGACAAAAGGTTCTCTGATTCCTCAACTCTAGTCTACGCCATCTTTGTTCATTTCACACGATTAGAGGTTTCTCCCTTTTACTTTTACCGCATCTGCCTTATTTGCTCTTCGCGTTACTCCGCCTTGGCGTCATGTTCAATGACTGGCGAGAGCTCTTGACTATCTTTTTCGCACCCTCTAGTATTTTCTCGCCTGAATTTCCTCACTATTTCGGCACGTACCTGCGAAACTGGATCTACCATAGGTGCTATAGGGCTTGCACAAGCTATCTATACTTTGCTTTGCAACACGTTTTCCGGCCTCTATGGAGGACCTCTACTTTCACTGGGCGCCTTGGGTGTTACCTCCGAGATCTCGTCTTGCGGGTCTTTACTGCACTGGCGTCCGACGCTGGCCCATCATCATTACCTCGGTAGCGGTCGGGGAGGCCGAGAGTGATCGACCCGTGCACCGTGAGCAGCGCTTCAAGGGTGGCTGCGCCTCCCTCGGCGACATCTTTGCCCAGGTGAGCGTGACACGCCGACGGCGGCGTAGATCCTATGGGCGCAAGCAGCAGAAGAAGGCCATTGCTTGGCGGTGGAGGTAAGCTTGCGAAAGCTACCATTATGCATTGTCATTGGCGTAGTCGGCCTCCAAAAGCTGACTGAATGATCCTAGAGGCGTCATGCTTTCCGGCTGTTTTGTTAGGGGATATACTTTCCGGGTAACCTCATAGTTCCTCACTGACCAATAAGGGTGGCCCTTGCCGAGTTAGAGCTTTGCTTCGCAGGCGGCCCGGTCGGGGAGAAAGGCAGAATCAATCTGGCTCGGAAGGCGGAGAAGACTTACTTGCGACTTAGGCCCATAATGTTACTTGTAGTTCAAGATGTACTACAGCTGTAACGAATCTTAGTAAGTGTGCGGATAGATCTCTCTGCTTAAACCCTAGGCGGATATCTATATAAGTCGTCCTAGAGAAGGAGGCCTTTAGGGCACTTTTAAATGCTTTAGACCCTCAATTCGCGCAGTAGAAACCCTTGTAACCCATATTCGGCTCTGCCGTATTCTTTGGATTGCCCTGGCGAGGTAGGATCCGTCCAAAGCCAGCCGGCGGATTGAACACAGGTAAACTTGTGTGCTCATGGATCACTGGAACATCGTCACGTATCACACCCACTCTCTTCCTTGCGCCTCGAGGACCCCTCATGGCGTACTTGTCATCAATCCGGCGATAGTTGGCGCCAGCGCGTGGGGCAAGTGAGCTTCGGATCTGCGTTCACGGCGGAATCTACAAGAATCGGAATCGGCGAGACTAACGCCATGTCGATTACGCATCCTCTCGCCAGCGGCGTCCCTCTCATGGAATTCTCGGCGAGACTTGGATTCGGCAAAGGAGGTCATGGCCTACACAATCATGTCTTTTGGCGAGATCGATGTTTACGCATCGGTTTCGTTGAACCTGCCCAACCCACCCAAGCCTGGTGATGATAGAAGCGAAAGAATTTTCTAGGTCCCCCTTTGTCCACGGAGGCGACAGAATTCGGATCTTAGAAAACCCTAATCCTGCCCCAGCCCGTACCGGTTGTGGAATGGTGGAAACACTGAACTGAAGAAGACCTAAGCGGTCGGCGTCGAATCAGGTGGATCTCCCGGAGGCCAGAATCCCGGAATCGACCCACCCGTGGAAGTCGAAATCCGGGAGGAACATATCAGCGACACTTCGATTCGGCTCTGATGATGCCGGGCAGATAGGCCTTTCTAAGGTACACCTACGACGTATGATACTCCAGGCAAAGCGGATGCAATCTTGAGACCATCAAAAATTTCGATATGGCTGATCGTGAAGCTGCGGTACCTCCAGGAAACACTTGGCGTCACCGCCCGTCCAGGATCGTGGGATCGGATCCGGCTCTGTCGATCTTTGGAGAAAACACAGACTCGGTGCTAGAGGCAATCCGAACAAGCGGGAGCGTACCGCATCCTCGGATGAGTCAATGGCGTCGGCGAGATTTCATGAAAAGTTCTCCACGAATATGAAGAGAGGTATAACTTCCAAAGCTGCAGAAGAAGGAGAAGCCATGGATGAAGGATCCGAGAACCTCTCCCAAAGCGCTAGGATGACATGGGCGTCGGAGATAATCACGAGGTCCGGATGTCGAGGAAGTACCGATCGAGAGCGACTCGGAAATGGACCCAAACACACGTCTTTGCTACGGTAACGCCTTAAGAAGGCAAAGAAGAAGAACAGAAAAACAGACCACGGCAAAAGACCCTCTGGCGGAGGAGGTGATTCTTGGCTTTGAGGAATCTGAAAGAAGACTTCCGGATGGAGCACTTATCTCGGAGCGAGCTAAAAAAGAAGCATCGGTGGATGGACATGTGATCGCTTTGAAGGTCTTGGCGTAGAACTCGCCGATGCCGCATTAACCACACCTATCCCTACAGGTTGCGAGCTTCTACTTGCGGAATGAGCTGGATGAAAGGGCGCCAGAAAGCCCTAGAAAGCGTCATCAACAACTCCTCGATGAAGACCAAAAACATACCGAGGTGGAAAACGCGCTGTCGAGAACAAAGGAGTACATGTCACTAAGTCTACATCGGAAGACATGGAAGCATCACATAGATGACAACCAATTCCCGCATGTAATAGTCACGTCATCACTTTTGGAGATGAAGATATGGGGAAGCCACGGAAAGATAGCGGCGGAGAATTGGGTAATACCTTACCGGTACAAAATACCGTGGCAGCCCGAGAAATTCTATCGGTAATCCGAGGACGGAGGAATCGATTGGGTATCAAGCTACTCAACAAGGACTGGAGAAGCCATAGAAAGTAAGCCTGTCAATAGAAGTCAAAACTGGTCTCGAGATGCTGACCAATATGCGGATCGGCATGGGCTGGCGTAAAGATCCCATTACGTCCGGGCATAGTATCATGACCTCCGAAAGTAAGGAAGACAACTATTCGAAGAACCCGGATCTTTAGGACAGCATCCACAAAACTTCACGTGGCTGAACGGCATTAAGCCCTGGCCTAGCGGCGAGAAAGCGCCATCAACTTGCCACAGATCCGGCCAGACCCTCCCGGCGAGAATCTAAGGATCGAAGGAGAAGATAAGAGAAAGCGTCGGGAGGAGGATCGTGGAGAATGCCACCTCCTGAACATGAGAAGCCGTCAGGGGCTGAAGCCTCACCAGGGGTGGGAGCAGCTGGGGCCAGCGAAGAAAGCCCGGCAGGAAACCATGCGGTACAAGCCCGGCGGGGGGCTCACGTCGTGGTCAAGCTGCTCCACCCTCTCCACCACACCCAGTCATCTGGCAGCTCCATGGAGGCAGGAGGGCGACATAAGCCAGGCGAGGAGGAGGTGGTGGCGAGCTCGAAGATCGGCTCCATCCGCACCATAGCCACAACCCGACATTCAGGGCCCGATCTCTATCCCCAAGCGGCGCAAAAGGCAACGGGAGTCAACTCCAACATAGAGGCAAAGGTCGCTATGTAAGCGATGGCGTGTCGTGGGCCCAAAGTGCTTGGTCCACACATCATGGCTACAAAATTCCGGAAGGATTTGCTATCTCAAGACATATCAAGCCCTCTTTGACTGACGTGCTCGGCGGAACCTTGCACACACAGTTCTGAGGATTTCTTCAAGCTTGCTGCATCACCAAAGGCGGAAACTGACTGGTTAGCAACCCGATATCTCCCACTTATGTTGCGGAAGGCGGCATGATCATGGCTCAATGAACTTCTAGTAAACACCATCCATAACCTTGTATGATTTACAAAAGGCGTTCTTCCCGAATTTGAAGGCACATATCGGAGGTACCATGCGGTTGGAGACTCTACGGCCTGTTGCACCCGAAAGGCTGGAGAAACTTGTCGGGATTACCTCCAGACGATGGATCGACACCAGAACTCTGCGAAGGTAAATGATCAAACTACGATTGAAGCTTTCGCCATGTAGGCCTCCCTATTGGTTTACTAGGCCGCCGGCGAAGTGTGACAAGGTTACCCGAATTTGGGAGAGATAGAAATGAAACAGCGAAGCAAGTATCACGAATCTTGTGACGATACGAGAAGGACTACTCAATGCCCTAGATATTGCCTCGGTCGACCAAAGCAACCAAAAGCAACAAGCTCGAGAAGCGCAAAAACACCTGGAAGAAAACCCAACACGGAAGCAGTGATGGTCACTCGCATTTGATGCACAACGACGAGAGAGAGAGCGTCGGCGGAGGCCCATGAGCGTGGCCGTGGGACATCAAAAAGGGTCCAAGGTGAGGAGAACAACAACCGAGGCAAAACCTATTCTGGGCACGACATTGCCAATAACCCATGTGTACGCATCACCTAGGCGCCAATGGGGCTCGTCCCACACCAACGTTGAATGTCGTTTCAATGGCGGTATCAAAAGAGATGACACCGCGGGCGCTACAAAGCTAAAGCGGAAGAAGGAAAGAAAAATCCGAAAAGACAAGGAGACCAAGGAAGATTCCTACATGGAGGCGAGTGCTTCAAATCCAAATGTTCGAGAAGGGAAGAAGACTTTTCCCACCAATAAGGACATATATGTCCTTCCACTCGGATCTCAACCAGCAAAGGTCAAAGAAAGTAGTTCTACGAGCTCAATGCAGCAGTTCACGGCTCTCCCCAGTATTTGGTGGTAGGAGAGTAGCAATCCGTTTGGCCAAGTGATGATCATCCGCCCTAAGTTACCGGGCGAGGAAAATCACGCTTAAACTTGTCGTCATGACCCACTTATTGATGGTTATGGTTTCTCAAGACCCTCATGGGCCAGTGGTAGCAACATCAATATTCTCTATGTCAAGCCTTCCTTGAGGATGAAGATCTAGGAGACCTAGCTAACGACCATAGCTGTGATTTTCACGGAGTTGTCCCAGGAAGACAAGCTAATTCCACAGGAGAGATCACTTTGGATGTTACCTTTGGAACTCCAAAGAATTGCTCGGATAGAGGCACTTTCCTTGAAGTGGTCTGTTCAAGATCGCGCTACTGCGCTATATTAAAGGACGTCCAGAAACTACTTTGGTGAGCTTTTATGAAGCTTCGTCCGTGTTACATTTACAATATGATAATTCTAGGTCCCATGGCGTCATCACCATTAAGGGGAGACCGAAAGCGCGAGAGTGCGAGGATGGAAATGCCGCCTTTGCTTTGAAGCCCGTCTTTGCCGCCGGGGAGTACCAGGAGATCCAGAAGAGCATAGATCAAAATGCTGAGATGCCACGCCGTAATGAAGAAGGAGGTTACCTGAGCAAATCCAGTTCAAGGAATCGAAGAGATGAAGAAAAGCACCCGTTGAAGGATGGTGACCCCTCCAAAAGAGTGACCAGAGATGGCGTAAGCCTAGATGGCGCATAGGAAAGCTTAAACTAGGTCAGGTTCCTCCAAGCAAATCAAGATATCTTACCGCATGGTAGCCATCTGACATGACCTTGATACCTAGGGAACTTGCCGAGCACTCTCTAAATGTAAACCGGACTAAACCGTCAAACGGTCCCTTCAGACGGTTTGGCGTGACGTGAGGCAATATCTAAGAGAACTAAGCACGGCTCGAGTTAAGCAGGACCTTCATAGAAGAGGTCATCCACACGAGTGGTGGCCAATCACATGTGGTCCCTAAAAAGGACACCACTGCCAGTTTGGGCTGTGTGTTGATTATCTTTGCCTAGAACAAGGCTTGTCCAAAGATCCGTTAAGCTACGCTCAGCAAATTGATCAAGTTACTCGATTCTCACAGCTCGGAACTCCTCCAGTTTTCTCGGCGTATATATTCCGGTTATCACCAAATCAGGATGAAGGAATACGACAAAGTCAAAACTTCATTCAAAACCCCCTTGAACCTTACTGTTTTGTTACACGATGCCTTTTGGGCTGAAAACGCCAGGAGCTACGTGTTATACCAGCGCCATACCCGATGTAAGCGTTGCCTCCACGACCAACCGGTATGGTGCAATGTACATGCATCACGTGGATGATATGTCAGCGGTGATGTCAAAGAAGGAAACACTCATTTCCGACTTGGAGGAAGCGTTAAGCCAATCTACGAAAATACAACATCGCCATAGCAACCGAAGAAATGTTTCTTTGGAATACCAGCCAGAAAATTGTTAGGTTTTATGGAAATTGTCTCAAAGAAGGCATAGAGGTGAACAGCTTGATAAAGTCGAGCTATACTCAACATTTCCAGGCCAACTCGCCTAAAAGGACCGATACAAAAGATTAACTGGTTGCATTGTTGCGGTCGGTCGATTTGTAAGCCAGCTTGGTGAAAGAAACGCACCATTATACAAACTCTGAAAGAAGACCAAAGATTTTGCAATTGCGGTGTGAATGAAAATTTTGCTGCTACCAGCACCTGAAGAAAGTACTCTCGTCTGCTCCTATCCTACATGGCTTCGGAACCTCGAGGGAACCCGATGTTGTTTATATTACTCTCACGACAAATAAGGTCGTTAGTATACGTCATGATGGTGGAAGACCAGAGAAAATCAAAAGGAACACTTACCAATTAGGCGTCCGAGCTTACTTTGTCAGCGATGGTCTGTGACAGAATCAAAACAGCGATATCCACACTATCAAAGTTGGCTTCACGGTGTTTTCCTAGCATCTCGTAAATTTAAAACGACACTATTTTAGGAGCATCCAATTACCGTGGTGAGCAAAGCTCCCCATGAGAGACATAATCAACAATAAGCGCCATAGGGCGTGTACGCCAAATGGGGCATAGTATGGCTCGACACCGATATTGATTATAAACCTCGGACATTAATCAAATCGAGATCCTTGCCGACTTTGTGCGCTGATTGAACCCAGCCGAGCGAAGGAGAACATGGTCCTCCACAGAGTCAGAATACTAAGACCCTCTTTTTGATGGGTAGATACAGGCACTCGAGGGCTCGAGGGGAACGTTTGGCGTGAATGCTCAATCACCCCAAGGAGATAAACTATTATCGTGTTGCGAGATCCACTTCACAGCGACAAACAATATTGCGAGTATGAAGCAGCTGTTTGCATGGAATCTGGATTGCCAAGGGATATTGGTATTGACGTTTGATGTGTCAAATTTCGGATCGTTACTTGCTGAGCAAGTCTCGGGATATTTGTAATGCAAATAAGCACATGGCATATAAAGCACGTCGTGGATGATCTATCTAAATTGTTGAAGGTTTGAAGTTCTTCACATACGCCCTCGACCCAGAAAATAGAGGGAAGCGGATGCACTATCTCCGAATAGGCTACGCGGAAGAAAGTCCGGATGGCGCATTTTTTTTTAGAGCACCTCAAGGTTCCCTCGATAAAGGGAGTAGATGAGGAATATCCGACCAAATCCGACTCACCTTTTAATAGTAGTTCTGGCTGTAATTCCAGCTAGACTCAACCCCTACCTCGATTATTTGGTAGATGGCAAGTTACCCGAGAGCGAGGTCTTGACGGCAATGATTATCCGGCCCGAGCAAAGCCTATACTATTAGTGGAGTGACTCCATAAGCGAGAGATGTTTACAGGGGTTTTCAGCGTTGTGTATCTCGGAAGAAGGAGTGGAAATCTTAAGAGAAATCACACTGCGAGTGTAGTCACCAGTTATGACCAAACTCTTTAGTGGCAAAAGCTTTTTACGACATGGATTTTTAACGACTTCTGACTTAGGAAGATGTCGAGCAGTTGAAGTCAAGACAAAACTGCCAAAAGTATGCCAAGCAAGCTCATCTTCCGACTGATCATTACGCAAACAATACCTATAACACCATGGCCTTTTTAGCGGTGCAGGAGAAAACTGATATGGTAGGACCTTTTAAAAGGAGCTCCAAGTGGATTTACTCACCTCTTAGTGATGTGGTAGATAAATTCACCAAATGGATCGAGAAACTAAACCCCTTTTGTCACTAGTGGTGATGGAGCAACAACCAAAAGATTTGTCGAGATGTTATAATCCGGTATGGTTATCCGCATACCATTATCACGGACAACAGGAGTAACTTTTTCTATGGGGCTGGCTGAATTACTGCGATGAGGAAAATATAAAGCGACATTACGTCGGTCGCACATCCACGAGGCTAACGGACAAGTCAAAAGAGCAAATGGTTTAATTCTACAAGGCTTGAAACTAAGACTAAAACACCACTGACTGACGTGCTTTGCGGGGGAGCAGGCAGGAAGGAACTACCCTTTGTAATTTGGGTTTCTGAACAACTCGAGCGAACAGGTCAACGGGATACACACCTTTCTTCTTGGTCTATGGCGAGAGAGAGCGATTTCTTCCCTAGTGATTTAATTCATACTTCTCCTAAAGTGGCAGCGTATGCCGCCGAAGAGGATGCGAGATTTCTCGACAAAATGATCTCGACTTAGTCGAAGAAGTTAAGCGTCGTTGCTGAAATGAGATCTCACAAAACTTATCGGCAGAAGTTACATAGAATATCATAGCGAGGAAGAGTCTGAAATAGATCTTTCAATAAAGGTGATTTGGTTCTCCACGGACATGTCCAGCAAAAGAAAGCACAAACTTTCCCGGTATGGGAAGGGGCCCTTTTTTTAGTTAGTGATCGGTATTGCACAATGGATGGTACTACTTATAGCGACATGAGGCCGATCAAGAAAGACTTTGCTACTAAGAGAAAAGAGCTAGAGGCGATTACAAATCCGGATGAGTTAGGCCGGATAGACCATGGAACCATATTGCTTCGACATTTCGTCCCTTTTATTCTTAGTTTATCCTTCTTTGTAAATCATACATATGTACATGTTACGGCGAGAAATAAAAGGTTTTGGTTACTCAAGTTTTTTCACGAGAATTTCTTAAACCATCTTATTTCCGAATGATCATGTCATAGTCAAAAATCAGAATGCTTGAAAGTACTTTAATGCTCATGTTTTAGATTATGGTCTAGATTTTCCGATTCTAAAGCTGCTACCTTCCGGGTATAACTCTAAAAATTAGTCTTTGCTTTTGGTTGTTGCATTTATCTGATTCACTGATCTTGAGCATTTTCGAGTAGTGGAATTGTTGGTACTGGAAGCGGCTTTTTGTTTCGAGTTTAAACTCGTTTAGCAATTAAAGCTCCATTGCTCGGCAAAGTTTCGAGGTGAAGGTTTGCTTGACTCACGAAAGGGACGAACTCGGAAAGCCAAATAAATGATAAGTGAAGCGAAAAATATAAGTGCTTATTGTAAACATTCAGACATAAAAATTTCAAAGTCAAAGTCTTTGAATAGATCAAAAAAGCTTAGCACTTGCAAAAGATAAATAGTACTTAATATTTACAATCACATCATTTTTCCGAATAATACATAAATTTCTGGTCTCACGATCACGAGGGAAGAAGATGAAGAAGGATACTTGCCCGGCTGCTTGGTCACTCCGCCTTGATATCAGATTCGAGATGTCGCATCGAGTTGATGCGTTCATCGTCGGAAACTTCTTTGGCTTCTTATGCATAGGAGGCGAGGAGTATCCCTGTGGTGAAGAAGGGATCTCGTGCATTTGGTCGAGATCAGCTATGTGGCACCCGTATCCGTATGTGAGAGTGCATGATGGTTTGAAGGTCCTGCTCTGGCGAGTCTTAGATACACCTTCTGCGGTACCCTTTAGTCACTGCCATATTTCCATGTTTCCATGGTGGCTCTATGACCATGGAAGGCGTTAGCAGACGATCTGTCGTCACGACATGTTCCGATCCCAGAAAAACTGCGGCATTTCCTTGGCTATCCCACTTTTCCTCAAAATCCGACATGCTTGGCGTACATGTCACGAATCTGAGAGACTACCAATGTCCTCAAAGGGATGGCCCCGGTAGTCATGAAGAAGATCACCGACATGGAGTAAGCCGGTGAGTGCGGGGCTCGGACGAGGAAGAGTCAAATCAACTTTAGAGGACCTATACACTAAAACAAGTCAAAGAAAAAAAACCGACATTGATAAAAAGTCGAAGAAAAGATAAGTCGGCGGAGAGGTGGAGCGTACCAAAAATGATGTAAATCAATCTTGGTCTTCTCCTCCTAGAGACTACGGAGTTCAGCCGGGCGCTGCAGGATATGTCCTTCTCTACGCCTTAAGCTCATTCTTGAGGTCGAGGTACTTTATCTTGGCGGCAATCTTACGTCGTGCTCTTCATTAGCCATGGAGGAGAGATTCGAGGACTTGATCTATGCTTGCGTTTCATGATCGCCTTGAGCATTGTTCAGCTCTTGGCGAAGTCCCTGTTTTCCACCACCAGGTTTTTAGGTTCTCGGCCTCTTCAATCATAGCGATGCATTGTTTCACCAGCGCTACTTAAAGACCAACAAAAAAAGACAACCAGTTCAGAAAAATTCGATTATAGAAAAAGCAAAAGACAAGGTTTGAATCTCAAATGTTTACCCTTCGGCTTCATCCTTGGCTGCACCTTGAGCTCAGCATTTTAAGCCGGAGGCTTTGATCTCTCTCCGCTTATCGACAGGACATTGGACAATAATTCTGGTTATAGGAACATACTTTACAGTAAAGTGAAAGAATACCCAAAAGTCGAGAAGAAAGCTACTTAAGGCTCGAAATTTAATATTTTTTTGCTAAATATCAATACGAGCCTTGAGAGAGCTTCTACTAGTTAAGTTCTTTGGCATCCTAATGAAAGCATAAACTCGGTTCTATATCCTACTTCATGCTTGGGGGCTAGAGGATACTGATATAACATAATGTAAAAACAAGAGTTGGAATTCGACTACATATTGCTTTCATGGTGAGTTTGTCTAAACCAGCGTTCACCTTCAATTTGCCTACCTTCTGGATACCGGCAAAGAGTAGAGAGAGGATCACTGAGAAATTTGTTGGAAGCTTCGCCCGATTCTGATCCTCTAAATGCATAAAAAGCGGACTTGGCGATGAAGGTCAGGAGGAAGAACTGTGTCGTCACGCTTCGTCACGCCTCCTCTTTGGGGATAGATGGCTTTTCGGGACTTGCATTGCTAGCCGCTGGATCTCTCTGCGAGATTTCGGGTCGAGGCCAAACTTGGCAAGACCCGGATTGATGAGAGGTTTTGGGAAGACTTCAGCCGAGGATCATTGCGAAGTGTTCACCCCTTATCTTGACACTGGCCGCACCACCGGTGGGCGTCGGGTTTGCGACAAGGATCGCCATGCTCTATTTGAGAGTCGGATCTTCTGCAGACATCCGGCCGAGATAACGAGGAGTTCGCGAAGGTTGAGGGCGGAGTCGGAGGAGCTAATGGCCAGGAGAAAACTGTATTAGTAAGCAAATGCAGCGTCAGAGCTTGAAAGAAATCCTTTCCCCTTGCCCTTGATGATCGATTTTGCTTTCTGAGAAAGGTAACAAAGTCGGAAGCGTTACATCTCGGAAAAAAGTTTAAGTAAAGAAAAGCAAAAGGCGGAAAAGTTGTGGCCGAGAAGGATACCTCTTCCACTGTGGGCACCTCCTTTGTGCTTAGCAGCATCTTTAGCCGAGGGCTTTAAAGCTTCTAACGAAGCGCGGCTTCTTGTCCGAGAATCGATGAAGATTCACTTCCACCTCCCGAGAGAACTCAGGAGGATATCCTTGGCGGAACAAGTTCCTTTCAGGGGATGTCGACAAGCTGAAAATAAGAAAACATATCAGCATTGCAATAACTTTCGAAGATAGAAACACATAAAAGATGCCAATGATAAAAGCTTACCGGCACCACGGGGTTTTCCGCGCCGTGTGCATGTCGAAGAAACCTCTAGAATCCGCTTTTCAATCAGCTCCTTGATCGATATGGCACTTGATTTAACGCTTATGCTTAGCCTTGAGTGGTGTATGAAGCTTTGGAGGCTGATCACGGAGGAAGTCGATTAGAGAAGGCGTGGCCGGAATGCATGGGGTCTATCCCGTGGTCTTGAAGTGCATTGGATCGGCGTGAGACCCTGCACCTTTGGACCAAGTCGGATCCTTCAAACGTTATGCTTGATCAGGAATGTTGATCAGCCTCTTAAAGCGAGGATCGGATCATCTGTGAGAGCCGGAGTAACCTCGTCCAGGAAGGCTGGGCCATGGCGGCTCAAATCCAGCAAAAAACCGGCAAAGCGATTATCTTTGCGGAGCGGAATATCGATGATGAAAAAAGTGGCTAGCCATTGTTTGACAGGAGTCCTTTGGCAGGGTACGGGATATGCGGTCTGCGTCTAATGAAAAACTAATGGTGCTGGTGATGTAAGGTACACGGTAGAGATGAAATTTCCTGGGACATAAGTAAAACCGGAAGAAGCAAGCTTCGGCCTAATGCAGAGAAAGCCCTACCTTGGCCTTAAGCGCGGCATCTGCGCTCATTTCTAGAAAGAGAAATTGGGAGGAAGATTATGAGTTGAACTCCATAGTGATATATCACCTCGGAGAAGAACTCCGAGGGAGGAAAACTCTGAGACCTCGGTCCAGGATAGTGCAGTGGACTGCGCTTCGCCCTACGTGTGGTTGGGGACGGTTTTAGCCCGGTACTCCGCTCCGCCAGTCACGCGTGACGAGCCAACCCCTCCCTTCTCCACGTTCTTGAGGCTGCTTCGTCCGAGGCGCAAGGATCCAGATTCCCTAGACCGAAAGCGGCGATTAAGCCCATTATCTTTAGGGAGCGGGAGCTCTGTCCGATGATGAAAAAGTGACTAGCCATTGTTTGACCCGAGGTCACTGGCGAGAAATTTTAGGATATGCCGGTCTAGTGAAAGAAGAAAAAACTAATAGCCGTTGCTGGTGATGTAAGGTACACCGGTGAGAGATGGAA
Organism: Avena insularis; assembly: GCA_023614405.1. Taxonomy (NCBI): domain Eukaryota; kingdom Viridiplantae; phylum Streptophyta; class Magnoliopsida; order Poales; family Poaceae; genus Avena; species Avena insularis. Next base: position 29,158 of record JAJUPC010000458.1, read on the forward strand.
TTCCTCCCAGGACATGAAAGTAAAACCCGGAAGAAAGCAAACTCGGCCTAATGCCGAAAGCCCTCATAAGCGCATCTGGCTCATTTCTAGAAAATTGGGAGGAAGATTATGAGTTGAACTCCATAGTGATCTCACCGGAGAAGAACTCCGAGGAGGAAAATCTCCACAGACCTCGGTCGAGATGAGTGCGAAGTGGACTCGCTAAGCACCAATCGCCCTGCGATATGGGTTGAGGGGCTGGTTTAGCGAGCAAGCTCCGCCCGATCACCAGTGACGAGCAGCCCTCGCCTTCTCCACGTTCTTGAGCCTGCCATTCGATCGAGGCGCAAGGGATCAGATTCCCTAAGCTTTCCTTCTCCGGCTACGGCTTCACCTTCGCCTTGTACTTACGCGCCGTTGTACGTAAGCGCTTGAAGGAGAAGATGATGAAGCCATTTTCTCCGGTGAGAAAGTATTGACCTTAAAGGCGCGCTGGGAGTCCATGCATGGGGAAGGGCGAGGAGGCTCGTGTCTTGGCGGAGATTGGGAAGGAAGAAGCGGACCAAAATCTTGGTGGAAAGGAGAAGTAAATCTGAACCCCTCATATCCACCTACACCTGCCAAGATTGGGATACAAAGCAGCTACGGTCTGCAACCGCCACAGCGTCATTGGAAAAAGAAGCGGGAAGGCCCGCACAATGGTCATCGTCGTACCTCGATCTCCACACACACATTGAAGCGAAGCGCCTCGGTTCCGTGGACCTTGGACCCTGCTTGATGCGTCTTGAAATCAGCCAGGCAGCCATGTCGGATGACTGACTTGACCATGCTTGTGTCGGTGTGGCGTTAGAGACCAAGATTACGGCTTGGTTTTAAGCAAGCTATGAAAATCCGTAGGTAACCAACTGAAAGGTCTAACTTGTTTTTAAGACCGGATCAGTATCTTTTGTTGTGAAGTTTCAGAACCCTTCAAGATTCTACAAGCGAAGATCAAGCTAGATGATGATAAATGAGCTGGACTTTGGATCTTGGAGGCCTCAGAGTTCGAGGGGTTGTTGAGGATATACTTTCGGGTATCCTCACGAGTTCCTCCTTGACCAGGGTGGCCCCACTTACCAAGGGTGGCCCGCCGGGTTAGAAGCTTTGCTTCGCAGGCGGCGATCGGAGGAAAAAGCGGAATCAATACTGACTACTGAGGAAGGCGGAAGAGACTGAGCTTGGAGCCCATAATGTTGCCTTAGTTCAAGATGTACTCTGTAACCGACTCTTAATTACGTAGCAGGATGAATCTCCGCATAAACCCCTAGCCTGGATATCTATATAAGCCGTCCTAGGGAGAGCCTTTAGGGCACCAATACTTTAGACCCTCAACTTTTACGCGCTGGTAAAACCCTTGTAACCCATATTCGGCTCTCTTATTCTTTGGATTGCTAGCGGGAGTAGGATCCGTTCCAAAGCCAGTGATTGAACTGAGTAAACTTTCTGTGCTCACCATCCCGGAACTGTCGACATCTCCACACCTCTCTTATGCGCCTCGAGGACCCCTCATGGCGTGCTTGTCGTGATCCGGCGACACCGTTGCCGATGATGCTTTCTGTTGAATCTTCACTCACCTTTCGGCCCTTTCTGACGCTAGCCCCATGGTGGCGCCAACTATAAATGGTGTTGTCTGTGATGCCATGGATAGGCTAAATGTGGGGTCAATATGCACTAGAGGAATCCAGGGAGGGATAGTGTGCTGATTCCACACACAGATGCTTTGTATTCTCAAAGTTCACTGGGTTTATAGATGCTCCTTCAGATGTATTTGGGAGAGGAGGAAGAAGCTCTCTTACTCTCACCATAACCGATCTCCCAATGAACAAACTACTCACCAGCTTGCCCCTACTAGAGCCCTAGCACCCCTTATAAAGGGAGACTAGAGTCACCAGTTAGGAGCATCGTGGAGAGCATATTGATGAAATATGCCTCTTCCAAAATAACAATGACCAGGTCTCCTTTCTCTTCATAAGCCATGCTGAGGCTCGTAACCCTCTGTGGCGCCCGGCGTACGACATAGGCTCGTCACCTTTGTCAGCCACGCCTGCCTTCCTTCTCATTAAGCCGCTCACGCTCCAGCGTCAGAGATCACCTTTGACAGCGAGATACCTTCCTTCTCTTGCAAGCCTGGTATAATCCGGCCCGTGTGTACTGCATCACGAGGTTATAAAAAGCCTGCTGACATATGACATCGTCGTAGGGACCTGATCAGTGGACATCCTCCGGTCCAGGTTACTCGTAAATCGGCTGCCTTGAGGTGACCCGCCGACTTTCGCTTTGACCTTGCCATACCTCATCTTCGGCCTCTATACCCCTGACCCTGGGGTATCCCTAACATACACTTTTAGACTTCAAACAAATAATGCTAAAGACAATACTAAATATTTATATATTTTAAAGGAATTAAAATAAAATAAAAGGGTTTAAACAAGATTTATTAGACCTTTACCTTTTATTTAACCTCAATTATGAAAGATGATATTTTTAAAGTATAGAGTATATTTTTTGAGCATTTTGGTATATTATAAATATTTTTATGACTTATAAATAATAAGATATGATTTTTACAAGTTTTATTACTTTATAACACTTAATAAATAATAAATATTAGTTTAAGTGATAGAAAAGGTATAAAATAAATTTATAAGTCTTTATTTTGTTTTTCTAAGATTTTTGATATATTATATTTATTTTATGAATTTTAAATAATAGAATATATTTATTAAAATTTATTCTAATATATTATTTATTAATAAATACTAATGATTTTAATTAAGTTGGAAAATAAAATATGATAATTGGTTTATATTATAAATTTATTTTTGAACATTTTGATATATTATATGTATATTTCTCAATTATAAAACAAAAGATATGGATTTAATAAGCTTATTACATTTTGGATTTATTTAACTAATTCTTTTAAAAGATTTATTATGTCACATTGACATCCTCGGAGGGTTAATACATATTACTAATCCTATTTCTACTCACAGCCAATGACAAGCGGGCCCCGAGCCCGTCACATGCCACCTCGGTAGTGGGGCCGCTATAGTTTGGCCCAGGTTTGTTGGCGTGATGGCGTGGCGTGGCGTCGTGATAACGTCGTGCGGCCACCATAAACAGGTTGTGGTCACCGGCGGTGGACCACCCAGCAGAACCTGAATAGGCGTACTAGAACCGCAAAAGCGATAGCGATCCTCTTGCTACTTGCGGCGGCTGCGTTTTGGTCACCGAAGGATGGCGGCGGCAAACTTTAAGCGGTGGCGTTGCGATTGGTCATGGCAGCGGGCGCAAAGCATTTGAAATGGCGGAGGCTACTAAGCGTGTTCGATAACTCACCGAACACGATGATGCGGTCGGTGAAGCGAGGAAGCCGGAATCGATGAAACGGCGGTGACCGCGATGGAGGTGAGGTGTCGATTAGGCTGAGGGTTCTCGGCTCCGTGTCCTAGATAGGAGAATGAGACATGAGTGAGTCAACGGTGTGCTTAAATTCAAGGGATCTATGGAAGCGGCGGCGTTGGCGGCTCGGCGAGATAGGGGTTCGGCACAAAGAGAGAAAAAGGAAGAGTGAGCGTGAGAGGGGAAGAATGAGAATGAGGATGAGCTCGGCATTGCGGTGGCGTTCTTATCCTCCATAGTGACGTCGGTGGCTGCACGAATCATGGCGCGGCGACGGCAGACGACGTCGGCATCGCCAGCGAGCTTCTTCCAGCTAGAGGAAGATGGCGGTCGACTCTTTTGCAAAAACCCTAGCATAATATCTATCTCAAGCGCGGTCCTCCTCTACGGTCCCACATGTCGTTAGAGGAGAGGCGATCCAGGCTGCTGTTGGGCTTGTGTTGGGCCGCGGCTAAGTGAAGCGAAAGATGTCGGTTGCACTAGGCGGCATGTAAGAGATGGGCTTGACCTAGTTTTCTTTGGCAGTTCTTTTCTTTTCTTTATTCTATTTTCTTTTTCTATTTTACCAATTTCTTTTCCAATTTGATTTCTACAAGAGTTTTAAAATGTCGAAATTTTGTAAGCCATGGATATATGTGAGTTAATTATAACCAATTCCTTTATATTTCTTGTTGTGTATACACAATGTGTTATTATATGAAGGGTTCTTTTATTTAATAAAGTAAATATAATTTAGAGTTTTAGGGTTTACTTCCTATAAGAAAATCTTATGAAATGATTTGTATTACGATAAAGAATGTATTAGTAGTGGTTTAAGAGGCTAATGATTTATGATGGTGAGTGATAGGAATGGAATATATGTATATTTAACCTTTTTTAATAACCATATTAGATGTTGGTTTAAATCCTGGGTTTATAATATGGTGATTTGAATCCCATGGTTCTCCCTATTTGGTGATTTCACCAAATCCAATTCTACTTGTTTTGTAGTGCTTAGGATTATCACAGAACAATTTTGGTTAGGTCATTATGAATCAATAATAATCATTGGTAGAGAAATACTAAGGTTTATTCGAATATAGGTATATGGGTTTTGAGAGGATTTAATACTTATATTCAATTAGAGATATGGATGAGTATTAAGGCTATTACATATTACTATCATGTTTTGGTGACCATGGATAATAACTCATCTTAGAGTCATCTACAAAGATTACTTTCCTAATGTGATCTTGATGGTTCTATGAGACTAGGTTCTTATTAGGGTTTAAGACAATCAGGTGGACAATGCTTCCATCAATACACTCTCAACTGGGATTCTACTTATCTCTTAGACATTTCATTTTAAGAGATACTATCCATTGGTTGCCTTAAAATAGGAATTGGTTTAACTACCTTCTTTATTCTAGGGTTTTAAACAAAGGGGTAGACATGATTCTATCATGGCTTGATATACTATTAATTAAGGGTTTCTAAAGAATCCTTACCTAAATACCTCACTAGGCTTATCTTGAGATAAGGAATTCCTTTCTAAATATACTCTATATCTCTCTTCCTTTAATCACAAGATCACATCTTCTAAATAAGTCAATCATCGGCTCCACCATATCCACCATCATATGATAACATGGTCATGCCACTTCAACGATATTCCTCCTTCATTCTTCTTATAGTATATGTAACTTCCATTCTAAAATACTCTTGAGGAAGTCATCAATGGATTCTTCTAACTCCATCCATAAATTCCTTCATATTTACCTTGCATTTACTTCTAAGGCTTGCAAGATTACAATCCTCTCCATATCACATGTGATATCAATCCTCTGGAATAGGTATGGTACTACTCTCCACAATACAAGTTTGTTCTTGTATTAGCTTGGTTAAACTACTATGCCTTCAACTACTCCATTCAACTTATATAATATACTTCATCCAACTCTGGCTTGGCTTCTCATAATCAAGCTAGATGATTCAGCTTACTAGGCTTTACCTAAGTTGGTATACTCACAAGTCTTCTTTAACACCTAGTCATCTATTCTCAAGTGACTTGAGAATAATGACCACCATCATTGATCAAACTAAGCTTGGAAGCATAATTGTATGCGATCGAGATCTATACTCAACTAAGTAGTAAACTTGTACTAGTCTTTCTATAAGGCTATATTGCTAAATAAACTTACTTGAAATTTATACCCACTTGGCTTAACAAGTTCATTATTTGATACACAAATACTACTATCTTTCTCATGGCTCCTCAATTACTAGCTTAACTCTTGGGTTTAGATACCTCTTCTAGTTAACTCATGGTGAGTTAACTCCTCCAACATCAATGGTTTGATCTCACTAAGGATCACATTCCATTGATGATGGTACCTCAACCATACTAGTTCCTTCTTCTTATTAATCTACTTAAGGTCTTTGGAAGGTTAATATAACAGGTCACTAAGTTCTGGGTCAGGAATTGGTTACTCAGCGGTGATGATCAAGTGACCTAGGACTTGGTTAAATAGAATATCACCTCTCAATGTCATATTAAGGATATGTGCTAAATGGTCTTGGCTTGACTTCCTTTCTACTCTATTGGTAATAAGAGTTATTGTTTAAGAACTACCATGATACCCTTGGTATAATTAACTATGGCAAGCAAGTGTCTCAAGTTTTAGTTATGGGTTTCTTTATTTAAGTTACAACAACTTGGTATTTAGGGTTTGTGGTAAATAATACATTGATATCATCTTTAGAATATTAAGTATTCATCCTTGAGTTGTTTTATGGAATACCATGTAATGATCTCTAGAAGATCAAGTACTCCTTATTAAGTAGTGTGTTGTGACTTAGTTTTATTACATTTGATGCCCTTAGATCAAATTATATTACCAAAGTTAAGGTTTTAGCAAATGTCATATTGAAACTTATCGCGATCAACTTGATGATCTACTTCAGTTCCACCAAGTTAAGAGAAGCTTCAATCACTTTGAAAGTTTTATTTAAAAGCGCAAAAATTATCGATTTTCTATGCATGAATGCAGTACACACACAGTGTTGACTTATTTCTAAGCTCTAATGCTAGGATATTGAGACTCTCCCCTTAAAATAAACTTCTCCCCGAAGTTCATACTCTCTTATGTTTTGGAATAAGGAGTTGACTTGTATTGATCACGTCATTTCTCAAATTCCATTGTGATCACAATTGGGATAATTGTGGTATCCCTTATCCGATCTTTTCCTTGAATCCTCTTCATTTACAATATCCATTGTCATTTCTAACTTACCCTATAGTTTCTTTTACCCATATCTCTTTGGTCTTATGCCCCTACGATCCCTATTTATAATCGGCGATCAGATAAGAGGAGGTGGTGAATTACGAACCGAGGCGGGCGGTCGGGCTAGAGGTGAAGGATCGATAGTGGAGAGAAAATCAGAGCGAGGAAGGTGGACACATGCATGACTTGATGGAAGATGAGGATTTCATGGATATTGAAAGTGGTGACTCGATGATTCGGATGGAGAAGGGAATTGAGAGGATGTGCTTTGATTCTGCATCCGGAATCAAAACATGTTGGATGGAATGGCAGATTAATCCGGTTATGATAGAATATCACAAGAATAAAATTGCCGGGGCTCCGGATATCGGACAAGAAGCATTTGCAAGATGCAATCAATGCAGGCATTGTCTACACAATGGGTTTTGGTGCAGCGGTGTCCAATAAAATACTTGAACATGGAATGCGTGGATATAAATTATGCGGCTAGGGTGCATGGATATCTCCTAAGTACGACTTGAAGAAATATACGAGAGGCAATAATAAAGTTATTATATATTCCTTATATATGATAGATGTTTATTTTACATGCTAGAATTGTATTGATCGAGAAACATCAAGACATGTGTGTTTAATAAATAAAAGGGTTTCTAGTTATGCCTCTCTTATAGACTAGCTTGTTGATTAACAAGATGATCAAGGTTTCACGATCATGGACATTGGATGTTATTAATAACAAGGTCACATCATTGGTGGAATGATGTGATGAACATTCATCAAAGTATAGCATTACGATCAAGTCATTATGTTTATATTGCTATAACATCATCTGAAGTAATCTTTATCCTTAGACCATGAGATCATGTTAATTGCTAACATCGGAAGAGTATCTTGATAACATCAAGCGTCACACGTAATAGAGTGACTATAAAGATGGGTTCAATACTCTGAAGGTGTTATGTTGAGGCTCATGGATCAAAAGTGGAATTTGTCAATCCCGATGATGGATAGATATACTCTGGGCCCTCTCGGTGATATCACATTAAGATAGCTTGCAAGCAAGTGATGTGATCACTAGAATGTTATATCACGGAACAAGAAAAGAGTGCATGTCGATGTGAGCTCAAACTAGGTATGGAATACCGATGATCGAATCTCGGACATGTAATATATCGAGAGACAAAGGGATTTAGTTACAAGCGTTAAAGGTTCTCACGATCACGAAGTCATCGTTGAATGTGTAGGAGTCGATGCGGATCTCCAGGTCTGCTGCTGATTATTGATCGGATAAGAGTCTCGATCATCTACGCATTATTCCGAACCATAGGGTGGCACACTTAAGAGTTACTGGACACCATTTTGGAGCACATATGTTTTAGACGAAAGAATTGCAAATCGTAGGAATTGTTTCAATAGAAACCGGAAATTGTTTCGGGTGAAATTGCAGAAAGTGGTTCTGCATGTGATATTGAAATATTGCAGGGCTATATGTGAATGTTTGTTAATTAAAAGTAATTAACAAAATTCTGAATAAATTTAATAAAGAGTTTTATTAAATGAGAGAGCATTAAATTTGGAGAAATTTAATGCATTTAAAATGGAGACTTTAAAAGGGAATGTGAAGAGGCATTTTAATGTGGAGGGTTACCACCACATGAATGGGGAGGTGAGGTCACCCCATGCAAGCCATGGAGAGAGGGGCACCCCTCCTCCTATAAAAGGCCACCCATTCCCTCCTTCATCCTCACACCTCCTTGTGAAGGATCTCTCTCCCCTCTAGAATTATTCCCCCATGGTCTCGGATTAGCGAGATACATGTTCCGGTGGCATTTTGTCTGGAAGGAGTTGCTTTGCTTCTGTTGGATCACTGGGCGAGGAGGTGGAGGTTGTCGGTGGCTTGAGCATGTGTGCGATGCGGATCTGCTGAGTTGTGGCCTGGGACTTCCTCACGATCTTGAGATCGGCAAGTGTCTGACTACATTAACTACGAGTTCCTACTCGTTAACAAAACTCATTGTCTTTGAGGGTAAGTTCTCGTTGGATGTATGTCCACCCGTTGCTTTGTACCTAGTCGATAGATCTTGGCGTGTAGTTCACACCGTAGGAAAAATTTTGTTTTCTATGTTGCGGACCCAACAGTGGTATCAGAGCCTAATCTATGCGTAGGTGCTTTGCACGGGTAGTACACATATGTTTATATGTGGGAGATGATGATCATGTTATTGCATCTTCTATGTATTTTGGATATTGGTGGCATAGTGGGATGAAGCGGCCCGGACCAACCTTACATGTCATCGTACATGAGACCGGTTCCACGACTCACATGCAACTTGTTTTGCATAAGTGGTGGCGGTGTCTCTCCTACTATAGTCAATATCTGATTTACAGCGAGTTGCTAATAACTTAGTCATCCTTGTTGTGGTTCATGTTAGTAGGTGAGAACAGTTCTATCTCCAAAGCCCTAAGCCACGTAAAACTTGCAATTGATAAATTAGAGGCGTCTAGTTTAGATCGTTGATGGCCTAGTGTATTGATATGGTATTGTTGTAAGTAGATGTATGATAGATACTCTTACAACACACTCAACGTGTAAGTTCCATAGACCTTGGCCTTACACACAAAGGAATGATAGAGATCATACCACGATGCAAGTGATAGAGATCAAATGCATAGACCATATCATCTCACTTTACACATTAGATGTTTGCATCTTATACTGCTAGTTTGGCGCTTTTGGTAGCATTATAAGATGATCCCTCATTTAGATATCAAGATAAAAATGTGTTGTTCCTTAAGTATGCACCGTTATGTGGATTGTGTTTCGAGACATCACGTGATGATCGGGTGTACTCGAATCTCGCTTTCATAGGAGCAGGTGTAAGACAGTTTACACTGCGAATACTAAGGTTCTTACTTGGCGAGCCTAGCATGTATAGACATGGCCTCGAACACGGACGAAAGGTTAAGCATGAGTCATATAGTTGATATGATGCCCATATAGATGCTCGCCTTTGAAGCTACATCAACTCACGTGATGATCGGACTTGGTGTAGTGGATTTGGTTCATGTAATCACCAAAAGGACACGAGGGATGTCGTTTTTGAGTGGGAGTTCATTAGTAATTTGGATTACTTAAACTCAATCTATCATAAACTTAGTCTAAATAAACTTTACAAATTCTATTGTAGATGGCACCACCTGCTTTTAATTTCAATGTGTTCATGGAGAAAGAGAAACTTCACCAACTGAGCTATGAATTTGAGGATTCTCCTCCTTCTTTGCACAAAAGCAATATGTGCTAGATGCTAGCTAGGTCCCCACCAGCTCTGATGCCTGACGAGAAAAGAATATCTATGTGACTCGTCGGAGGACCACAACAGTTCATTGCGGCATCTGTATGGGCTAGAGCGAACTTGAAAGCATTTGAAAATGGCAATGCCTTTGATACCATGGGAGAACTGAAAATGATTTTGATGCCCATGCTGTAAATGAGAGTTATAATGCTCTGAAAAGTTCTTTAGCTGCATGATGGAGGAAAACAGCTCCGTTAGTAAGCACGTACTCAAAATGTGCAGATGCCGATAAGCTTGTGTCCTTAGGAATAACAATTCCCATTGACTTAGGCATACATCGTGTTCTCCAATCTCGCCACCTAGCTACAAGATCTTAGTGATGAACTATAATATGCGGGGCATGAAGAAGACTCTTCGAGCTTACATCGATGCTTAAGGCCCAAATTGGAGATTAGGAAAGAACATCAAGTGTTGATGATCAATAGGACCACGGTTTCAAGAAAGACAAGAAAAGCAAGCACAAGGGAAAGAAGGGTGGCAAGTATGTTTCCACTGAAAAGAAACCCCGAGCTGGCCCTAAGTACGACAAAGTACTACTATTGTAAGGGGATAGCCATTAGGCGCAAGCGCCCCAAGTATTTGGCGGACAAGAAGTCGACAAGGCAAACAAAGGTATATGTGATATACATGTTATTGATGTGTACTTGACTAGTACTGCATAGCACCTAGGTATTTGATAGGATCGGTTGCTAATATATGTAACTCGGTTGGGGCTCTGAAACAAGCGACAACTAGCAAGGGATGAGGTCGGGATCTTGTCGGCAATGGATCAAAAGTTGATGTGATCGCCGTCAGGACGCTACCTCTCCATTTGCCATCGGGATTAGTTATAAACCTAATTAATTTTTATTTAGTGCATGCACTGAGCATGAACATTTTATCTGGATCGTGTTTGATGCAAAGTGGTTATTCCTTTAAATCTGAAAACAATGGTTGTTAGATTTATAAGAATGATATCTTTATGGTCATGCACCTATGTTGAATGGTTTATTTACGATAGATCTCGATAGTAATATTACACACATTCATAATGTTAATGCTAAAAAGATTAAACTTGATGATGATATGTCTACATATATGTGTACTGCCGTCTAGGTCATATTGGCGTTAAGCATGAAGAAACTCCATTACGATGGACTTTTGGAATCACTTGATTTTGAATCATTTGATACATATGAACCATGCCTTATGGGCAAGATGACTAGAACGCCGTTTTCGGTTCAATGGAGCAGGCGGACCTATTGGAAATCATACATACTGATGTGTGTGGACCAATGAGTGTGTCAGCGCTAGGTGGATATCGTTATTTTGTTACTTTCACGGATGATTTGAGTAGATACGGGTATATCTATTTGATGAAACACAAATGCGAAACTTTTGAAAAGTTCAAGGAATTTCAGAATGAAGTGGAAAATCATCATAATAGAAAGATCAAATTTCTATGATGCGAGTGGAGGAGATATCTAAGATTCTGAGTTTAGCACACACATGAAAGAGTGTGGAATAGTTTCACAACTCACGCCTTAGGAACACCACAACATAATGGTGTGTCGGAGCGTCGTGTCGTACCTTATTGGATATGGTTAGATCTATGATGTCTCACCGACTTACCCTTTGTCATTTTGGGGTTATGCACGAAGCAATGCATTCACTTTAAATCGGGCACCATCTAAATCCGTTGAAATGACACCGTATGAATTATGGTTTAGAAACAAACCTAAGTTGTCATTTCTTAAAGTTTGGGGATCGATGTTTATGTGAAGAAACTTCAACCAGATAAACTCGAACCCAAAGAAAACATCGTCTTCATAGGATACCCTAAGGAAACAATTGGGTATACCTTCTATCAGATCCGAGGGCAAGGTTTTTGTTGCCAAGAATGGATCCTTTCTTGAGAAGGAGTTTCTTGCGAAAGGTGTGAGTAGTCGGAAGGTAGAACTCGAAGAGGTTATTGAACCTTCTCTTCATGGAATGGCGAGTGGCGCGCCTGGGAAGTTGTTTCGTAGTTGACTTCACGATGAAGAGAGAGCTAATGATAATGATCGTGAAACTCCGAAGAGGACACCGAATCTCATGGGTCAAGCGGGACCGTGCAGCTCCTGAACGTACAATCCTGTTGTGAATTTCATGGTTGATGAAATGGATGACCTGCGACGTGTGAAGCGATGATGAGCCAGTTCAACAAATGGCTAGAAGCCATGAAATCCGACATGGAATCCATGTACGAGAACCAAGTTTGGAACTTGGTGGACTTACCTCACGATCGAAGGCGTTGAGAATAAATGGATTTTCAAGAAAAACCGATGCTGATGGTAATGTGACCATCTATAAGGCTCGACTTATGCAAAGGGGTTTCGACAAATTCAAGGAGTTGACTACGATGAGACATTATCTCCGTAGCGATGCTTAAGTCGGTTAGGATTATGTTAGCAATTGCTGCATATTTCGATTATGAAATATGGCGAGATGGATATCAAAACTACGTTCCTCAATGGTAATATTGAAGAAGAGTTGTATATGATACAACCTAAGGGTTTTAATCGATCCTAAGGATGCTAATAAGGTATGCAAACTTTAGCAATCCATCTATGGACTCAAGCAAGCATCCGGAGTTGGAATCTCCACTTTGATGAGGTGATCAAAGAGTTTGGATTTGTCCAAACTTATGGAGAAACTTGTATTTACAAGAAAGTGAGTGGAACAATGTGGCATTTTGATATTATATGTGGATGACATATTATTGATTGGAAATGATATAGATCTTTTAAGCAGTGTTAAAGTTATCTAAACAGCAAATTTTCGATGAAAGACCTTGGTGAGCGTCATATATATTAGGCATTAAAATCTATAGAGATAGATCAAGGCGCCTAATTGGGCTATCGCATGAGTACATACCTTGATAAGATATTAAAGAAGTTTAATATGGGCGAAAGTAAGAAGGGTTCTTACCTATGTTGCAAGGCAAGACATTGAGTAAGACTCAAAGTCGACTACGGTGGAAGAAAGAGAGATGATGGATAAGATCCCTATGCCTCCATAGGCTCTATTATGTATGCCATGCTATGTACAAGATCGGATGTGGCACATTCTATTAGTTTGACTAGTAGGTATCAATCGATCCGGGTTGAACCTTTGGATAGCGGTAAAGAACATCCTCGGTGCTTGAGAAGAACTAAGGATATGTTTCTTATATCGGAGGTGAAGAAGAGCTAATCTAAGTGTTATGTCCATGCTAGCTTTGACACCGATCCGGATGACTCTAAGTCTCAATCCGGATATGTATTTCTCTTGAGCAGACAGCGATTAGTTGGAGGTTCAAACAACCTGTGGTGGCTGGATCAACAGCGGAGGCGGAATATGTTCTTTGCTTGAGCGGCAGGCGGTTTGGATGAAAGAGTTCATTCTGGAACTAGGTGTGGTTCCCATGCGTTGGACCCAATGGTGATCTATTGTGACAACAATGGAGCCATAATAGCTTATAAAGGAACGAGTCTCTAAAATTCCAAGCATATTAGCGCCGGTTTCACTCCATCATGAGCATGTCAAGGATGGAGATATAAAGATTTGTAAAGTACACACGGACCTAAATGTAGCAGATCCGTTGACTAAAGTTCTCCTAGGGCAAAACATGATCAACACCAGAACTCCATGGGTGTTATATTTATCACTATGTGAACTAGATTATTGTCTCTAGTGCAAGTGGGAGGCAGAAGGAAATATGCCTTGAGAGGCAATAATAAAGTTGTTATTATATATTCCTTATATATGATAGATGTTTATTTTACAAGCTATAATTGTATTGATCGGAAACATCAATACATGTGTGTTTAATAAACAAAAAGGGTTCCTAGTTATGCCTCTCTTATAGACTAGCTTGTTGATTAACAAGATGATCAAGGTTTCTGATCATGGACATTGGATGTTATTAATAACAAGGTCACACCATTAATTGGAATGATGTGATGAACATTCATCCAAAGTATAGCATTACAATCAAGTCATTATGTTTATATTTCTATAACATCATACGAAGTAATCTTTATCCTTAGACCATGAGATCATGTTAATTACTAACACGGAAGAGTATCTTGATAACATCAAACATCACAATGTGAGTGACTATAAAGATGGGTTCGATTACTACGAAGGTGTTATGTAGAGGCTCATGGATCAAGAGTGGAATTTGTCAATCCCGATGGCGGATAGATATACTCTAGGCCCTCTCGGTGATATTACATTAAGATAGCTTGCAAGCAAGTGATGTGATCACTAGAATGTTATATCAGGGAGCGAGAAAAGAGTGCATGTCGATAGCGAGATCAAACTAGGTATGGAATCTGATGATCGAATCTCGGACATGTAATATATCGAGAGATAAAGGGATTTAGTTACAAGCGTTAAAGGTTCTCACGATCACAGAAGTCATCGTTGAATGTGTAGTAGTCAGTACGGATCTCCAGGTCTTGCTGCTGATTATTGATCGGAGAAGGGTCTCGATCATATGCATTATTCGCGAACCGTGGGTGGCACATAAGGTTATTGGACACCATTTTGGAGCACATATGTTTGACGAAAGAATTGCAAAGCGCGAAATTGTTTCAATAGAAACCAGAAATTATTTGGGTGAAAGTGCGAAAGTGGTTACGCATGTGATATTGAAATATTGCAAGGGGCTATATGTGAATGTTTGTTAATTAAAGTAATTAACAAATTCTGAATAAATTTAATAAAGAGTTTTATTAAATGAGAGCATTAAATTTGGAGAAATTTAATGCATTTAAAATGGAGACTTTAAAAGGGAATGTGAAGAGGCATTTTAATGTGGAGGGTTACCACCACATGAATGGGGGAGGTGAGGTCACCCCCATCATGGACCATGGAGAGAGGGCACCTCCTCCTCCTATAAAAAGTCCACCCATTCCTCCTTCATCCTCACACATCCTTGTGAAGGATCTCTCCCCTCTAGAATTATTCCCCATGGTCTCGGATTAGCGAGATACATGTTCGATGGCATTTCATGGAAGGAGTTCTGCTTCCATTTGGATCGCTGGAGGCGAGGAGGTGGAGGTTGTCTGGTGGCTTGAACGTGTATGAGAGTATGGATGCGCTGCTGAGTTGCGGCGCTCGGACTTCCTCACGATCTTGAGATCGGCAAGTGTACGACTACATCAACCACGAGTTCCTACTCGTTAACAAAACTTCGTTGTCTTGAGGTAAGTTCTCGTTGGATGTATGTCCACCCGTTGCTTTGTACCTAGTAGATAGATCTTGGCGTGTAGTTCACACCGTGGAAAATTTTGTTTTCTATGTTGCGGACCCATGAACCTGAAATTAGTTGGTGAGTGAGAGGTTTAACTTCGTCAATGCCCATTATTATGGACTTGGGTTTTGGAGAAGGAGGGGCGTTGGAGACATCTATCGGCTATGAAACAAGCACCACAGGGGACAAAGGATTTACCTAGGTTCAGGCCTCGTAGAGTCCCTACTCTGCTTGTCTGCTCGTGGAATTATCGAAGGAGTCAAAGTTACAATGGTGGCAGATGCAATCTAGCAAGGGTTGTGGAAACTAGGGTTGCGTCATCCTCTACTTCCTCCTAGCCTTTATATAGATAGGCTAGGTCTCGTGTAGTGGTCGGTTACAAGTTAGGGTTTTCCCTTCAAACGTCTATCTTTAACTTCTTCTTGTTCTTCAAGCAATCGAGAGTCCCTAGGTTACCGAGTCCCTCCATCAGGTCCTTGGCGACCTTGTGGGCCTGTATGTACTTGGACCGTATATACCAAGCAGTACCATAGGGTATACCCATGTCGATAGCCAGTGTCGGTGGAATGTAGATTCGTAGGGACTTTGAAGGCTTCAGTGCCCAAATGAGTACATTTTAATTACTTGTATTTGTGTCATAGGGATTGTTGATATCGTGCCTGATATAGCGAAGCATCGGTATCCTTAACCACCTTAGGGTGAAACAGCAATCTACTCGAATTGAGTCCCCGGACTCGAATCCGGAAAAAATCTTTGGTGTAATTCATTTCGGTCGTGGAGGTCTTCTGAGTCGAATTCGAGTTATATGGGTGTGAGCACTTGACGCGTCAAAAGGCATGTTCATCGATGCTGTAAGCGCAGGTATATTCTGATAGTCATGATTAAATGTGTTGCTTTGGGCCTTATTCGGGTCTTACCTTCACGCCGTAAGCGCGGCATCCAATTTTATTATCGCGGAGGCGATTAGGGTAACCGAGCCTTGATCTCTTTGTGAGAAAAATTATGAGGCGTGTATGCGCCATGAGTTTGAGTATGGATGTTATCAACACACCTTTTTGTACAAATAATCATAGGGTGCGCGACCGGCTTCCTATAGAATAACCCAGTGCTGGTTGAGTCGAAGACTCGGGGACTAAAGAACTTTCATTCTTCGTCTTTTGCTTGCTTGTTGGTCGATGACCCGGCAGTACTAAAACACTTTCACATTGCTGTCGTCTTTTGCCTGCTTGTCGATCGATGACCCGAGGTATTAAAACACTTTACATATGTAGTCTTTTTACTGCTTGTTGAGTTGATGACCGAGGCAGGTACTAAAACACTTCATGACTGTCGTCTTTTGCTGCTTGTTTCCGGCGCTCCCTATGGGAGTAACACATATCCATAATCGGTATGTTTGGTGGTTGAGTTGCTTTTGTGATTGTCCATGTTCTGCAACAAGAAAAAGAAAAGTCGTAGGGTGTGACCAGCGCCCTATAGGAGTAACCCTGAGTGCTTGGTGGTCGAAGACTCCAGCAAGAACTAAAATAATCGAGTTTTCCTTTGCATAGCATTGGTGGCGTCGGTGTTGGCCTTGTATGACCTTAGTTGCCGGCGTGGCCATTTGTGAGGCGTGTGGCGGTGGGTCCTACTTTCTGACTTTGATTTGGTAGGCGTGCGTAATCGTATTTTTAAGCGTGCCTCCTCGATTTCCGCGTAATGGTAGAAGTGGGGGGGGTTCGCTTCCTCTTCTCCATGTGTCCTGCGATCGTGCCACCGTCAATAGGGTTTTGTCGACCGTTGGATTGCATCTCGGGGTTAAGTAGCGATGTTGCGGCGGTAATTTCCCATCTGTGCTCTTTCTTCCTTGTTGCCATCGCCATTGCCCTTTGCTTTTCTGCTTTCCTCTGCGCCCATCTTCTCCACGACGCTGGACCAGCTCCGTTCATTCCCAAGATACTTCCTTCGCTCTCATCGCCGCCGTGCAATGGGGAAGAAGAAGGGAGGCGTTGCGTTGATTCCGCGGCCACCCTCGCTGCAGCGAAGAAGAAAGGTGGCTCCGCTGCTGCCGGCACCAGTGCCGCTGTCGTCGGGAAGAAGAAGGTCGCGGGCACCCGCGTGACTAATTGCACATGGCGCCCCTCTATCATCAAGGCATCGGATCTCCGTCTTCTTCGCCAAGACGGAGTTATTTCTGCGGCGATCGATTCGGCGTCCCAATGAGACCATTCTGTGCCTCCGCTGGTTGTCGTGATGTTTCTTGCTTTCATCATTCGCGGTCTTTTCTTACCTCTTCACCCCTTTCTTCGGGGTCTTCTTTGTTTCTATGGACTCCAGCTCCATCAGCTGTCCCCAAATACTCTCCTCCACATCACTTGGTTCATCACTCTCTGCGAGTGCTGGCTCGGAATCGAGCCACACTTTGGTCTTTTCAAGCGCATCTTTAAATTGAAGCGTCAGTCCGCATCTGGCTCTTTAGTTTATGATGTAGGTGGTTGCGGAATCCACGTTGACCCATCTGCCACTTACTTCGATATCAAGCTTACCAAGTCCGTCGAGGATGGAGGACAAATGGTTCTATGTCTTGGCGACCGAAGGCCAGGGCGAGCACTTTGGACTCGCGCCTTTCGATCCGCGACTCCCTGCAAGATGCGTTCTTGGAAGAGCGTGATCATGCCTTCGAACTTCAGCGGAGACAGGCGTGTTATATCGGTAGCGTCTGCGACCTCGAAATCGCATAAGGCGAGAAGAGGGAGGTTGCGCCCTTGTCGAGATTTGGCTGCGTCGTCGCGTCCGACCTCTCCGAGCCGGGCGGTCCATCCATGTTCCAATGGGGTGGCGCTGATGATCCCACTACGTGTCTGCTGATGGCATGTCCGCGAGTGAGGTAGATAAGAGGTGCGACTGGTCACAGTACACCCTCAGGATGTCTTGCGAACGAGCCTCGTTCCTCCCTTGATGCTTGAATCCTCCTCCAGGTACGGTTGCACTCGTGGTAGCTTATTTTCTCGATTAGTTTCCTATTGTGTTTGCTGATCTTTACTTTTTGTATGTAGGGTGGGCGGTGTGCCTTGCATGCCTCCCTCCTGAGATTATTCCTCGTGAAGCTTTGGAAGAGGGCGAGTGAGTCATTGTCCCTTCGATGTGGAAAGAAGCCCGAGTCGAGTCCGGATACTGCATAGCGTTCACGTGGCAGGGATTCCGGCCGCGTCGACTCCTTCATCTCCGGGAGACACGGCTGTTGACACGGAATGCCAATTCAGCTGTTCTGTGAGGGCTGTGGCACCGTCTTCTGCAGAAGATCACGATTACCCAAGGAGTCTTCATTAAGTCGGTGGAGGCCGCGTTTGATCTTGTGATTTACTGGTAAGTTTGTTGGTGCATTCATTCTTCTCTTGGTTTCTTCTTGTTAGCTTTGCCTTGGGTTTGCCCTTTCCGGTGCGGTTTGTCTTGCGGTCAAGGCGTCGTCATCTTCGGCTGACGTCCAATTTTGAAGGAATCGAGTCGCGACCTCAGGGCCAAGATAGAGGTCCAGCGCTCCTTATCCTCGGCTGACAGCCCACTCCGAACCGCAGTTCTTGAGCTCTCCTCACGTGGGGAGCATCGAGTAGGTGCTCGGATATTGATTCGACAATCTTCTTGAGTATTTGGAGGACCATGTAAGTATATCTTTCTTTCTTTTATAATTTGGCGATCAACGCCCTTTTGTTGCCCTCTGCTGACTCCTTGTTTTGTGTGTGACTCCTTGTAAGGAAGTCGCGCGGTGGCGAGCAGGTGATGGCGATGGAGTCGTCGACATGCGATCTTGGAGGCAACGCCACCGTGTGGTCGAGTGAGTGTTCTATACTTATTCTTTTCGTCTTCTCTGTATTTTGGTATAATGTTGACAACAAAATTTTTGGTGCCATGTAGCTGAGCATAACATTTCTTTGCGTGATGTCGCCACGTTGGAGAAGAGCTAGCCGCGTACTGAAGAAGGGGTGACGAGGTGATGTGCTCGTGATGAATCGAAGCGAAAGAGGATCTGCGTGCCTCCTTTGACTAGGAGAAGTTGTTAGAGCAAGCTGTTCTCGGTCGCCAAGGCCCTCTCGAATACTTCTCTTGGTAGATATTTTATTGATGTTCTTCTCTTCCTATGTAGTGCGGTGGCATTAGAAGTTTATCCATGTGTGTATTTTGGTGTAGATGCTGGTGGCTTGAGTTTTGATCCACAAGCCCTTGGTGCGATAGCCTTTCTGGCGGTAGCGATATCTGTGATCGAAGATCATAGCGCCGCTGTCCAAAATCGCTGTCAAAAGCCAAGGCCACCTGCAAGTCGCCTCGGGAGGCTGATGCAAGGCGGAGCTAATCGACAATGTGGAAGAGGCTGGTGGAGTCGCTCGCTGAGGTGTGCCTGCCACGCATAAGAACTCCCTCCGTGCGGTGGCGCGACCATGTCACTTGCCATGGTGCAAGCCCGCGGTCAGTGGATCCTTCTGCGGTGTCGAAGGCGATGCTGTTAGCGCGGATGGTCAGCGGTAGTATTCGCTCCCTTTGACTGCTGTGCCAAATATGTCATTCCTTGATAAACACTTGTTGCCAAGTATTTGGAGGAGCTCAATCGTGCAAAGCGGCAAAAACTTGACCTCGGGGCGGTGGAAAGTCGATGGCATTTGATACTGCGGACTTGATAAACCCAGGTCATCGAAGTCGAAGAAGCCAAGCGCCAAGTAGTTAGTTTCTTGTAATAAGGTGATGAACTTGCTCTTTGATTGGAGAACATGCCTGTTGGCGAATGTGTTTGTAGATACTTTTATTGATCCTGAATGCATCTGTTATTTTGACTTTTGAGTTGGTGCCTTGTTGCCTCACGGCTTGATTTTGGTAGGGTACATCAAGTGGTCCTGTGGGGAACCCGTGCTCGCCATCTCTTGAGGATGCAATGGCACCACCATGCTCAGGTAGAGGAGTTGTCCTTGCTTTCACGACTTCGTGATCGCGTGAAGCAACTAGGCGTGGTGCCCGTGATCCGTGGTACGCAGGCGTGTGGAAGTCAAGGCTGAAAAAGCGTGGCCCATGAGCAATATCTGCTTGGCGAGGTGGCCTAGCTGGCGACCAGTTTAAGTGTTATTTGCTCATCCTCGTCTCTTCCTTTGTAGTTAATCGCAATGATGCGTTGTACTCATGATGTTGATGCTGCGTGTAGTTGTTAGCGCCGTCGTCCGGGAGGAGAGGGATAGGATTGCCGTCCGCCTTCATGATCTCACCGGAGCAACCGGAGAGTGGATGCCACGGGTAGATCATGATCGTGCATTGCGTTAGCGACCCTGCAGGATCGCGCCTCGCATGTGCTGCTCTTTGAAGAAGTCGCGATCGTGTTTGAAGAACATCTACGGGCGATGTTCCGTTGGATGATACTCCATCAAGCCTGCTGGCCTTATACGAACAAATTTCAAGATATGTCCGCGGTTGTGGTCGTGAGCAGCGGTTGGTGGTGGTGCCAAGGCGCCTTTCCGTGATGCGTTTGCACGGACCGGCGTGGATATCGCCGCCATTGCCTCTGGGCCACCCAGGTGCCACCAGCGGGATCTTCCTAGAACATGGTGCCGCACTATCGGAACTGTGGATCGTCTGTCCGAGAGATCGTCGACTTCTTGAGAGCAGAAT
This sequence comes from Avena insularis, assembly GCA_023614405.1. NCBI lineage: Eukaryota > Viridiplantae > Streptophyta > Magnoliopsida > Poales > Poaceae > Avena > Avena insularis. The sequence continues at coordinate 50,079 of JAJUPC010000458.1, forward strand.
AATGTTCTTCATTTGCAAAGGTAGCCAAATATGTATCCTGCATATAAGTGTACTGGTGTTGTAAAAGCTCATATATATTTGTGAATTTATTGTTGAATGTATACAAATAGCTTTATAAGGGTGGGGTGTGTTACTTATGCGAGTCCTTTTTCGTTAGCCTGGCCATCTTTGTATCGTTCCTTGTCGACTGTCCAAAGTGCGTTGCAGGTAGGTTGAGTTTGTGCTAAGAGTTCGATTGATGTACCCGGCTACCGGGATGTCAGCGTTATTGTTAGAAGAACATGTGTATAGGTGGCGTAGCCCCAGTATGAAAGTTGACAAAAGAAAAGAGAACATGGAGTTTTGGGGCACTTAGCTTTTATTTATTGAAGAATCAGTGGAGTACAATGTGCGACTAAGTAGCCTTGGCTGAATAGCCTTATTTGCGATGCAAATGTAAAGAAAAGCGACTAAGGGTAGGCGTCGCGGTTATACGGCGTTCCAAGGGTTAGTGTGCGACTCCTGTCTCTAAATCTTGAAGGCGATAGGCGCCACCTAGGATTACTTCGTAATCCGTACGGTCCTTCGGGGACTCGACTTGAGATGTCACTGCGCTTGATCGCAGGACTAGGTCACCTTGACGAAGGATGCGGGGCAAACCTTACATTATGATAGTGGCTTAAGTTCTGCGGTAGATCGTGGATCTTTGCGGCGATTTCTCTTAACCGTCCAAGAAGGTCGACGAGTCTTGTCTGGGATGACTCCTGCTCGTTGTGGCGGCGTATGGCGCTATACATGCAAGTAAAATGCCGGTGGTAGTACCGCCTCTGCTCGTGTATATTAAAGAATGGCGTGTAGCAGTGGCGCTGTTTGGAGTTGTCACCTTGTGAGGCTCCGAGTACAGTTGCGAGTTCATCGCCAGCGCCCGCGGCTTGTTGAGTGGTGGGAGGAGTAAACTTCTTGATACATTGCCGGACGAGCCGGTTGCCTTTCCGCGACCCGTTGAATGCGTACCATGGCAAGGTGATGTGCTCTTGGCGTAGCTGATGTTGATCGAGTTCTCGCAGAAATTCTTGGAACTCGCTTGGATGTAAGAAGTTACGTTCCGATTTGTAGCCGGTGTTGATGATGTTGTCGCGGACACGCGAAGCGATAGGCGATGGACTCGAAGAACTTTACTTTGCGTTAACATCCCTGATTGTAGTCGCTGGCATGGCCTCAAATCCCGCGGCGAATTTGTCCAACTCCGACCGGGAGGTAGGCGTATAACCTCGCTTGCGAGACCTTGGAAGTTTGCCAACATAACCGAGTCCCCAACGGGCAAATGGCCGAGCCAATGGGATAGGCGGAGTTACTGCGCTGAATGCGTGTGGTTGTCTGCGAATGGCGCCGTGACAAGCGTTACGCACGGACTATATCCTTGGCGTCGCGCGCTGGCGTGGGCCGATAAAATCAACTTTCGTAGAAACTTTGCTTATGGAAGCTGATGCCGGCATTAGTGGTGCCGGAATCGCCCTTCATGGATGTCGAGGAGGTGCTGCTCTTCCATCGGCTAAGGGAGGCGCATCAGCTGTAACTGCGCACTTTGTGATGCTTTATGCGTTGCCTGGTATCTGATTAAATGCCGTTGATAACGGCGAATGCCTTGCCAGAAGCGTCATGTAGCGATGTAGTCGATACCGCATCCTCCGAATGTCGTCGGTGAAGGCGCTGCTGAGAGTGCGTGATGTCTGGCTCGTCGAGATTGTTCACGATCATCATGGCTCATTGGTCCCTCGAAGTCGCAATATGTCGAGCTCCAAGTCATCGATTGTCATTGGCTCATTGGGTGGCGCAGCCCAAAGGTACTATTCTGGTAACTTGTTTTCTTCTCTCTCTGACCTGACCCGGCTGACGATGGAAGCGTTAGCATATGCGCTCAAGCCACCAGGTGGTATGGAGTGCGTGGGTGGAGCCTATGTTGGCGGTCGTCGTCGCCTCCTCATTGTACTTTCAGCGACCTATGTGCATAACTGCCATATTTCCATCCGAAAGTCTCCTTCAAGTGTCGTGAAGAGTCGCGGTATGCGATCATGTTGTCGTTTAGTCGTCCTTTCACTTTCGTGCATTACATTATTGGTTGGCGACCAGCTTGGAGTCACCATATATGATCAACCCACCTCTTTCGCGCCCGCGGGCTTTTGCCATTCTCATCCGGTAATTATCGCGGGCCTCGTATTCATCTATCGTTGTTTGAGGATTGCATTGAATGGGGCGTACTCGAGCTTGTCCCTTGGGGGCGATGTCGATTATGACACTGCTCTACTCTCATCTTTCCTCTTGGACCCATCGAAGTGCATTGTCGGTGGGACATGTCCTGGCTTGTCAGGGGTTGGTTTTCCATCCAATGTACGAAAGTCGGGGAGAACTGCGACTTGATTAGCGCCGCGCTTTCATAATGGGATGTCTCATTAGGAGCGATTCGATTCATGCGACTGGAATCACTGTAGCGTCAGGTTATTGAGGATATGTCCCAATGGGCGTCGTTGACTACCTGCGATTGGGTGTTCTGGAAGTAATGCTTACGATCTAGGCGATCCCATCAAAAGGCGTCGTCCATTACCGACCCGACTTACGGTCTGAGATGCGCAGATTTTACCGCTATTTTGTTGGCGTGAGGACCCCACCATTTGAGGTAGTATACGGGCGTTAGGTCATCTGTAACCTCTAAATCCATCATAGATCATCGTAACCTCTCCGTCCATGCTTAAAACGATTTGTTTTACGAGAGATAGTGAATTGAAAAGCGATGAAAGTAAGTCCTATAATGAATAAAGTAAGGGTTAGGTTTAAGTACAACATTTCTTCTGACCAGCAAGGCTCGGGAGGGCAAGGCAAAGGGCTGTTGAGGGACAGGTTTGGTTCATTCGGAGACTCGTGCGACTCTATGAGTCTCCCAACAACTCCAGACACTACGAGGATAGGAACCCGGAACACCTATGTCAACATCAATACTATGTGATGCACGAGACCCATCCATTGAAGGTGCTTCATCGAGTGTTCTCCTCTTTTTGATAATAGCATCGAAGCTTTTCAGTCATTACCCGAACAGTTATATGTGTAGATGGCACTTTTCTCTTTACTAGCATAAAAGAGTATAAGGGTCAGGATCATTACCTCCGTTGGTCAAGTGGCAACAATCAAATTGTCCTACTTGCATTTGCCATACTGAGTGCCGAGGAAGTCCGACGACCCTCTGAGACCACCGGTAGAAGCGTACTCCGGGTTGACCATAGTGGCCTTATCGCCTTCTCCCTCCATGATGGTCTTCCTTCTCGGCGTGTGACGGTTTCATCAAGGTGAAAATGGAAGTAGTGCGCCTTGGGAAGATTGGGGAAATATAGGATTGCCCTTCGAGGAAAGGGTTGAAGTTCTGATGTCTCCAATACTGAGATGGTAGTTAGAACTACCCGTCGAGATGGTTGCGATCGAGGAGAAGCCATGGCCCCGATGGCCGTGGAGAGGCTGGAGGAGCAGGCAGTGTCCTGTGCTGATGACCGAGAGAGGAGAGAATCTCTTAGCGTGACAGACTGATCGAACATCGGTGGTGGACCCAAGAGACTACGTGACTGACTCGCGGGCTCCCTGATAGCAAGATTGAAAAAGAGGATTTGGGTTTTATTGTGTGAAGTCAAAATCCCCTTGCGTGCTTCACTTATATAGTCATGATGACCACATACAAGTTACATATGTATACAACCGCGTCTATGTGATACCACGAGAGGCAGATTTGTCGAATACAATTCTAACAAAGGTATTATTTTTTTTGGAGACATCGTTAACTCTGAAATTAGATTCAAATGCTGCCAGATCCCACCATTCGAACTAGTAATGAAAGTGGGAGAGTATGCAGCATGTTCCTTAGGTATAGGGTAAGGCTATGGGCAGAGAGAACAGAAGGACCATTTTCCTCCAAAGTCCACGCAATTGAATCCTCAAATTTTGGAAGTTTGATATTGAGGATTTCTTCGGCATCATGATCCATGAAAATTTGTTTAACCATGTCTAGTTTCCAAGTGTGTTTGTCCTATTTCATGAGGTTCCACCCTTCGCACTCTCGAATTTGTGAAGTTACTATTGACTTTCATGTCTCCTCGGGAAATCCAATTATCTCGCTAGATTCCGACTTCTCTCCATCACCAATTAAGCCATATGGTACCTTTCTTGAGAAGTTCTAGGTCATGCATAATTCCTTGCCAGCCTAGAGAGAGGTAGAGGTTTTTAACCAAGGCAGTATCTATTAGTTCTATACTTCTATCATGGAAGCAATTAGTCTCAAGCTTGCCTCGCCAAGAGATCTTCATTGAATAGGTGGAGGTCTCTAAAATTCATCCCCTAGTCCTCTTCTGCTTTGTTAAATTTTGCTAGTTCAACCAATTAATGCATTAGAGCGTGGTAATTTTCATGACCTCTAAAAACTCCTAAATCGTTGTATGGATAAATTTTGGTTTAGTTTGGATTAACCAATTTCTCTACGGCAGCCTTGGTATGGAGGCAAAGGCCAAATATTGAACTCGGATAATAGGCCCTATTGCGCTTATCTCTGAAATTATAATACGCTCACGTGTCCATGAATGTTATGTAGGTGTATTTTTCTCCAACGAGTATGACAGGATCAAAAAATTGTCATATTATTACTCGATCCCTTGCAACTTTCCTCACGGACAAGCATTGCATATTTGCATGTTGCGTTCGACTTCAGAATGATCGAGTGAAATAAATAGGACAAGAAGAGAATCTACGACTTTGAGAAATGAGATACATTGTAACCAAGGACGGCAAACCGATCTGATAGCTAGCTTGTTTTAGCAGGCTGTTAAGCCCATGCATTGGCCATTTTCTTGAAGATCAAGCTGCACCTGGCCTGAGTTTAGATTAGAACGTGTACTAACAGTACTGACACGCATCTACGTACTACTGTATATGATCACTAGCTAGGGCATGATATATATACGCATGTATCTGTGTGCACGCAAAGGCGTCACATTTTGCCGCTTCAAGCGAAGCAAGGCACGTTCCAGGCGTTGACAAGCACCATGTAGGAAGCGATCGACCCTTCGCAGGCATCAAAATCCATCCATCGATCGCCTATAAATTCAGCACCAAACACAAACCCTAAATCCATCCAATCCATCTCGATCAATCATTCAGCGCCAAAGACAGTAAGAAGTTGGTGTGCAATGAGGCGGCAGCTGGGAGTGGTGCTGGCCCTTGCGGTGGTGGTTCTTCTCGCCACGGCGGCCGCAGCACAATCCGGCAACAAGGGCCCTAAGGAAGACAAGCCCAAGGGGCAGAAGCCCAAGTTGAAGCCGATACAAGTCGTCTGCGACTTGTTGAGGTGAACCCTATGCTACCAAAATTTGACTGCCCGCCTCCTGCCCGCAGTCCTGCTACGTCGACTGCTACACATGCAAGCCCGTTTGTGGTGAGAACTCCATCCGTTAGCTAGCAGTGGATGGATCTACTTACATGAATTCATCGTGTTTTTAGTTTTAAAATGGTTACGGTTCTCATCGGTGTGCAACACTCCCGGAGCGATGCGGCGACCCACGCTTCATCGGCGGCGACAGCAACGCGTTCTACTTCCACGGCAAGAAGGACGCCGACTTCTGCGTCGTCTCCGACCGTGACCTCCACATCAACGCGCACTTCATCGGCAGAGCAGCCACAGCGGCATGTCCAGGGACTTCCACCTGGATCCAGGCCATCGCCGTGCTCTTCGACGGCCATAGCCTCTACGTCGGCGCCAGGAAGACCGGCACCTGGGACGACGCCGTCGAACACCTCGACATCCTCTCGACGGCGAGCAGTACACCTCCCCGACGGCCTGCAGCTGGCTGCCGATGCCAAATGGACGTCCAGCCGTGTCCCCGAAGCTGTCCGTGACACTCACCAAGGCGGCCAACGGCGTGCTCGTCGTTCTCGACGGGAAGTTCAGCGTCAGGGCCAACGCCGTGCCAATCACCGAGAGGACTCAGAGTCCATCGCTACGGGGTCACCTCCGACGACTGCCTCGCTCACCTCGAGCTCGCCTTCAAGTTCGACGCGCTCACCGACGATGTCCATGGCGTCTTCGGCCAGACGTACCGCTCCGACTACGTGAACAAGTTCGATGTCAGGGCCTCCATGCCCACCATGGGTGGTGATGCCAGCTTCACCACCTCCAGCCTGTTCGTCGCAGACTGTGCCGTGGCGCGCTTCGGAACCAGCCGTGGCAACGACAAGGCTTCCGTCATGTCGGGCTCGCTGGTGTCACCTGCGCCAGTGGCATGGACGGCCAAGGTGTGGTGTGCAAAAAGTAAAACCATATCCTTGCATATGGTGAGTTGTACTACTGGCCTTGAAGGTTGCCAGGTACACAGAAATAAGTGTTCTCGTCAATTGATGTGTTGCAAACTTAGAACTGTATCATGTATGTGATATATCTGCACAATATCTGTTGCACCAACGATGAGTATCGAATCAAAATCTTTACATTCAACTACTCCGATTTGGTACAGCTGAATTGGATTCCACTTCCTAGGTAGATGTGAATTTTGCCACGGTTTGATACCCTTATTTAAGTACCGTCCATTATAAGTTGTTATTAGACGTTATGTCAAAACATGTCAGAGCTGCATTGCGTAACATACTCTCCATCGTCATTGGGAAGCTCGAGTTCACGACTTCCTTCTGCGATTCTCCACTTTTTGCTTAATGTTGGGTCATCTATACTAGTAGTGTAGTGGCGTCTCCGGCATGGTTTCTAGTAGTTCACCTACATTCTCGATCCATATTAACGAACAAAGTTGAGACCCGATAATATGGTGGGTGATAAATGACCTTTACTAGGCGTTTGGACAAATGTCCAACACATTGAGGTCGACTGCTCTCGAGTGGCGATCAAAATTTACATTCAACTACTCAATTTGGTACAACTGGATCGGATTCCACTTCCTAGGTAGATGTGAATTCTACCTCGGTTTGATACCCTTATTTAAATGCGGTCCACTATAAGCTGTTGATTGACGTTATCTCAAAACATGTTAGAGCTGCATTATGCGACGTACTACGCGTCCTAGGGAAGCTTTCGAGTTCATGCCTTCCTTTCCTACCCTCCACTTTATGCTTAATGTTGGGCCATCCCTACGGCGCCTCGGCAAGGTTTTCAGCAATTCACCTACTCCCTCTGGTCCATATTAGCGGACAAAGTTAAGGTCATTAATATGGACTCGAGGGAGTAGATGACCTCTCTTGGAGCTTTTGGACAGATGTCCAATGCATTGAGGTCAACTGCTCTCATCAGTAGCTTCCTATATACTACTCTAATGAAACAAGTAAATCTAATGAATTTGGCTAAGTTTTCAAATTTAAAATATATTGCAAGACTTTAATGAAATTTGAATACTTTATCAATGAAATCATTCTGAAAAACAATTCATAATGAATTGAATATGATCCCCTAGCAGATGGAAGCTTGCAGGAGCTAGCTACTCTAGTGATGTTAAGCGCACTTACATGTTTATACTCCTCCTGTCTCAAATTACTCTGCATTCTAGGTTTAGTCAAGTCAAAATATATTAAAATTTGTCTAAATATATTCTATAAATACCAACATTTATAAAATTAATTGCATATAATATAAAAGTATGTTTTATGGTGAGGCTAATTATATTTATTACATATTTTAGATATTGATATTTTTTCTCATATACATAGTTAAAGCTTATAAAGTTTGACTTTGACTAAACCCGAAGCATGTGGTGAATTAGAGCGGAGGGAGTATGTGCACAATATTACCAGCGATGAATATAGAATCAGAATCTTTACATTCACCTACTCCGATTTGGTACGGCCGAATCGGATTCCACTTCTAGGTAGATCTGAATTCTACCTCGGTTTGATATATACCCTTATTTAAGTACGGTCCACTATAAGTTGTTATTCGACGTTATCTCAAAACATGTCAGAGCTGCATTGCGCGACTTGCTCTGCGTCGTTCTGGGGAAGCTTGAGTTCACGGCTTCCTTCTCCGATACTCCACTTTTTCTTAATGTTGGGTCATCTATATTGACGCCTCCAGCATGGTTTTCAGCAATTCACCTAGTCCCTCCGGTCCATATTAACGGATAAAGTTGAGGCTATTAATATGAACCGGAGGGAGTAGATGACATCTACTGGAACGTTTGGACAGATGTCCAACGCATCGAGGTCGACTCCTCTTAGTGGCGCTTTCTATATAATAATCAAAAATGGAACACGTAAATCTAATGAATTTGGCTTAGTTTTTCAAATTTAAAATATATTGCAAGACTTTAATGAAATTTGAGATACTTTATATCAATGAAATCATTCTGAAAAACAATTTATAATGAATTGAACATGTTTTAAAGGTATCTATTACCACCGCAATCAAGTTACGTTACAAATTCGATCTTGAACCAATGCAAACACGTTCTAAAAGGATAGCAACTCCACCCAGCTCGATGACTTGATTACTACATTTCCATAGTATGCGACCAATGTGCACATATACAAGGGTTGCCATTATTTCTTTTCTCCTCGAAACAGGCCAAGCGTAGAGTTGTAACCTGCGAAGTAGGCTAAACGGCGGAGTCGAGGCCGGCTCCATTGGTTGTGGAATCTGCGATTTCTAGGAAGAAGAACTAAAGGCGGTGCCCGCCAAGCTAGTGAGTCGGTCGGAATTCGCACGTTATTTGACAGAAGAGTGGGCCGAAATTAAGATGTCATGTCACACGGTACGTACGGACACAACAGGTGGATAGCATTCTTCCTTTGTGTCCAAAACGTGCGCCTTGAGGATTGTCTCAAGATAAGAAAGGCCGACTACACGAGACAGCTGCTCGGTTAACCACACAAGCGTGCCGCTGCCTCGCACGATCATCGTCCGTGGGCTGTCGTGCTCACGAACGTGATGAAGCTAGGGGGTCCATGCATGCTCTGTCTAGGGGGCCATGCTCCTAATCCTAGCGGATGTAGCCCTAGCCACGACCAGCACCAACTCGGCGCGGCATGATCGCTGACGTTTCGTGTTGGGTGGTATAGCCTGGTCTGGGGGCTCCGTGAGCGCAGATTAAAAAGAATTTAGATATATTTTAACATAAAGTTAAAGCGTCTTTATATTTTAAAGCGGAGAATGCGTAAGTACACGGTGATGGACGTTGATGTTCCATCAAGTGGCAGGCCAGGATCATATCGCTCATTTTTCGCCATTATTTTCCGACAAGGGAGGCTATGTCACCAACTCTCTCGCGCGTACAACGAATAATCAAACATCTGCAGTCGACGGTTCACTTTAATTCAAGTCACAATTATGGCCTGCACAGGCATCTATCTCCATGCCTGTTCAGCTCCAAGTGTACCTGATTAGTTGTCGATATAGGGGACCGATCGCAAGAGCACAGGCAAAACGTTCACGAATTAGGGAGAGGCGGGTTGCATTGCCGTTGTCGATCAAGGAGCCACTCACGAATTATCATTAGACCATCTGCTTGAAGTTTGTCTGATAAGTAAATATGAAATTGTTTTTCTATGTTATGGCATGGTTTAAACTGTTTGTCATGGTTCAACGGTAGTGAGGTTGTATTTTTTTCTTTTAAGTCTGCGAGTTGGCGAGCCCAGCTCTCTGAGCCAGAGTTGCGTGTACTTAGAATAGTTAAGTAAAGTTGCGGAGCTCACGAGAGGGCCTGTTTGAGCAAATATCATCAAACCAAAATTTCCGTGACTTGCCTCGGATTATGAAGGCGTTGGGTCCAGTCTATTAGGATAATCCATTATACTAGTGCCAGCGTGTCTAAGTCGACCAGGTGCCCATTATTGGGCGCCATTCTCTTGAATGTGGGAGCTAGGCGGCTAGGTCAGCATCGGGGCGGGCCTAAGCGACTCCGTCAGCTCTAGATTCGAGCTCTGTAGAGCATTGAAACGGCGACAAAGACTTCTACCCATGGAACCAGGAGGTCAGCAACAAGTTTGTAGCTGGTCCCTTCAAACATCTTGGTAACAATAGAGCTAGCCCGGCAAAGGAGTCTTAAATGGATTGATGGCCACACCAAGATCTCAAAGACTTCAAAGAGTTCTAGGTACAAATCTACCATCTACGAGAGGAGCCAAAGGTGATTTTTTTCTTATATGTGTATTTTCTTACCTGTAGTTAAGTTACTGAAAAGTATAAAATAAACTGAAAGTTCTTTTTTCCAAAATAAATGGAACTATAGTGGATTGGCGGACATATATGAGTTAGCTGTAAAGTCTAGTAGTACACTACAAAACTAGATTTTGGATTGGAGATGAATGTGCTAGAGCATGATGTAATAGTCCTTGTAAGTTGCAAAGATATTGTGTTTGTTTCGCAGCTGATTGACATGCAGAAGTACCTGACGTTAAGATATTTCTAACTCATTGGAACCATTGCTCATTGAAACTCTTATGTTTCATTACTTGAATAATTTGTCCACCTTTGATCGTATCAAAGATCTTTAAAATCAAACTTAACAATAGCAATGGGATTCTTAGAAACACCGCATAGCTGTATATACTCGAAGGACCATGCTGAACAATTCTGAGTCGACATCGATCTTAACAATCGTAGGCTTTCGTTTATCCGTGCAGAAAAGCGACTGTGTTACATGTTCCGTGCTTGCATTTGCGGTGTGTAGGTACCACTTCTCTTAATTTAAAGAATGAGGAGCTCTCCCTTCTCTAATGTAAATAACGGTTAATTGATTATCGAATATGGAGTGACTTAAAATAAATAATATTTATACTAAACGTGTATACTTCTTGATAATTTACTTTTGTCATGCTACAAATTTAATTAGTGTATTTAATTATACTTTATTTGCATAGTTAACGTAACATTTTAGCCAATATATTTAATGTGTCTCCATTGTTATACATGGTTAGGGTCAATCATGAAAAAGACCCTAACCTCATAGTAATTAGATGTTGTTTAAAAAACAATTGTTACTTATTCTTTTATTTTATTTTCTGACATTACCAGTTAATAAAGATATACTTATACTAAATAACGCAGGTGTGAGCAAATTTATAAAACATAAAAAAGGCATGAGATAATTGTGACACTACTACGAGTTATAGCGCATATATGTTTTTCTATGTGCATCCACATGTATTTTAGTTGGCAACCTTAGATATCTTGTCAGGGATCAAGAAAATGCGCGATCCAACAATTATCTTAATAGGGTCATTATCTTAATAGAGTAAATTCCAATATTTATCATTATTTTGTCATTTGTGACACTAATTAACCCATTTAAGAAAATCTAAAGATTACCCTATTTGGAAAACTTGTCCTAAAGCCGTTTCTTCTTTTGATGCGTACCAGCCTCACCTTGTGGGTCACGATGAGATAGCGATGGTGACTACAAATCCGTGGGGTGCATGCATCTTGGTGGGCGTGCTTGGTGGGTAATTGAAGCGTCCGGGGTGGTGGTTTTGAGGGGTTGGGAGAATTCCTTGTCGTCTAGACACCGATATGGCGTCGCCTGCGTGTGTGATGTCTACGTACTTCTATTCTTGTAGACAGTTGTTGGGCCTCAAGTGCAGAGGTTTATAGAACAGCAAGTTTTCCCTTAAGTGGATCACCCAAAGTTTATCGAACTCGGGGAGGAAGTGGTCAAAGGTATTCCCTCTCAAGCAATCCTGCAATCAAGATACAAGAAGTCTCTTACATCCCCAACACACCCAATACACTTGTCGGTGTATAGGTGCACTAGTTAATGAAGAGATAATGAAATACAAGTGGTATGGATAATTATAAGTGGTAATGATAGAAAATAGCTTGATGGGCGTGAAAGAGACTAAAGGCAAACTGAAATAAAGATGGAAGCAAGCAAACATATATGAGATCTAATTACAAGCGGTGTATCAATGCTTAGAAACAAGGCCTAGGGATCATACTTTCACTAGTGAACACTCTCATATAAATATTTTCTCTTTATGATACTACCTTAACTACTCTCGGTTGGACACTCTAATCCATGGTAGGGCTATAACACACTTGAAAGTTAAGCTTTCATCTAGATAACCCCACTGTCACCTTGAGCACTAGATGGTTCAAACAAACACCACAATTTCATAAGACATCCAACTCCAAATATAACTCATAACAAGTGTTGTAATCTCTAGCCTAAGTTCCACCATGGTGAGCACGCCGTCACATTCACACACATGGGAGGCAGATTCATTAAAGCATGAGTAGCAGAATAGATCTATAGATTACAAGCTCATGATGTCAATAAGATCATGCATAGAGAGAGATGAACACATAGCTACGGTAGAACCCTTAGCCTCGAGGAAGAACTACTCCCTCCTCATCATGGGAATCAGCAACGGTGATGGAGATGGTGGTAGAGATTGATGGAGATGGATCCGGGGGCATTTCCCGTCACCGGGTCGGGCAGAGACTTCGTCCCCGAATCTCTCCTTCGATGGCGGCGGTGCTCTGGAACTTTCGTGGATTTACAGTTGACTATTTAGGGTTTATGCATCGAGGGCTCTTATAGTAGAGGGGAGCCGAGGGGGTGCGGAGGGGCCCATACCACCCCGGCGTGGCGTGGCCTGGCCCGCCACCAGTGTGGCCATCCCCTGGCCCCTCTCCGTCTAAATCTTGTGGCTCCGTGAGTCTTAGATAAAATATTGACTTTGGCTTTGTCGGTCCAATTCGAAAATATTGATTTACGACTTTCAAACCAAAAACAGCAGAAAATAGACAAGCGCACTGTGGCATCTTGTTAATAGAGTTAGTCCAAGAAAGTCTATGAAAAGTATTCCAAAGTTGGAACAAAACATAAGAAAGTAGATAAAACCAAGCATGGAACATCAAAATTATAGATACATTTGCAATGTATCAACATCTAAGCTTAACTTCCTCGTCCTCGGTAGGCAAGTGATAAAAAAGAAAGAATAATTTTGAGGTGACATGCACCATCATAAACTTGATCAAAGTATTTGTAAAACATTGAAAGTTGGGATCATAGTACTTCAACATAGCATGAAAGATAAAGTTCTAGCAATAAGACATAGCAACTATGTTACAACATGAAAGACACAAACAAAAGATTCATGAATAACAATGCTTTGCAAGGCGTTTGTTTGTTTCACATAAAAGAAAACATAGCATAGTAGTATTCAACTTGTCCCTCATAGAGTAGCAAATATAAATGCATAGGACACCTTCAAAGTTCATAAGAGTGACTAGATACAAATAGTTTAAACAAGCAATATCAAGTTATGCATCAATCAACTAGTCTTGGGACAATGCATAGAACTAAGAATGGCCACTATGCTCTCAAAGTAAGTGCATAAAGATAGAAGGTGAAGACTCAATATAATGGTGGAAGAAAGGCCTTCCATAGAAGGAAGTAGGGATTCAAGTCTCATAAGAGCTTCCAAAAATTATGGTACTTATAGCTTTCAGCTCTCATTGCCCCTATCATAAGCATCTTAGTGATTAAGATTAAAGTGAACAAACTATGGTGTATATGCTTGGCGAAGTATAAGTTGGAAATCTCATGTCCCTTGAATACAGGGCGCTCCTCATCTACTCAAGTTTAGTCACCGGTAAGTTCTTGTCATCAAGTACATGTGTATCATAGAGAACACTTGAGGTATCCTTGCCCGATGATCTGAAGAATCCTCATATCAAAATGACAAGGCAAGCAAACAACGAGCATCTCAGCAATCTTCTTGTTACCATGGGAATATGGTGCTTTTCTCTCTTTCCTCTTTCCATAATCTCTTTTTTTCTTTTTCTCTTTTCTCAATATCAGACTCTTTTTTTATAAGAAGAGCTTCATAGACAGCTCATTATAGTTCTTATGAGTTTCACCATGTCATGTATTGAACCAATGACCTAGGCGTTTCTCTAACACATATACATAACTCCATGGACTTACAAGCTCCCTTTCATTTGACACGGCGACATCCATATACAAAAGGCATGATATCAACTAGGTACAAGTACCAAGTGCAATGTTGAAAGCGTTCCTCATGACAGCATGGTTACGCTAATTCCCAACAAATAAGTGCAACATATACAACATATACGACACAATGGTTCAAGTTTATTAAGGGCAAGCAAAGTAAGCGTGCCATCAAGTTAAGTGAAGCTTTAATCACTAGTTTTCTCATAGAAAGTTTAATTTGGAAGGTAAACAAAAACATGAATATACTTGGAATAGCATAAGCTAGTAGGTAGGTATGGTGTACTCTTTGGAATAACTTGGTTTAAAGAGTTGGATGCATGAGTGGAACTCACACTTGATTCTGAAGGCTAGCAAAAGGCGGGGCGACAAACTAAGAGAGCAATAATGGCCATAATCATGCAAAGCGACAAAACATCATTAATCAAAGCATAAAGTGATACTACAAGTTGAAACTAAAGAATCATAAAGGCTTATGGTGACTTTGGATAGTCATAACATGGTGTGAGCATCTCATGAAGTCAACCCAAATAAAAGCATCAAAGGAGAATACCACAATGCTATGCTTTAATATGCTAAAACAACATGATCCTTTCAAAGGCACATTAAGCAATCTCAATTGTTTATAACAAGTCATGCTACAGCAAAGAATACTAAGCATAAAGCCAAAAAAATATCGAGCATGGCATACAGTCAAAAAACAAGCTCTCTTACCATAATCATGAACTTTTCTACTCTTTTCCAATCAAAACCAAACTATTTGAAAACCAATGTATGAATGAGGGGGTCCAACCAATTTATTCAGAAAACTAAGGAAAATAAGCAAATGAAAAACCAAAACGAAAACGAAAATGAAGACTCTCCAAGGACAACACAAATGTGCATGAAACAATAAAAATGAAGCGTTTGGAAGAAACCTGGGATTTTTATTGATGAAGAGGGGATGCCTTGGGCATCCCAAAGCTTTAACATAACTTCTTGGATATTTCTTGGGGTGACGCGTGGCATCCCCAAACTTGAAACTTTAGTCCATCCTTCATCTCATTACTCATTCCTTCCATACACCTGAAATTTTTCCTTCATACAGAACTTCACACAATCTTTATTAGCAACATTAGTGCACTCAAGATAATAAGTCTTAAGGTTCAGCTCTAACACCAAATAAACTTCCATTAGAACACTAGCTACTGAAGGACTTCCCTCAGAAAGCTCAATTCCCCAAAAGAACTCAAAAAGGAACCAACAAGAAGCAAATGCAGAAAATGGCAGAAAACTGTCAAAACAGACCAGCAGGTAAAGACGAATTTTTTCGAAGACCTTCTGTTGCTCCAATCAATAAGTGTTGAACAAACGAAAGTTATATAATAACCTGGGGCAGAAGCACAAAAATTCACGCCTCAAAAGGACGTACATAGATTTTACACGAATTTTTACGGTGAAGAACAGAAATCTGTTTCGGGACAGCAACTTTCCCAAGCATTACTTCTCTCTCTTTAGAGGTTACTCTTGGCACAAAAGCAAATAAAAAGGATAAGGAGTGGTTATTACTGAAGTAATAACTTTCAAGACTAAATCTAAAACTTTTGGGTTATCTCTCAATAAGTACTTTTCTTTAACGCCTTTAAGTTAGGCATGATAGTTTGAGAAGATGCTCACATAAGAAATATGAATGGAAGTAAAAAAGAGCATCAAGAAGCAAACTCGAAGCACATTTAAGTCTAACCCACTTCCTATACATAGGAATCTTGTAAAGAAATAAGTCATGAAAGCACAAAACAACAAGCATAGGAAAGCAAAAGAAGTGCAACTTCAGAATTTTCAACATAAGAGGAAAACTTAATATTATTGAGATACATAAAACCATGTTTCCCTCTCTCATAATAACTTTCAGTAGCATCATGAATAAAATTAACAATATAACTATCACATAAAACATTCTTATCATGAGCCACATGCATATAATCATTATTACTCTCCACATAAGAATTGTCATTCTTATTAATCGAAGTGGGAGCAAATTAAACAAAATAGCTATCATTATTATTCTCATCACCATAATCATCAAATATAGGAGGCATATTGTAGTCATAATTAATTCCCTCCTCAATAGTAGGTGGACTAAAAATATCATATTCATCATTGTAATCATCATATATTGGAGATTTTGCATCATCATAAGCAATAGAATAGCTATCTTCCAAAGCTGGGGAACTAAAAAGATCATTTTCATAAAAACTAGCTTCCCCAAGCTTAAACTTTTCCATATAATTAGTAATAATGGTGTCCAAAGAATTCATACTAACAATATTGTTATTAGCATGCAAATAAAGTTCCATAGGTTTTTTAATTTTCTCTTCAAATACTTCATATCCTAATTCAAGATAAATACTATAAAGCTCTCTAATTTTGTTGTTGTTTTCCATTAAGCCTAACTAGTGAAACAAAACAAAAAGACAAATGCAGAATCTAAAAGAAATAACTTGAGCACTCACACTGGAGGATGTGAGTACCTTTTACCTTACCTCCCGGCAACGGCGCTAGAAAATAGGCATTTGCCATGGGAGGTTCTTCTTCTTTAATCCTCCAGTGTGAATACCTTTTACCTTATCTCCCCGGCAACGGTAGAAAATAACTTGATGTCTCGCACTTTTATTCTTGTAGGCAGTTGTTGGGCCTCAAGTGCAGAGGTTTATAGAACAGCAGCAAGTTTTCCCTTAAGTGGATCATCCAAGGTTTATCGAACTCAGGGAGGAAGTGGTCAAAGGTATTTCCTCTCAAGCAATCATGCAATCAAGATACAAGAAGTCTCTTGTGTCCCCAACACACCCAATACACTTGTCGGTGTATAGCTGCACTAGTTCGATGAAGAGATAGTGAAATACAAGTGGTATGGATAATTATAAGTGGTAACGATGATGAAAATAGCTTGATGGCGTGAAAGAGACTAAAGGCAAACTGAAATAAAAGATGGAAGCAAGCAAACATATAAGATCTAATTACAAATGGTGTACCAATGCTTAGAAACAAGGCCTAGGGATCATACTTTCACTAGTGAACACTCTCATATAAATATCTTCTCTTTATGATACTACACTTAACTACTCTCCGGTTGGACACTCTAATCCATGGTAAGGCTATAACAGCACACACGAAAGTTAAGCTTTCCACATCTAGATAACCCCACTTGTCACCTTGAGCACTAGATGGTTCAAACAAACACCACAATTTTATAAAGACATCCAACTCCAAATATAACTCATAACAAGTATTTGTAATCTCTAGCCTAAGTGCCACCATGGTGAGCAGCATCACTTTCACACACATGGGGAGGCAGAGATTCATTAAAGCATTTGAGTAGCAGAATAGATCTATAGATTACAAGCTCATGGTCTCAATAAGATCATGCATAGAGAGAGAGATGAACACATAGCTACCGGTAGAACCCTTTGCCTCGAGGAAGAACTACTCCCTCCTCATCATGGGAATCAACAACGGTGATGGAGATGGTGGTGGAGATTGATGGAGATGGCTCAGGGCACTTCCCGTCCGGCGGTGCCGAACAGAGACTTCTGTCCCCAAATCTCCCCTTGGTGGGGCGGTGGCTCGGAACTTTTCATGGATTTTGGTTGACTATTTAGGGTTTATGCATCGGAGGCTCTTATAGGCGAGAGGGAAGACCGAGGGGTGCGGGAGGCCCACCACCCCCTGGCGCGGGCCAGCCTGGCCCGCGCCACGTGGTGGTGTGGCCGGCCCCTGGATCCTCTCCGTCTCGTCTTCTGGCTTCGTGAGTCTTCTGATAAAATATCGACTTTGGCTTTTGTCCAGACCAATTCCGAGAATGTTGATTTTCGACTTTCCTGAAACCAAAAACAGCGAGAAAATAGGCAAGCACTGTGGCATCTTGTTAATAGGTTAGTCAAAGTCTATAAAAATACTCCAAAGTTGGAACAAAACATAAGAAAGTAGATAAAACCAAGCATGGAACATCAAAAATTATAGATACATTTGCAATGTATCAGTGTAAATCGTCCTTTTAAAAAGCGTGGTGTATCTCTTTCCCACCTCCATAAGCGTATAGAAATCCTAGGATCAGTTAGGACAGCAATGTAGTGGTCGTTGCTTCCTTCTTGGAGGTGCTGCTTGATGCAGCGATGCTTGGGCGCTAGGGCGTGGTGAAATTTCTCCGGAGGCGCAGCCGCTAAGGTCATCCTTGTTTTCGTCGAGGCTCACGATGTGACTTTGTTTCTCTTCTCTTTCTTTTCTTTTTCTTTTCTATTTGGTTTTTAGGCGTTGTGTTGTCTGGCCCAGTAGCAGTCTCAATCGTGGTTGCTATATTTATATAGCTGGACATGCCTACTTGAAAAACTTATCTAGATTTTACCCCACTTGGACAATCTTGTCGTAGATTTTACCCCATTTAAGTTCTAAAGTGTTCGATCAAATACAGCCCAGTCGTCAGTTCTATACTTCTATATATATGGCGTACCACATCCGAGACTTATATTTCGTCCCACAGTCACTCGCTCCATACAACTCTGAATACAAACGAATGTAGACATTAATTCGACGATGGTTGAAGATGAAGTGCACGCGTTTGCATCAGCTCCACAAAAATTACCAGGTCGCGAGCCTATCTGCCAGCTAGCTATGTAAGCAAACCAAACCATAAAAACGAAAGAAGTTGTTGTATCAAAATTTCCTACCTCTGAATTTTCCCCTTGTGTCTGTGTTTCTGTTATATGTTGATCTAAATTCTACAAAGTAAAGGCCAACTTCTGACGGAGCGGAGCGAGGCGCGTTGTTGGAGGTTTGTATGCTGAGCTTTATCAGGATGATTCTTGCATTAACCTGTTATGTGATAATTAAAGTGTTATTTACCTTATTAAGGATCAGATGTTCCATGAGAGAACAAAACACATTGATATCAAGTACCATTATATTCGTGACGTTATTGCACAAGGTGCACTAAAGGTATGCAAGATAATCTTGCTGATATGATGACAAAGCCTATTCAAATTACTAAGTTTGAGCTATGCTCAAGCTTAGTTAGTATAACTATTTAGCCAAAATGGTTGTTGGCCCGAAAGTGTTTTTTCGTTTGTTAGAGAGATGATTATTGTTGTTGCTATAAGAAGAAATTTGCCTGAATGTGGAGTTTGTTATATGTTGATCCAAATTCTACAAAGTAAAGGTCAACTTCAATGGCGGAGGCGAGACCCGTCGCCGGAGGCTTAGGCGTCTTGGATCGCGGAGGCTTAGTGCAGATCGTTGATGACCTAAGTTACCACCGCTGTATAAATCTCTTATAAGCCGCCCGGCTGGGGCAAGTTACATCTGTGAAATCCCGGCGTTGTTTAAACACTCCCGTTATAGTGAAGTTTCATTGGCTGGCGTGGTTTTTCCTCTTTTTGTTGGAGAGATTTTTCCACGTTAAATATGTGTCCTCTTTGCGGTGATTCCTTTATCATTCTTCGTTATTTGATTGTCATAAAGCTAACAGTTTCATGGAGGTCTTCTGGTCGAGTGGGATACGGCAATCTACATACTGCTATTTTAAGATCAATTAATCTGCTTCGGCCACCTATATTTGCATGACAACTTCTCCCAACTAGCTACACATGCGAGTGCAGGTGCTTGATGAATGAATGAGGTATTACTGTACAATGTTTCCTTTACCTTGTCCATGTTACATCCTTGAGCCTGACGCGCGTGAACCTCAGATTTGGAAGATGGTGTTAATAGATCACTGCCGTTTTGTACAGTGTATCCACTCACCGTGTTGTTCGAGTGATCCTGGAAAAGGATCACTGCCGAGTCTCGACGACGTCCGCCGCTCTCCACCGTTGCCGGGAAAAGGAACGCAACGAACAGAGAAGGAAGATGCCTAGCTTGTCACCGACGTCCTTCTGAATCTCAAGACTTGCGCTGCAGGATAATTCTGCCCAGGCCAGATAGGGAGGGTCTCTTTGTAAAAGGACGGGGACAGAGGTGTACACAGCTACAGAGGACGGCGTACTAGTATCATAGTTTCAACTTTCAAGCACGTGCGTAGTTTGGCCGTCCCTCACCCTCAGAGCAATCTGATAAATCATAATCAGCTGGCTCCAAGAGAGAATAGAAGAGAGAAGAAGGCACTTTGAGAGAATGAAAGGTGGGTCATGTAGTGGTAAAATAGGATATTTTTATTGCTCACTATTGTACATACTAGCTCTAAGTTAGCTATAGATGACATGGCACTTGGCTTATAGCCCGCAACTATACTATTGTCCTTGCTCTCATGTGGGCTTGCCCTTGTCCCATGACTCTCTCTGATGGGCTCCATCCAACCGGTGGTCGACACTTAGCACTTGGTAATGTCGCCCGGCTGGTTTTGCGTAATCCGAAGGCTGCACTCTTTATTTTCAACAAAATTAAGCTACTCCCTCAGATCCATATTAGTTGACTTGGATTTATCTGAATTCGGATGTATCATTATTAATGAGTCAACTAATATAATCGGAGAAATAATGATTAGCTACTCCTACTTGATGCTTCCCAGAATTAAGCCCGATCGATCAGATATTGTATATCCGCTACAGTTCGGCATGCGCATTTGATTACTCTCCCAGATCTCGATCGGTTCATCATCGAGCCGCGTGCAAGACATTGCCAGCTTTAAGGCATCACACACCTGCATTGTTTAAGGATTAATTGTTATCAGCTAGAGATAGCTGCTTTACTTAGACAAATAATGTTCGGCGTGGACGGCAATGCTAGATGTGGCTAATGATTTCTAGCGTCCCTAGCTAGCCAGGCTAACCACTTCGTGGAATCTTTTGACATAGAACGGCGGAGATGAAGAAAAACATGTCACCGGTTGAGAAGCAAATATAGTCATCGCTCAAAAAAAAAAACGCAGATAGTTTACTTGCCATTGATGCATATAAACAAATTAGAGTACTACATCATGAAGGAACAGTGTGCGCACTGAGTGGATAATATTGTATAGACAAGAGAGTTCACGTGGTGGAAAGCAATAGGATCTATGAGTAGAATAAACATTTGGTGAGAAGCAAAGTGAATAAGTACAATATACATTGAATATATAGTGAGTATTCCTTTTGGGACATTAGCGACTTAGCGTAGGTCTTCTAGATGGTCTTAAGTATCATATCCAGTGTGTAACACGCACTTGATCAAGGTGTCTCTAGCGCACTAAATCACTCACTTTCCCTTACCAATTAACTAGAGTAATTGACTTGGGTAAAAGTCGCTCCAAGACTAACACCTCACAATTTTAGCATTTCGGCAGCTGTCCAGTGTCCACTAGTCACCTCGAAACTACCCAAACTGATAGAAAATACTCCCTCCGTTTAGAAATAAATGGCGTATCTAGACATCTTCTAGTATCTAGGTTCATAGAGGTTGTGAGTAAACCTATACACTAAAAGCGAATCTAGATATATTTATTTTATAAAGTTAAAACATCTTATATTTACGAGCGAGGGAGTACATACGAAAACTGCATGCTACCAGCTGATAGGTGGGCCTCGCAGTACATGTGCTAAAGGTCATGCTTCACGCAACTCACCTGCTCAGTGCATTTTAAAGTTCTCAAATTTTATTTTATTTTGGAAATGAGCATATATTAATATCACACGGATACCAATTATATCCAGCCTCTGCAACAACGCATACCCTATTGGCAATACGAATACACACAGTCGAAAAAAGAAAAACAATTACAAAAAGAAAAGTCCGCTGCAGAAATCTGATCCTTAACAGCGGCGACACTACCACCAAAACAACAGAAGTCCAACCCCTCCAAAGCGGCGCCTCCAAGAAGGAAGCGATTGCACAAGCCTTTGTCGCCGTCGATCAAGATCTTAGGTTTTCACCCTGAAAAAAGTTCTCGCTCGCAAAGCAATGCCTTCTGCAAGGCCATTGCCAGGCACAATCAATGAAGGCCAGACCTTGGGTTTTCACCCTGCAAGGTAAGACTGTGAACTCCTCGTGTGATGTCACCCCCTCTAACAGACGCTGCTGCGAGTCACAGATATCCAAGCCAGACCCTCATCGCCATAAAGACTCAAACCACCATAGCTCGCCCACATGTCTCTGCCTTCATGACATTCTCCGCATCTGACTTCACCATGTGTATCGTCAAAGACATGTCGCATGATGGTAGCAGTGTGCGAGCTTCACCGCGCTCCACGAAACCAAACGGCCAGCAAAAAACACAGGTGTGTGTGACTGAATTCCTTCCAATCCAGCAAGCTCCAGGCATATGCGCCCATGGGAGTTCGCCGTCGGAGCCTTCCGGAACCAGACACTCCGTCCAGATCAATGGAGACCCGCATCAAGTAGATCTTCGTCTTGGTGCGAGATAGATCCGAGGACCACCCCCTTTATTGAAACCGAGCCAGCAGCCCCCACGCTACTGCGGAAACTGGCGAGATCCGCCAAAGCGGCAAGATCGCCACCGACCACTCCGACGGAGAAGGAAGTCACCACCACCATGCCGAGGCAGCAACCCCAAGCGCCCTAGTGCGCGAGCATGGCCGGAGATCTGGCCGGCGTCGGCGACAAGCGGAATAGATCTCGGCCGTGACGCAGTTCCCGCTGCAGCGTGCAGCCATCTGGACCAGGACCACCAGCCGCCAGCCACGACACCACCGCCGAACTAAGCGTGGCGCGACGCCGCCGCCGCCACGCCGGATCGCGGCGGTCGCCGCCGCCGCCCGCCGCCGCCAGATCTTTGCCCAGGCGTGGCGGCGGGAGGATCTTGAGGAGGTCGGGGAGGAGAGGGGCCGCCAGGCGCCGGTGTCGCCGCGCTGGTGCGGAGAGGGTGACACAGTCGGTCCTACGTGGGCCTCCTCTCTCAACTTTTCTGGATTCCTATGTATCTAGTTAAGCCTTTAGACTGGATGCATTATTATATATTTAAGACAAAGTTGAGAATACTAATACGTACACGTGTTAGTACTAGAACGGATCACTCGATTCTCTATTTTCTAGGCATCTTGTACTCCCTTCAATCTAAATTAATATTCTTAAATTTGGTTAAATTCGGATGTATCTAGCACTAAAACTTAACTAGATACATCCGAATATAAAACTGTCTCCCAACCTCCTTGTTACGAGAGTTCCCGTGAGTGCCGGGCGATCCCGAGCTGTCTCCGCCCGACGGCGTCGGCGGAGATAGTGGAGGAGGCGCGAGGCAATAGAGTGTAGTTTTAGGGTTTTCGGCTGCTTGTCGGTTGTATGGAGTGAGGTGCCGGCGTTCTTTGGCCAGATCCGGCGCATCTAGCGGTGCTGTAGGCTCTCGTTTCTGCCCCAATGGTTGGTGCAGGGGATGAGCTCTGCTGCCGCCGACATCTCCGTGAATAAGGCCACTTCTCCCTTCCCCCAGATCTGGTTCCAGGCGTCTCTGTTCTTTCTCTGGCTGGCCGGCCGTGGCGGCGAGCGAGGAAGTTACTGTGGACGCAAGGCTGCTTTGGTGGATGGGTTGGGGTCCTCCGTCTCGGCGTTGCTGCACGGCGCCGGACGGTCACCCTCCTCTCCCACTGCAAAGCCATCAAGGTGGTGGCTGGCGGGCTTGGAGTTGATGGTGAGGCCCCTGTCCAATAAGTGCAGTTTCCTCCATCTGACCAGAGTTGATGGCGCGGCGGAGTGGCTCCTGGCCGGCCGGGGTGGCGGGGGGGGGGGGGAGCTGCTGCGCAATGCCCTGGTTTGCATAGCCTGCTCCCCTTTGGCCGGCCGCGGTGGCGAGGGAGGGCGGAGTGGCTGTCGTCGGCGTTACTTTCGGCTCGAGTGGAGGTGGCCCCCTTGGGGGCTTACAGATCGATTCTGGTGGCATCTTCTTTGGCCTCTCTCCCTCATCTCGGGCAGGAGCTCTGAGGGGAGGGCTTGGCTTCTCTGCGCGGCGGCCACGGATCTCGGCCAATCGACGTCGCTTCCTGATGGTCTCTCTTCTCTTTCTTGCCGCTGTGGTTGCGTCTGGAAGGACAAGGTCTCCATCGTGCAGCGGTGAAGACTGGCCTTGGAGTAGTGAAGCCACCTTCATCTGCAGATCCAAATCGGAGGCTCGGTGCCAGCCGATTATCTTGGCCATGTTGAGGCCTTCAACTTCGCCGGCGATGTTCTCTGGCGTTTCTTCAACCTCCTTCGTGAGGCCCAGTAGGTGCAGAGGCGGAATAGGAGTAGGACCTGATTGCTTTCTTTTGCATTTCTCTGGGGTCCTTGTTGTAAAGTGCATGGCCTTGGGTTTATTTTCCTCTTTTCTAGGGGCCTGCACGAAAATCTGTATGTCCACAGTCGTGAATTAATGAAGGCTTCCAGCCCCTTCGGGGCTCTCCCGTTAAAAAAAACGAGGGTTCAACTTTTGACTTCCGCATCAATCACAGTCTCACAGACAGCACAAGTAACAAAGGGCAGCCTCTAAAAAAAAGTATTAAAGAGCAGAAAAGGACGATGCTACCAGTGAATTAGACAGACAGTGTGAAAAACCTCTCTGACGAGACTGTCTATTGGTGGGCAGAAGTTGATCACAGACACTAGACAGACACGATTTACATGTGTCTCCCCGTGACCTCTATATGCACGCGTGCACGAGATGAGAGATCAAACGTTTGCTGTCGACGGATAACAGATCTCCGGGGCCGCTGTTCGCTAATCCCAGTTCCATCGATCTAGATTAGGGGTGTAAGAGCATATCTACCGTACCCCTTATCCGCCAAACCTTATAAAGTAGGGGTATGTTTTAGGTCGTTTTTTATGAGAAATCATTGCGCAAAACAAAAAAGGCAAATCCGAACCTTAAAATAGCGAAATTTAAACATTCGCGGGAAGTTAAACATAGTTTGTCTTCGTCATTGCAGTCGTACATACAAGACGCAACATTTTACACTATCGCGGGGATCTACCGCCATCTCCCTAACCTAGACAGCAAAATTGGCTCACGGAGCCTCGGTGCGGCGATAACGCTTTCAGCGGGCTTGGTCACTATCGAAGATAAGGTCGATGTATGTCGCCGACTGCAGCTCATGCTCGAGGCGCCATTCCTCGTCCATCAGGCGTTGGTCGTGCTCGTGGGCCATGCCCTGCTCGAGGAAGATCTCGTTGAGCTCCTCGCCCCGTCGTGCACGCCGCTAGTTCTCCTCCTCCTCTGCCGTGTTGTGTTGCAAAATGATGGCGTTCATCGGCTCAAGCGGCGTGTCGTCGACGTAGTCCTCATCACCGATAGCGATGTATGCGTCGCCGCCCGGTAGCCCCTCGATCTCCTCATCCTCTCTTCTTCGGCTCCGGACAAGCTCCCCTCCCCCGGCGCTGGCAGTTGAACTCCTCCACCTCGCGACGGAGGAGTTTGCCCTACGTGTGGTGGTAGACGTAGTGGAGCGAGGCGCGCTTCTGCGCACCATTGGAGTGCATGCGGCAATGACGCTCCTCTTCCAAGTCGAAGCCTGTGCCGCGACCGCGGTTGCGCGATGAAGAAGCATGAGCGGCCCACCTGGCCGCCCGCTGGTCGGGCTATCGAAACAACATCAGCGGCGGCCGGTGCCAGATTCTGCGGCATGGCCAATTTCGTAGGTGCCCTTGGTTTCATCAGCGGAGGCGAGGAAAAGGACACATGTTGAGATCCTTATCCACCCTCGAATCCATATATATAATGTTGGGAGGTATTTCCATGCCCCATAAAAAAAAGAGCCCAACCGCGTATAAGGGGGTCTGTTCGGGCCACAAAAGCTGACCCAGCCCTTATACCCGCCGGAATTATAAGGGTAGATCCCTTTTAAGAGGCATGTTGGAGATGCTCTAAGTGAGATTACACTAAAGTTCCACCCCTAGTTTTTCTTTCCGGGTAAAACAAACCTTTATTAAGTAGGGCTTACAATTAGCTCATGTTCAAGTTCCCCGAATGACAATATCAGGGCCTGATCTGAGACAGACGACAGTTCTCTCTGCTACTCTCGCAAAATTTGCGAGGCGGTGACTAAATCTCAAAATTCCACTAAAGCTCCACCTTGTGGTGCAAAATTTTGTTCAAATTTTAAACTAGACATCGCAAGTTAAACTAGACGCGTCTCGATCGCACCTGACGCATTGATCTCGGTAGGACGAATGCATTGTTTTCTGTGTCATCTCATTAGAAGGAAAACATTGTCTCATCGTTTCAGTATGGGCATCCGCAATGGTAGTATATAGTATATGGCGGGATCTACCGACGACTTACGTGACGCCGTCCATGAAACCAGGAAGTGATGCCCCCATGTGGCCACACGATCATCATCTACCTAGCTACTCTATCTATCTACCGTGCCTGTCCCCCACTACGATCAATGCGGACGTCTGGACACCATCGGTTGTCCTGTATCCATCGTCAGCGGCTATGGCGATACACACGTGATGATATACACTCTACACCAGTACGCTACGTATCGCGCGCTATACCCTGTACATCGCCGATCTGACGATCTTCATTCGCCTGTCCACGCGCGCCGCCAGAGGAACTAGGGCGCCAAAGTTTCGATGCCGGCTTCCAGCAGCTCCTCCGGACGATGACCTAGTTCATTGGCGGTGAGGGGACGGCGATGGCGGCGCTGAAAAAATCTTCAGGCGCCTTCCCAATGGATTTGGAGCCCAATGTATTTAAGCCAGAATGGTGTGATGGTGGCGTTGGTGTTAAGCTAAGAGGATTCTTCGGTCTGTATTGTAATTTCCTTTCGTGGATGATGGTCGCTGCGCGAGGACTTGCGTTCTGCAGTTTTCAGTTTTATCAAATCGGTGTTTACCTAGCCTGTATTATGATCATTATGATATAAATGAGACCGGTTGTCGTGTTCAGATAGCCACGACAACTGCGAGGCGAACGACAAGTCGGCAGGTGCGTACCTACATACAAAAAACAGCTGCAAATCAGCGAGAAGGCCGGTTGTTGCCCGACGGAATATTATTTCACATGTCGATCGAATTTTTTGTCCGCGTCTGAATCCCTCGATATCTTCTGCGATGTGAGTGGCGATCTTCCGATTTTGGTACTCCATTCGATCCATATTAATGGCCTTAATTTTTTCTAGATATAAATGTATCTATATAAATTTAGATAAAGTTGAGGTATTAATATGGAAAGCAATACGACTAGGCTTGTTAGATTCAGCGCCACATCTGCCCTACTGAGGAACAGTCACTACGTCGATGGCTTTTACCCGTCGGCATAGGTCTATACCGACGGCGGCCGTCGGTCTAGACTAATATGTCGCCGGCGACGTAATAAAGCCGTCGGTGTATCCATCGGCATGATTTAGATGGGCCCCACCTAGACAGCTAACGGGAGTTAGGATATGCCGACGGCTTAGCCATCGGCCTAGGCTTTTTATTTTTTATTTGTTTTATTTGTTTTTCAAATTTTCTTAAAATTTTTAGAATTTCTTTTTCAATTTTTTGAATTGTTTAACATTAATCTCTAAGCAGTTTTTTAAACTCTAAGTATGCTCAATCTTCGGATAAATTGCACTAATGGTCAAACTTCCGATCGATCACGCATCCTAGCACTACTCCTACCCCAGCACGCTTACCTTCTCTGTTCCTTCCGGATGAGCTTCCGATAAATGAATTAGACCTTGTTGACAATATTACCATATTAATCCTATTAACCCTTCGACCATAGTGTCACACGTCTTTATTTTTAAAATTTTAAACAGTTATTTAAGTAAACAAAAATTAATAAGTAATAATACTCTTGAATTCAAATGATAATAAAATATATTTTTTTCCTTTTTCTATTTAATATAAACTAATTCATATCTTTAAATCCGTAAATCAGAATCCGACAAATAATATGTATAAATCGTTCAGAAAAATTAGAAGAATCCAAACATGACATCCATATCATATTTTAAATCATGCATCATGTATTTTTAAAATATATTTAATAGTGTTCAAATCATCAAAAAATCATATTATGAGTCAAAAATGGTCAAAATGGCGGGCATCAAGATTTTTACCGATGTGATGATACTCGCTAAACTTGCATTGGATCTCTGAAAAACATCATATTAAGTCTAAAAATGATTTTTTCGCAAAATCATGAGCATTAGATCATATACATGTAGTTCAAACCGGACCCACTTCCTACCAATTCGGCATACATTTGTCTTTTTTACTAGGGATAGACGAAAAAGTTTGAGATATCCCGGTTGGGACATTGTCCTTGTAAGGTGGTCTAATATTTTTTTTAAATAGGATGATACCATTTAAAACTATCATTTTAGTGGTTGCTTCATAAAACTCCCTTTTTTGCACCATATGGGCATATTATCACAAACTATGTCCTGATTCTAGCCATAACATTGGTCATTCGACTCGAAAGCCAGGAAACATCGGACATGATAGTTCATTTTGTGAAAAAATTTTGAGACATAATCAGTTTACCAAGTTTGGTATTTTTCTTTGCAACAATGTCACATAATATGACACCACCTTGAGGATTTACATTATTAGGACCGTTTTTAATTTCTTAAGTTTGTTTCAAAATTTTCCTGTTTCAAACTATGGTCAACGCCGGGCATGAAGATATGTGATGGGTCTCGCTAAAACTTGTATTGGATCTTGATAACCCACAAGTATAGGGGATCGTGTGTAGCCTTTTCGATAAGTAAGAGTGTCGAACCCAATGAGGAGCTAAAGCTAGGATAAATATTCTCTCAAGTTCTATCAACCACTGATACAACTCTACGCACACTAAACGTTTGCATTATCTAGGAAATAAAACTAGAGCAACAATACAAGTAATAGAGATAGCTTTATATGATAATAAATAACAAGAAAGTAAAGCTAGTTGCTGCAACAATAAAATACACTAAACTAACAGAACCATGAGTGTGGAATAGTGGTGGTAATTGCGGTAGCTTTGTCCAAGTTTAAATAGCGAATAGGTCAGGTTTATTGTCTTCGATGCAGTTTTCTATGTGGGAGAGGCTAAATATACATGCGCTTCACTACTTAAAATTACATGTACTATATGATTGGATTGTTAGCAAACATCCGTAAGTACTAATCAATGCACTAAGGTTTCCCCAACCATAGCCTTAAGTTTAATGGTCCTCTTACTCCCATACGTGCAACGTTCCGGTTCGCGTCCTCAGGTTTCTGTCACTCCGGTAGAACTTCTTCCTTCCTCTTACACATACTACAAACCCTATGATGTTTAATTCATGTACGCACAAATATAATAGACACCAAATATAATAGACACCATGTTTATATAGGACAGTACAGAGGTATGTGGGAGGATGAACCACTGCATACTAGGAGGATTAGGTGATGGAGATGGCGGTGAAGATGGTGAAGAGGGCGGCGGCGGCGGTGGCGCGGGGGACTCCTTTTCCGCCGCCGGTATCATGGGGGAGCACCGCCCCCTTAGCCCCCTTCCATCATGGCTTCTTGGGAGCCCTCTCCCATGGAGATGGATCCATGGAGGAGGCAAAAACGTGGCTTTGGTGGCGAATTAGGTTTCCTCCCTTTATATAGCTTCTCGGATTCCCATCACCCTATCTTGGGCTGCAGTAAATCGGGTCTAAATGGCCCGTCTGAACTCGAAATCAGCTAAATTTTAAATCTAGAACGTTTGTCGTGAAATTTCTAACAACTTTGTAGCTGAAAAGTTTTCCGTTTGACACCGTCTTCGACCCAAAACGTGACCATCTTCAAAAGAGTTACGAGACAGATTTGAAAAAATCCCAATTTGACTCCAACAAGGTTTCCACTTGTATTCTTGGTAATTCCTACACATCAAAGTGTAAAACAAGAACATTATGCACTTTTGCAACTATTAGTAGGTTAGTCCAAATAGATCATAAACTTTATACAAAAAGGAGAGTCAAAATCATATTATTAGCATAAAACCATCAAAAATTATAGATATGTTATGGACGTATCAACATCCCTAAGCTTAGTTCCTGCTCGTCTTGGTAGGTAAGCGATCAAAACAATATAATTTTGAGGTGACATCAGACAACACAATCTTGATCATCATTATTGTAAAAGCATTGATATCTGGGATTAAGGTACTCTAAACATGAATCATGAAAGATAGAGTTCTAACAATAAGACATAGCGACTATGTTATAACATGTAAAGGCACAAATAAAAGATTCATGAATAACAATACTTTGCAAAACATTTGTTTGTTTCACATAAACAAAGCATAATGAGAATGGTATTCAGCTTGTCCCTCATAGAGTAGCAAAACATAAATGCATAGGACACCTTCAAAGTTCATAAGGGTGACTAGATACAAATAGTTTAAGAATAAGTAATATCAAAGTTATGCATCAATCAACAAGTGGTAGGACAATACATTAAACTAAGAATGACCACTATGCTCTCTTAATAGATGCATAAAGATAGAAGATGGAGACTCAACATAAAAGTAAAAGAAAGTCCTTCTTAGAAGGAAGCAGGGATTCAAGTCTCATAAAGAGCTTCCAAAAATTATGGTACTTATTAGCTTTCAGCTCTCATTGCCCCTATCATAAGAATCTTTAGGTGATTAAGGTTAAAGTGACACAACTAAGAGGATATGCTTGATAAGTTATAAGTTGAAATCTCATGTCCCTTACTTACGAGTACCGAACCTCATGCTACTCAACTTCAGTCACAAGTAAACTCTTGTCATTGTAAGTATATATATGTATCATAGAGAACCATCAACTGGGTACCCCTTGCACATGATACAGGAGCTATCCATAATCAAAATGACAAGGCAAGGAGACAATGAGCATCTGAGCGATCTTTTATTTGCTATTTGCATAGGATTTTATTGAGGATGCTTCATAGAGTGCTCATTACGGTTATGCTGCAAGTTTCCACCATGATTAGGAATGGCTTAGGCTACCGGTCCAGGCGTTTCTCTAACACACATACAAACTCCATGATATTACAAGTTCCCCTTTTATTTCACACCGCCGGGATCCATAAGCAAAAAAATCATGATATCAACGGAATATAAGTGCAATGTTGAAAACGTTTCCCATGATACATGGTTCTGCTAACTTCAACTTATAAAGCGCAAGCATATGCGAAACAAAGATGGACACAATGGTTCAAGTTTATTAAGTGCAAGAAAATAAAGTGTATCATCAAGTTCGTGACAGCTTTAATCACTAATTTTCACATAACAAATTAATTCGGAAGGTAGATAAAAGCATGAATATACTTAGAATAGCAAATGCCAATAGGTAGGTATGGTGGACTCTTTAGGATAACTTGGTTTATTTGGAGTTGGATCTATGAGTGGAACTCATACTTGGTTATGGAGGCTAGCAAAAGACTGGAAGTGACCAACTAAAAGAGCAATAATGGCCATAATCATGCAAAGCGACAAAACATCATTAATTAAAGCATAAAGTGATATTACAAGTCGAAAACTAAAGGAGCATAAAGGCTATGGTGACTTGGGATAGTCATAACATGGTGTGAGCATACGCCAAGTCAATCCAAATAAAGCATCAAAGGAGAATACCATAATACTATGCTTTAATATGATAAAACAACGCATAATTCTTTTAAGGCACATTAAGCAATCTCAATTGTTTATAACATGTCATGCTACAGCCAAAATTATTAAGCATAAAGCCAAACAATATCAAGCATGACATGACAAAGCATAGGCCACCGTAAAAAACGAGCTCCTTTTACCACTTAAGCATGAACTTTTTCTACTCTTTTCCAATCCAAACCACACTTATTTGAAAACTAATGTATGAAAGAGGGGTCCAACCAATTTATTCAAGCAAACTAAGAAAACCAAGAAAACAAAAACAAAGACACTCCAAGAACAACACAACTGTGCATGAAACAATAAAAATGAAGTGTTTGAAAGAAACCTGAGATTTTTATTGATGAAGAAGGGGATGCCTTGGACATCCCCAAGCTTTAAACTTGTACTTCTTGGATATTTCTTGGGGTGACACATGGCATCCCCAAGCTTGAGCTTTAGTCCATTATTCATCTCATTACATCACTCTTTCCATACACCTGAATTTTTCCTTCATACAAAACTTCACACAATCTTTATTAGTAACATTAGTGCACTCAAGATAATAAATCTTTTAGGTTCAGTTCAACACCAATAAAACTTCCATTAAAACACTAGCTACTGTAGCACTTCCCTCAAAATCTCAATTCTCTAAAAGAACTTAAAAAGGAACCAACAAGAAGCAAATGCAAAAAATGGCAGAAATCTGTCAAAATAGACCAGCAGGTAAAGACGAATTTTTTAGAAGACATTCTGTTGCTCAAATAGAAAAGTGTTGAACTAACGAAAAGTAGATAACATCCTGGGGCAGAAGCACAAAAATTCACGCCTCAAAAAAACGTACAGAGATTTTACACGAATTTTTACGGTGAAGCACAGAAATCTGTTTCGGGACATCAATTTTCCTAATCATTACTTCTCTCTCATTAAAGGTTACTCTTGGCATAAAAAGCAAATAAAAAGGATAAGGAGCGTTTATTACAGAGGTAATAACTTCCAAGTCTCATCTAAAACTTTTGGGTTATCTCCCAATAAATATTTTTCTTTAACGCCTTTAAGTTAGGCATAGGAGCCAGATACAAATATTTTCGACTCAACAAGAATTAAGATCAACACCAGAAATATCTTTCTTTTTGAAAGCTTCATGCATTCCTACAAGTTTTTAACTGAAAATCTTCCATGAAAAGATTTGTTTTGGTTTCATAGGCATGAACACAAGTGTTTAAGGTCGACCCCCACTTAACCATTACTCATCTTTCCAATCACTTTCCTTTTTAAAACGTTTTTTGGTTAACAAGTATAACTAATTTTTTTTGTAATTCGCATTCCCTATCGATACTAAGATAGAGAACAACTTAAAACTGAAAGTAAAACCTACTTAGAGATAAAACAAACAAGTGCACACAAGAATATTCACCCACACGCTATTGCTCCCCGGCAACGGCGCCAGAAAAGGTCTTGATAACCCAGAAGTATAGGGGATCTTGTGTAGCCTTTTCGATAAGTAAGAGTGTCGAACCCAACGAGGAGCTAAAGTTAGGATAAATATTCTCTCAAGTTCTATCAACCACTGATACAACTCTACGCACACTAAACGTTTGCATTATCTAGGAAATAAAACTAGAGCAACAATACGAGTAATAGAGATAGCTTTACATGATAATAAATAACAAGTAAAGCTAGTTGCTGCCGCAATAAAATACACTAAACTAACAGAACCATGAGTGTGGAATAGTGGTGATAATTGTGGTAGCTTTATCCAAGTTTAAATAGCGAATAGATCAGGTTCATTATCTTTCATGCAGTTTTCTATGTGGGAGAGGCTAAATATACATGCGCTTCACTACTTGGAATTACATGTACTATATGATTGGACTGTTAGCAAATATCTGTAAGTACTAATCAATGCATTAAGGTTTCCCCAACCATAGCCTTATGTTTAATGGTCCTCTTACTCCCATACGTGTAACGTTCCGGTTCGCGTCCTTAGGTTTCTGTCGCTCCGGCAGAACTTCTCCCTTCCTCTTACATATACTACAAACCCTATAATATTTAATCCATGCGCGCACAAATATAATGGACATCAAAGGACTGTACCATATCAACATACAACTCTATTGAACCAAAGACGTTCAACCATTCAATCTAAGAACAAAGAAACTACGCAAACATGACATAAATCATAGGATTATAACTTACAGCATCAAACACCATGTTTATATAGGACGGTACAGAGGCGTGTGGGAGGATGAACCACTGCATACTAGGAGGATTAGGTGATGGATATGGCGGTGAAGATGGTGAAGAGGGCGGCGGCGGTGCCGGCGCGGGGGACTCCTTCCCCGCCGCCAGTATCATGGGGGAGCACCGCCCCTTAGCCCCCATCCTATGGCAAAAACGTGGCTTTGGTGGCTGCAAATTCGTGGGTGGAGATGCTCTGAGCGAATTAGGTTTCCTCCCTTTATATAGCTTCTCGGATTCCCGTCACCCCATCTTGGGCTGCAGTAAATCGGGCCTAAAAGGCCCGTCCGGACTCGGAATCAACTAAATTTTATGTCCAGAACGTTTGTCGCGAAATTTCCAACAACTTTATAGCTGAAGAGTTTTCCGTTTGACGCCGTCTTCGACCCGAAACGTGACCATCTTCGAAAAGAGTTCTGAGATAGATTTCTGGAAAAATCCCAATTTGACTCCAACAAGGTTTCCACTTATATTCTTGGTAATTCCTACACATCAAAGTGTAAAACAAGAACATTATGCACTTTTACAACTATTGGTAGGTTAGTCCAAATAAATCATAAACTTTATACAAAAAGGAGTGTCAAAAGCATATTATTAGCATAAAACCATAAAAAATTATAGATACACTATGGACGTATCAGATATCTAAAAAAACATCATATTGTGAGTCTAAAAATGATTTTTTTTAAAAATCATAAGCATTAGATCATATACTTGTAGTTCAAAACGGACCCACTTCCTACCGATTCGGCATACATTTGTCTTTTCCACCAGGGATGGACGGAAAAGTTTGATGCCCCGGTTGGGGCATTGTCCATGTAAGGTGGTCTATTATTTTTTTTAAATAGGACGGTACCATTTAGAAACTGCCATTTAGTGGTTGCTTCACAAAACTCCCCGTTTTTTGCGCTCAAAAAATAGAAAATGGCTTTTTCGTATGATGAAAAGGAAAACTTTCTCCTGCAATATTGTTAGCCATCCCATGATGTACATGCGTGCACAATATGAGCACAGTATCATAAACTATGCCCTGATTCTAACCATAACATTGGTCATTTGACCCGAAAGCCAAAAAACCTCGGACATAATAGGTCATTTGTGAAGTTTTTTTGAGACATAATCAATTTACCAAGTTTGTTTTTATTTATTTGCAACTATGCCACATAATATGACACCACGCGAAGGATTTACCGTTTTTGAATTTCTTATGTCTGTTTCAAAAAATTTCCGTTTCAAACTATGGTCAAAACGGCGGGCATGAAGATATGTGACGGGTCTCGTTAAAACTCGCATTGGATGTCTGAAGAAACATCATATTGTGAGTCTAAAAATATTTTTTTCAAAAAATCATGAGCATTAGATCATATACCTGTAGTTCAAACCGGACCCACTTTCTGCTGATTTGGCAGATATTTGTCATTTTTACGAGGGGTGGACGAAAAGCTCTGAGATACCCCGGTTTAGAAACTGTCATTTGGTGGTTGCTTCACAAAAAGCCCCATTTTTTGCGCCGGAAAATAGAAAATGTGTTATACAAAAGTATATGTAATGTTTTTATATTTTGTTCAATACAAATATGTAATATTTTAGTTTAGTTAGATAGATCTTATTTTTCTACAAATTTTGATATATTATATTTATTTTTCTAAATTAGAATGATTTAGTTATGATTTTTCTAGTATTAAATGATAAAAAGGGAAAATAGCTATGTCGACGGTTTTGCTGTCAGCGTAGCATTGACGCCGTCGCATCACCGTCACGGCCTATCAAATCAGCAACGTCTCGCCCGACAACTTATTTTGCCTACGTCGACGGCTTTTTTGGACCGACGGCCAGTTTGCCAGCCCGACCGGCTCGTGCCTATACGCCAACGGCCCCGACATTTGGCCATCAGCATAGAATATAGCCGTCGGCGCTTTGGACGTTTCCTGTAGTGCCATCCCCGTGCACGTCTCCTAAAGTTTCTTCAATCGATGGGAGCACATGGATCATATGAGCTTGTATATCGTCTTCTGCCAAGAGACGGTTATATTCTCAAAAAAAAAACAAGAGACGGTTAAACTAGTTATAGTGGGGATAACTTCAGTAATAATTTTATATGAGTTGTTACCGTAACATCACACGTACCAATGCCAAGTGAGTCTACGGCCTAATTAATATAATATAATATTGCATGTTACTATATATAAGTTATTTTCCACTATGAAGTTCTAATTTTGACTAATAATATATCATGTGTACGCCGGTTTAAATGCCCACGACGGAAATAGCCGTACAGTCTGTTTGGCCTGACCACACCGTTTTGGCGTTTGCCCAGATTAACCAGCCTCGTGCGTTTTGCTCGCTCGACCTGGGTAACCCAACAGACGCCTTTTTTATGCCAAATACTTTGCGGATTGCAAGTGGTAGCGATGCTTTGGGTAACCCAACAGACGCCTTTTTTACATTTGCTTTGATGGTATATATGTACTTTGCGGATCCATTTCCAAATACTTTGTGGATTGCAAGTGGTAGCGATGCGGTGGTGCAGGCCATGTCACGCCTGACGACCTTCGGTCAAGAATATTAGGAGGGCTTGATTTAAAGGACGAAGGTCAAATTATCTTTTCAAAAAGGTCAAGGCACACATGTACTATAGTAAAACTTGGGTAAATACAAAACTTTAGCTTTGTACGACCGCCACACTAGAAATCGGCTAGTCGTGATAACACAATATCACATTTACAATGAAATCTTGGGTGTTCCTTCAGGTGTAATGGTTGAAAATTGTTGAAGTATAAATATATTGCATAGTTTCTTCCATTAGATCGTCCGTTTGATTGCAATAGCTAGAGGATGTAGCATACATGCAGGAGAAATAGATGTACTAACTGACTTTGCATCGTGCATATTTAAACGATAAAACATTCTCTTAATGTAACTCTGCTGACTAAGAAATAACAAACAAGAATTTCTGTGTTGGGTAATCTTCACATCAAAAATCTTCTTAGCAATACCAAGAACCTTCATCTCAAGCTCACTAGTTATGTGTGCCTTTAAAGTAGTGATTGCTCTTGGCAGGAATCAACATATAATAATAAGTATATAGGTGATCAATTGACAAACTTAATATGAAAGCAACTATCATATTGTGACTGCTTGAACCAATGCGAGATCATAAATGAACCAAACCTTTTAAACAAATATATTGGAGATTTATTTAAACCATAAAGCGATATTTTCAACTTGCACACAAAATCTTCTTTACCAGGCATTATGAACCCTTCAGGTTGGTCCATGTATATCCCCTCCTTAAGCTCTCTATGCAAAAAAAATAGTATTTAAATCTAACCGCTCAAGCTCAAGATCATCCATAACAACAATACCCAAAAAATGAACTATATTTTACCGTTCGAGAGAACACATTATTACAATCAATACCTAGTGTATCAGTGAAATTTTTTGCTACCAAACTTTCTTAAATCTTTGCGGGCTTAATAAAAAGTTTCCCCTCCTAAGTCATTTTTATTGATCGTTACATTTTTTTATTTCCTCAACTATCTGTACGGAAAGAGCCGGAAAGAGCAAGTTTCAGCACAAATGAACCCTATTGTCGACTCAAGCCTAGCCCGCTCTCTTCGATGTGCAAATTCGCTAGCCCGTTACATGTCCCGTTCTTCAATTTGTGCTGCATACGCACCACTCCTGTTAAATAAAAGACAGAGGGATCTCTCCCCTATGCCATAAATAAAGTTTAATCAATTGTTGAATGTTTGACAAGTTACAGTAAATAATATTTATATTGAACTTTTATAATTTTTGATAATTTACTTTTGTTATGCTACATATTTAATTAGCATCTTTGTTTATATTTTGTTGGCATAGTGAAGCACATAATGTTGTAGCCAGTGTATTTATTATGTGTTTATTGTTATAGAGGGGCTAGTGTCAGTTATGAAACAGACCCTAACCTCATGGTAATTTAGATAGTGTTTGTAAAAAACAATGGTTACTTTTCCTTTTATTTTTCTGACATTACCTATTAGTAAAGAGACATTTAAATTGAATCACGCAAATGTGAGAAAATAAAACATGAAAAAGGACATGGGATAATTGTGACACTACCACGAGTTATAGCACATATATGTGTTTCTATGTGAATCCACATGTAATTTAATTGGAAACCTTAAATATCTTGGTAGAGATCTCGAAAATGCGTGATCAAACAATTTTCTTGAATAGCACAGTGGCTTCATATCTGATGGATTTAGGAGAGGGATTTGAGAGGGATTGAGATAAAAATCCACCGCAGTCAGCTTCAGATCTGATGGATTTAGGAGAGGAAGTTCAGAGCCAGAGTTGCCACCCCTCTGTTCATGGAGGCTAGGGTGAGTGAAGTTAGGTTGGGAGGCTAGCCCGCGCAGTGGTTAAGTAAAACCGGAGCATAGCGCCTAGGTGCAAGGCGCTATGTTCCATAGTTTAGCGCCCAAGGCCAAGACGCAACATGACCTGACGCGGGGCCCACCTGACCACGCGGGTGCCACGCTGGCAGGGTCATAGCGCCTAGTAATGATACACTACTCTGCCGAGCATAGCGTCCATGTGTTAGGCGCTACAAAAAAAGGGTTAGTCTAGTGAAATAGTTTCGTCGAAGGTTTATTTCGTGAGTTTCTTTGCCTTTTAGGTTATTTCCATCCATTTTGCCGATAGGGTGAGTCTCTTTGCGAAAACACGGGGATAGAGGAGTACACAGCTACGGCGACCAGGCAACAATAGAGATGAAACTTTAAAACCTTTAGGGTACCCTCTATTTTAGTCTAGTTCAATGAATGAACTAATTTTCTCAAAAAGTGATGATTTGTGAGAATGTAGTTTATTTTTTTTGGTAATAAAGAGGGTAGAGGGTACCATAAAGGTTACCTACTTCCATCCTTAGATGACAGAGTTTCATTTTTCAAGAAATAAAGTAGCGACTACTAGAGGACAAGACTATGAGGACAGGTATTCCGCGCGTGCGTATTTTGGTCGTCCCCTATAGGCCCCTCACTCTCACGTGGGCCCACCCCACCCTTGTCCCATGACTCTCTTTGATGGGCTCCATCCAATCAATGGTCGACACTTGGCAAGGCCGGCCCTGGGACGGCTGTGGGGGTGATGCCTGAGCCCAAAATAAATAGGGGCCCTCCCCAAATATTTCTATATATGTGGCTTAATATAAATCTTACAGAAAATAAAGGAGAGTAGAAGTGTTGTTTCCCATTGGGCCATATTGGGTCTTTTTTTTTGTTTTCTTGACAAAAACTTTTCCTACCAGGTACGACCAGATCACATGATTTAGTGATTTTCGTTCACAACTTTGGTATTTCCTGACTCCTTTTGTTCCGTCTCCATCAGTGGAGGCACGAGGCATCCATCGCCCTCGCCCATCGGCCATCGCCCCTGGCTCGCTAGCATGCAGGTTATTCCTTCCAAGGACGGTCGTTCACTGTACCTGTTGGTCCGATCCGAACCCTAAAACCTCAATTTTTTGCATACATGCGTGGATTGTGCCCTAATTCTAGTTCCGAATTTCTACTTAGTAGTTGTTCTTGTTATTTTCATTGTGGGTAACTAGTTATGGCGTCGGATTTTGGTGCTAAGAAAAGAAAAAAGCTGATAGAATCATAGAGAGGATCGCTAAATGGTTTGGCAACTATCTACATCGAGAAGAAGTTATTGGACGAGATTGATACTGATTTCATTGTTACTGACTTTGCTTCTAGGAATTCACAAAGAAAATTCTAAGGTAATATGTAAACGGTTGTTACTTTTATACGACCGTTACAAATAGTATACTTGAAGTATTTATTTTTCATCTTACATGTATTTATAAAATATAGGAAGGGCCAAATTTTAGTTTCGTCCCAGCCCCCAAATCCTAGGACCGGCTCTGACACTTGCAGCGAAACTTCCTTAAGTTCACCTGGCCGCCGGTGGTTCTGCCTAATCCGAAGGCCACACTTTTGTAATGGGGACAAGCCACGCACGAAGACGACATAGTACATGCCTGATCGTGCAACTAAGAACACTCTTTATTTTCAAGGAAATCAAGCTAGCTGGCCTAGATGCTTCAACTAAGCTCGATCAGATATTGTATACTCCCCTACAGTTCGGCATGCGCATTTGATTACTCTTCTAGATCTCGATAGGTTCATCATTAGGCCGCGTTCGCGACGCGCTCACGCAGAAACAGCCATGAGCCCATCACCTTGCCAGCTTTAAGGCATCAGACATCTGCATTGCCATTGTATAAGGACTAATCAGCTAGAGATAGCTGCTTTACTTAGACAAATAAGTAATCTTTGGCGTGGATGGCAGTGCTAGATGTGGCTAATAATTTCCAATGTCCCTAGCTAGGCAAGCTAAACCACTCCATGGAATCTTTTGACCTAGAACGCCGGAGATGAAGCAAACAATGTCGCCTGTTGAGAAGCAAATATAGTCGTCGCTCAACCAAAAAAATGGAGATAGTTTACTTGTCCTCGATGCATATAAACAAATTAGGGTAGTACATCATGTAAGGAAGGGTGAGCGCACTGAGTGGGAAAAAATGCATAGACCTAGAGTTCACGTGTTGGAAAGCAATAGGATCTATGAGTAGAATAAACATTTGGTGAGAAGTGAAGTGAATACAATACGTATTGGGTACTCCTTTTTAGACATTAGCGTAGGTCTTCTAGATGGTCTTAAGTATTATATTGAGTGTGTTACACGCACTTTGATCGAGGTACGTGTCTCAAGCCCACTAATGAGTTGTACTCACTTTGCCGTACGCCTTAACTAATAGACTTGGGTAAAAGTCGCTCCAAGACTAACTTGGCTTAAACAACACTTACAGATTTTTATCAATTTCGGCAGCCGTCTAGTCCAGTAATGTCCAGTAGTCGAACACGAAACTGCGCCCAAACTGATAGAAAACGAGTGATGAGTGACACATGCTCCGGTCTCTTCTTCGAATTAAAGTGAGACCGCTGTTGGTAGAAACAACTGCGCCTAAACAAACACACACGATCTGGGATGCTGGGGCAGCAGCACACGCCTGAACAACTGAGAATGTTGGGCATCAGCAAAACACGTAAAGAAAATAAATGAAAGAAACGGCGATTCGACGAGACTATGGTCGCCCGCCACCGCTGTGCCCTCCGAAAGTGTCCCACCGCGCTTCTAGCACACTGAAGCGCCCAGTGCCAAGACAACACCTTCAACAAGGGAGGCACCGTCACGGCACTGCCGCCCGGGCCAGAACACTGGACCTAGGGGTTTCCCCGGCACTCGGATTCCAGTAAGCAGGGGGGTATCCGCTACGCCCTCTAAGAAGGAATGGCGCCACCGAGGCGGCATGACAGTCGGACAAGCCGACAGGGATTTCTCCCTACCCCCACCCACACAGAACCCCAGACATGCTCCAGTCTCACACGACACAAATGTGGATACGGATTTGGAATCTTATTATTTCAAAAATTCAAAATCATTGTAGGGGTTCCCCAACCACATTCCCTTTCACAAGAAAAAATGCTACATTCTCACACGACACATATGGTACGGGACTTTCAGTTTGAGAAAATACATACTATTAGGCCTTGTTTACTTCTCTCGTATTCGCTAGTGTATTCGCAGGGATCATAGGGGATTGTTCCAATTCCCGTAAAATTCCCGCAGTCCGTTTACCACGCCGGGTTTGGTCGGGATAATCCCAGCATATCCTTGCAAATTCTTCATGTTTTTATCTAGATTGAAAACTCTTCTGGGGAAAGGTATTTTAGGAGATTGGAGTATTGGATGCACACCAAATCGTATATCTCCGAAACTCTAGTGTCTCAAATACGAGACAAGTAAACAAGTCCTTAGTGTGAGGCCCTGATATACTAAACTCGACAACGATTTGAGCAACACACGAAAAACTGCATGCTACAAGTAGACAAGTGGACCTTGCAGTGGTGCGAAAGGTCATGCTTCACGCAACTCACCTACTAGCATACACTCTATTCTCTATTTTCTACACACTTGTCTTCTCTAATAATCTTTAGCATCACACCAAAAAGATGCAACCACGAGAGTTAACTTTCGACTCCCGCATCAATCACAGCACAAGTACTGATAAAGAGCGGAAAAGGACGGTGCCATGAGTGAATTAGGCAGACAGTACCCATGCATGTGTAAAATTTTCTCTGACGAGACTGTCTATGGTGGGCAGTAGTTAACCACCGACAGACACGGCTTACATGCGTGACCACTACGGGCGTGTTTGTCATTTAGACCTACCTGATCATGGTTGCTTCCTGCTCCACGGAAACTGCGCACAACAATACAACCTCTCATGTCTAAAGGCCCTTTTGTTTAGTAAAGGGCATTTTGTTTAGTTGCGTGCATTCTCACATTTCTCGATGTGCTGAGAAGCCATGTTCTAGTGGTTTGCTTGCATGTATTCTTGGTTTTCGGTAATTTGGTTCTCGTTTGGCTAGTTGCATTCTCCCTGATAGTCTTACCACCTGGCTGGTGTGGTGAGCTTACCCACGATAACAACACGGCTGA
Source organism: Avena insularis (assembly GCA_023614405.1). Lineage (NCBI taxonomy): Eukaryota > Viridiplantae > Streptophyta > Magnoliopsida > Poales > Poaceae > Avena > Avena insularis. Next base: position 92,346 of record JAJUPC010000458.1, read on the forward strand.
CCACAAAGTTCAGACAATTACAATTCAAAGAACAACTAGCTTAAGACTGAATCGACATAATCAGTCATGTGTGTTGCATCACGAGTTCACGAATAACTACCCGTGATGTTGCACAAGTTCGTCACAAACGGAGGGGTTATAACTGAATACCACCTTCCAATATACAGACCAAAGTTCACCGTCATACATGAAGGGAATATGCCCGAGAGGCAATAATAAAGTGGTTATTATCTTATTCCGTGTTTATGATAAATGTTTATTTTACATGCTAGAATTGTATTGATTCGGAAACATCAATACATGTGTGTTTAATAAACAAAAAGGGTTCCTAGTCATGCCTCTCTTATAGACTAGCTTGTTGATTAACAAGATAATCAAGGTTTCCTGATCATGGACATTGGATGTTGTTAATAACAAGGTCACACCATTGGTGGAATGATGTGATGAACATTCATCCAAAGTATAGCATTACGATCAGAGTCATTATGTTTATATTGCTATAACATCATACGAAGTAATCTTAGTCCTTAGACCATGAGATCATGTTAATTGCTAACACCGGAAGAGTATCTTGATAACATCAAACGTCACACCGTAACAGGGTGACTATAAAGGTGGAGTTCAGTGCTTCTGAAGGTGTTATGTTGAAACTCATGGATCAAGAGTGGGATTTGTCCATCCCGATGGCGGATAGATATACTCTGGGCCCTCTCGGTGATATCACATTTAAATAGCTTGCAAGCAAGTGATGTGATCACTAGAATGTTATATCACGGAGCGAGAAAAGAGTGCATGTCGGTGAGATCAAACTAGGTATTTGGATGCCAATGATCGAATCTTGGACATGTAATATATCGCGAGACAAAGGGATTTAATTCTGACGTTAAAGGTTCACCACGATCACAAGAGTCATCGTTGAATATGTGAAGTCGATCACGGATCTCCGGGTCCGGCTGATTATTGATCAGAGAGGGGTCTCGATCATGTCTACATTATTCGCGAACTGTAGGGTGATACACTTAAGGGATACCGGCACCATTTGGAGCAAATATGTTTCAGATAAAGATTTAAGAAAGCGCTGGAATCATTTCGATGGAAACTGAAATTGTTTCGGATGAAATTGCTGGCGAGTTGCATGTGATATTGAAATGTTGCGGGGTTTTATGTGAATGTTTGTTAATTAATGTAATTAACAAAATTCTTAATAAAATAAATAAAATAGTTTTATTTAATAAGAGCTTGCATTAAATTTGGTGAAATTTAATGCATGTGTGTGGAATTTTGAGTGGAGGCTTTTTATGGGAGTGGGAGCTCCACCACATGAATGTGGAAGAGGTGGGGCACCACCATGGCTGCCATGCCATGCCATGGTGCCCCTCTCCCCTATAAAAAGCCCCCCTCTCCTCCTCTCACAACACACCTCCTTGTGAAGGATCTCTCTCCCCCTCTAGTATTATCCCCATGGTCTCGGATTAGCGAGATACATGTTCCCGGTGGCTTTATCTGGAAAGGAGTTGCTGCTTCGCTGCTTCTTTGGGCGAGGGCCGGAGGTTGTCGAGTGCGGACGTGTGTGCGATCACGGATGCACCGTTGCTTTGTGGTCTGGACTTGGTGGTGCTGGAGCTGGATCGATGGGCGTGTTGGAGCCGGACTGCTGGATTTCATCACGATCTTGAGATCGGCAAGTGTCTGACTACATCAACCCACGGTTCCTACTCGTTAACAAAGCTCGTTGTCTCTGAGGTAAGTTCTCGTTGGATGTAGTCCACCAGTTGCTTTGTACCTAGTAGATAGATCTTGGCGTGTAGTTCACACCGTAGGAAATTTTTGTTTTCTATCTTGCGGACCCATGTGGTATCGAGCACGATCTGTGCGTGGGTGCTTTACTTTGGTAGTACACATATGTTTATATGTGGCGATGATGATCATGTTATTGCATCTTCTATGTACTTTGGATATTGGTGGCATAGTGGGATGAAGCGGCCGGACCAACCTTACATGTCGCCATTACATGAGGCAGGGTTCCACAGTGACATGCACTTGTTTTGCATAAGTGGTGGCGGTGTCTCTCTCCTACTATAGTCAATATCTGATTTACAACGAGTTGCTAATAACTTAGTTATCCTCGTTGTGGTTCATGTTCGTAGGTAAGACCGGTTCTATCTCCGAAAGCCCTAAGCCACGTAAAACTTGCAATTGATAAATTAGAGGCGTCTAGTTTAGATCGTTGATGGGCTAGTGTCTTGATATGGTATTGTTGTAAGTAGATGTATGATAGATACTCTCACAACACATTCAACATGTAAGTTCCATAGACCTTGGCCTTACACACAAAGGAATGATAGAGATCATACCACGATGCAAATGATAGAGATCAAATGCATGGACCATATCATCTCACTTTACACATTAGATGTTAGCATCTTATACTGCTAGTTTGGCGCTTTCTGTAGCATTGTAAGATGATCCCTCATTTAAATATCAAGATAAAATGTGTTCTTCCTTAAGTATGCAGCGTTCTATGGATCGTGTTTCGAGACATCACGTGACGATCGGGTGTTCTCAACTCTACGCTTTACGTACAGGTGTAAGACAGTTTTACACACGCGAATACTAAGGTTCTTACTTGGCGAGCCTATCATGTACAGACATGGCCTTGGAACACGGACCGAAAGGTTAAGCATGAGTCATATAGTTGATGTGATGACCATATTGATGCTCGCCTTTGAAGCTACACCGACTCACGTGATGATCGGACTTGGTGTAGTGGATTTGGTTCATGTAATCACCAAAAAGGCACGAGGGATGTCGTTTTTGAGTGGGAGTTTATTTCTAATTTGGATTAGTCAAACTCAATTTGTCATAAACTAAATCGAAGTGAATTTGCATAATTTGTTATAGTCATTACATCATTCACTACCTTATGTAGTTTTAATTGAGATAATAGAACTATAGAATTACGGATATTTACTTTCTGTTGGTATCGTATTGTTTTGAATGTCAATTTAAAGTTTATAAGTCCTATTGCAAACTTTCAGCAAACTCTATTTACTCCATGAAGTTTAATAAGTAGTATTAAATCAAGAGAAAGAATTCCAATGTTAGTATCTAAAGTATCATGTTTGCCTCCATGATTATTGATATTCAAAAAGTCGTTTTAATACCAAGATCATATTGGAGCTGAAAATTGTTTCAGAAACCATCATGTGTGAAAGATATTGTGATATCTGAAACAATGTTTTTGGTTGCATTATGATAGAGTATAATTTAGCAAAATACATGTTCTCATATTGTATAAGAATTTGTGAAGGATGGAGATGCTAGGCATCCGAATCTACCAAAAGGGTGTTGGGAAATGATATTATACTCGCGATTCTTCCTTATAGGCTATAGTAGCTTGATCATGAAAGTTGTCATGATAAGGATGAATAGAAGATGTAAGTAAAATGTTTACTACACTAATAGATTACTAAAGAATGGATTTTGAAAGAACACCAAACATTTGATGATGGTGATCCACTTCAAAGTGCAAGTCCAAGGTATTAGTATTTGACTATATCGATTTGTACCATGTGTCATGTTGATGACACCACTATTGATGTTGATAGATTCTTTTAAAAGAAAAGGAATTGCTGAAAGAGAATCTATAAAATATTTGGCAGAAAATAAAAGGTTGGAGATGTCCAACTTAGGTATATAAAATATATACATGTTATGGCTATATTCCTTGCTTGTTAAACAATGTGGTTCTTAGGTATTGGATACCGAATTGGTTGGTATAAAGTGTCATACAGGACAACGCAATTCATGAACTACAATGGCCTAAGTAACCAGCAAGAGAATGAGTGATGATGTTCATCGAAAACAAATAAAGTGTTATTGTGTTTTTCGTTGTCATCAAACCAAGCCTTCAAGATTTGTTTAAATAATTGTTATTTTGTTCCGGTATCATGAGAACAATGGCTGTTCAAATAATAACCGTATTTCATAAAGGATGGATGAACTTTTACAAGTCTAGTTGGAGAAATCACATCCATAAACACTATTGCTAAAATGTCGCAAGACAAATGATTGAAAGATCACTTATGAAGTGACATATTTGTTTAAATTATATTTGAAAGAAAACATGAAGAAACTCCATGTTGATGGATTTTTGGAGTCTTTGATTTTGATCAATTGATGCATGTGAGACTTTCCTTGAGATAATTGAAACTCCGTCCATAGGCCAAAGAGGAACGGATGACTAACTTATTGGATATTATGCATGTTGATGTATATAGTCCATTATGTGTAGCCATATCGATGGATCTTTTGCTTCTCCGAAATTTGAGTGAATATATCTATATATTTACTTAATAAGGAAGAAGTATGAAACATTTGAAAATTGTTCAAAGACTTTCAAGATGAAGTGAAAATCATTGTAACAAGAAAATAAAGAGTTTATGATTTGATCATAAAGGAAGATATTTGAGTTCTGAGTTTAGCAAAACACCTAAGATTTCAGGAATTGTTCCATGAATTTGCACTTCCGATAAACCACAAGAATATGGTATGTTAGAGATCAAATCAAACCTTGTTTGACATGGTAAGATCAAAGGTGTCATTTATAACACGCCATTATGTTTTAAGTTAAAGCTTTAGAGACTCTTTTTTTTGAAAAAGATCACCATCGTGATCCGTTGAAATGACACCATATGAGTTATGGTTTGGGATAAAACCCGAATTGTCTTTTCTTAAATTTTGATATGCTATGCATAAGTAAAATGTTTACAACCAAAGTTAGATAAGCACGTCTTTGTAGGTTATCCCAAAGAATTTGTTGGGAATTCCTCCATAACACCGAGGACAAAAGAGTTTGTCGCTTGGAACGTCAAGTTTCTTGAGAAGGAATTTTTCGTGAAAAGTTAAGTGGGAGGACAATAGAACTTTGATAAGGTTGTTGAACCTTAGCTATATGTGCTAAGTAGCGCAGTGCCGGAAAGTGTCCTGGTGGTGGCCACAATGCTCATGGCTCTTGTGATTACAAAGGGTGTGATCTTGGAGATTAGAGTTCCTATTGAACCATGTGGGTCGGTAAGAATCAAATAGTAAGATTTGAAACAGAAGTCGTTATTGTTTTGACAATGGTGAACCGACTGCATGCAAAGAAGCGATGATGGGCCCTGACTCCATAAAATGACTAGAAGACATAGAATCCGTGATAGTATCCATACACGAGAAATCAAGTTTCTGAAGTTGGAAGTGTTGGAGATATGCCCAAGAGGCAATAATAAAGTGGTTATTATCATATCTTCATACTTATGATAAATGTTTACATACCATGCTATAATTGTATGTAGGAAACATTAATACTTGTGTGATTTGTAAACATAAAAGAGTCCCTAGTAAAGCCTCTTGTTAAACTAGCTTGTTGGTTAATATATGATCATGGTTTCCTGATCATGAACATAGAGATGTTATTAACAACAGGGTCATATCATTAGGAGAATGATGTGATGGACATACTCCTATAGTTAAGCGTAGCATAAAGATCAAGTCATTTAATATAGTTCATTTGCTATAAGCTTTCTGATACATAGTAACCTAACTCCTTCGACCATGAGATCATGCATATCACCTTTACCGGAAGGATGCTTTGATGACATCAAACACCACACCGTAACAGGGTGGCTATAAAGGTGGCATTGAGTGTTCGGAATGTATTGGTTGAGACACATGGATCAAGAGTGGGATTTGTCCATCCATATGACGGATAGATATACTCTGGGCCCTCTCGGTGGAATGTCATCCAATTAGCTTGCAAGCATGTGGTAGCTCACAAGGGATCACATACCAGGAGCGAGAAAAGAGTACTTATCGATGCGAGGTTGAACTAGGTATCGGAGATCTGGCGATCATAACCTCGGATAAGTAAAATATCGTGAGACAAAGGGAAATTGGTATCGTATGTAAGTGGTTCATTCGATCGCAAAGTAATCGTAGAAATATGTGGGATCCATATGAATTTCCAGATGCCTCTATTGGTTATTGATTGGAGAAGTGTCTCGATCATGTCCGCATAATTCACGAACCGTAGGGAGACACACTTAAGGATTCGATGTTGTTGAGTAGTTATGGAATGATGAGTAAGAGACCGAATGTTGTTCGGAGTCTCGGATGGGATCCTGGATATCACGAGGAGATTCGGAATGGTCCGGAGAATAAGATTCATATAAGGAAAGTCCTGTTTTGGAGTTGGGGAATGATTCCGGTGTTTTCATCGGGAATGTTCTAGAAGGTTCAGAATATAAGCACTCTGGAGGGGAAGGGTACATGAATGTGTCATAACAAGTTGGAATGATTGCATCATGTACTAGGTGTCATCTCTGAACAAAATAAAGGGTTTAATCAAATCCTAGTTTGAAAAAGTCAAACGCCAATTTGAAAAGTCAAACGGCTATTTTGTGAAGTGGAGGAAGAAGGAAACACAGGAAGAGGTTTCCTTCTCTCCTCCAAACCGACCGACAAGGGGAGTTGGGGGAGGACTTCGGCTAGCCCTAGCCGCCTCCCACCTATAAAGAAAGGAGGCGCCCTCTCCTACACTTTGCCCATAGCGGCGCCTCTAAACCCTAGACCTAGACCAGCCCCCCTTCTAGATCTTGGCTGCTCTAAATCTCTTCTAATGGCCCGTCTAGATAATCTAGATAATCCTAGCTGATGGTTGCTCTAAACCCTTGGTGCGTCTAAACCCTAGATCACCAAGGCTCTCATAGTCCACCATACTCGCTCGGCTTGGTGAAGCCTGCGAGATCTCCCTCTACTTAGGTACCACGCCGTCGTCTTTGGGAATCACGAGAAGTGCTACAACCTCCATTTTCTTTGGAACAAGGAGAGGAAGGTCTTCATCAGTACGAGCGATGTGACCCATTGGAGCGCTGCGGAGCATGGCGGAAGGATCGTCTACGATCTTGAGATCGGCAAGTGTCACTACATCACCCACGAATCTGCTCTAGTTAACCGCTTTGGAATCTTCGGTGGGTTCCTCTATTCGTTGCTACAATCTAGTAGATAGATCTTGACGATCATAGATTAGATCTTGATTGTGTGTTCATGCGGTGAAAATTTTGTTTTCCATACTTTCACGAACCCCTACAGTGGTATCAGAGCCGTGTCTATATGTAGATCTATTGCACGAGTAGAACACAATGGTCATTGTGGACTTTGATGCTTTTGTTGTCGATTGCTTCTTGTGTACTTTGCATCTTGCGGGATGGTGGGATGAAGCGGCTCGGGCTAACCTTACATGACATCGTTCATGAGACTTGCTCCACGCTTTACATGCAACTTGTATTGCATAAGTGGCTTTGGGTGCTGTTTCTCCCAACATAGTTAAGATTCAATTTACAACGGGTGATTGACAATACTAGTATCAATGTTGTGGTTCTTGTTCGTAAGTTAGGCGACACTTATTGAAAGCCCCAAACCACGTAAAACATGCAAGAAAATTAAGGCGTCTAACTTTGTTTTGGGGGTGTCTTGTGATGTGATATGGCCATGATTGTGATTATATATGATGTATGCAATGTTCCTTATTGTAAGTTGGCAAGCGGGAACCATATGGTTGTCTTTAAATTCTGTTAAGACCGCTTGTCTATTCAAAGTAGTTGTAATAGTTGAAGCTGGTGGGCGACAACCATGAAGAAGCGTCATTGACCTTGATGCTATCTGCGGTGATGATGGAGATCATGTTAGTGCTTGAAGATGGAGATCGGAAGCACAAAGAAGAAAGTCCATATCATATCACATATTATGAATTGCATGTGATGTTAATCCTTTATGCATCTTGTATTGCTTAGTGAGCGACGGTAGCATTATAAGATGATCCCTCATACATAAATTTCAAGTTCTAAGTGTTCACCCTTAGTATGCACCGTTGCTAAAGCTTGTTGTTTGAAGCACCGCGTGATGATAATTGTGTTAGATTCCATAAGTGTATACAACATAAGCAAGCCAGATTTGCTTATCGCGGAAGCTAAGGTTTGATCTTGTGAGCCTAGCATGTACGGACATGGTCTCGAAATCGGATCACCGAAAGGTAAAGCATAGTCATATAGTAGATATGATGAACATGTTGATTGTTAAGCCATTGAAGCTACATCAACTCTCGTGATGATCGGTTTTGATGTGGTGGATTTGGTTAGTGTGATCACTAAAACAATGTGATGGATATTGTTTTGAGTGGGGTTCAACGGCAATATGATTAAAAGTTGAACACCTTTTATCATAAATTAAATCAAAGTGAATTTGCATAGTTGTTGTAGTCATTGGCATCCGTTTACCACCTTCGCGCTTGCAGCAGATTATAATTGAGATGATAGAACTATAAATTCTGGTTAGTTATTTCTACTGGTATCGTATTGTTTTGAAGTGTTAATCTAAAGTTTAAAGTCCTATTGCAAACTTGCGTAAGTTCGGTTACTCCATGAAGTTTAATAATTGGTATTAAAACAAGGTGACAATTCAAGAGTTAGTGTGTAGAGTATCATGTTTGTTTCCATGATTCTTGATATTCAAAGGACTGTCTTAATATCAAGGTTATCTAGGATCTGAAAGAGTTGTTTGAAACCATGATGTGTGGAAGATATTGTGATATCTAAAGCGAAGTTTTAGTTGCAACATGATAGAGTATAATATGGCAAGTCATGTTCTCATATTTGATGAGAATTTGCAAAAGGTTGGAGACACTAGTTGTCCTAATCCTCCAAAAGGTTTTGGAAGCAACATTATACTCGCGATTCACCGTTACAAGCTAAAGTAGCTTGATCATGGATAATTCCATGATAAGGGTGAACATTTGATGTAGGTAAAGTGTTTACTACACCAATGGATTACTAAAGAAAGGAATTTGAAAGAACACCAAACATTTGATGATGGTGATCTACTTCAAAGTGAAAGTCCAAAGACATTGGTATTTGATTATACGCTTTGGACTATGTGTCATATGAATGACTCCAATTGATGTTGATGGATTCTTTCAAGCAGAAAATCTTGAAAGAATCTCATAAATATATGGCAGAAAAGAAAAGACTAGAATTGTTCAGTTTAAGTATATAGATGATATACATGTTATGGCTATATTCTTTGCTTATTAAACAATGTGATTCTTAAGTATTTGATACTGAATTTGTTGGTGTGAATCGTCATACGAAACAACACAATTCATGAACTACAATGGCCTAAAATAACTAGCAAAAGAATATGTGATGATATTTATCGAGAACAAATAAAGGGTTATTGTGTTGCTCGTTAAACATCAAAGCTTGCCTTCAAGATTTGTTTTATCAGGTATTATGAGAACAAAAGGGTTGTTCAAATAATTGCTGTAATCCATAAAAGATGGATGATTCACAAATCTCGTTGGAGAAATCACATCCATAAAACTAGTGCTAAAAATGTCGAAAGACAAATTGATTGAAAGATCACTTAGGAAGTAACATCGTCGTTTAAATTATATTGGAAAGAAAACATGAAGAAACTCCATGTGGATGGAATTTTGGAGTCTTTTGATTTTTGATCACATGACGCTTGTGAAACTTTCCTAGAGATAATTAAAACTTCGTTCATAGGCCAAAGGGAGCGAATGACTAGCTTATTGGAACTTGTACATATTGTTGTATGAAATCCATTATATGTAGTCAAGAGCGATGGATTTCAACTTCATATGCTTTCTCCGAAAATTTGAGTGAATATATGAATATTTACTTAATAAGGATGAAGTATGAAACATTTTGAAAAAGTTCAAAGTCTTTCAAGATGAAGTGCAAAATCATTGTAATAAGAATATAAATAGTTTATGATAAAGATCATAAAGGAAGATATTTGAGTTACAAGTTTAGCATAATACCTAAGATTTAAGAATGGATTACGTGGATTTGCATTTCGAAACACCATAAGAGTATGGGCGTTAAGATATGTAATTAAACCTTGTTTGACATGGTGAGATCGAAGGTGTAATACACAAAACTGCCATTATATTTTAAAGATTAAAGCTTTAGAGACTACCGTTTTCCTGAAAAGAGCTCCATCATAATCCGCTGAAATGACACCATATAAAGTTATGGTTTGGGATAAAACCCAAGTAGTCCTTTCTTAAACATTGGTATGCTATGCATAAGAAAGATGTTTGCAACCAAAGTCGGATGAACCTGTCTTTGTTAAGTATTCCTCCATAACACGGAGACAAAGTGTTTTTAAGCTTAGAATATCAAGTTTCTTTGAGAAGGAATTTTTCGTGAAAAGTTAAGTGGGAGGACAATAGAACTTTGATAAGGTTAAAAGAACCTTAGCTATATGTGCAAAGTTGCGCGCCGAAAAGTGTTCGGAGACAACAATGCTCATGGCTCACGTGCCTCAAAGATTGCGTACGGAGGTCTAAGTTTCTATTGAACCAAGTAGGTCGAATAAACAATCAAATACCAAGATTTGAGGTTGAATCATTATTTGAGAATAATGAGCGGACTACATGCAAAAAGTGATGATGGGCCTGACTCGTCAAATGGCTTGAAGCCATAAAATCCGTGATAGTTCCATACACGAGAAATCAAGTTTTGAACTTGAAGGACCCTCGAGAAAGGTGTAGACCTTACAGTTGTGTTTGGATCTATAAAGAAGTATACATGGATGTTTCACATCTATGAAATAGTCGACATGTTGGGAAAGAGTTCACAAAATGTTCAAGGTTGACTATGACAAGATTTTGATCTTTCATGGCGATATTTAGTCTACGGATTAATGTAGCAACCACTACATATAATTTGGTTATGTGGTAGTTGAATAAACAAAACAAGTTCTTCTAATAGAAGGGTTACCTAGGGCGTGTGCATGACACGGTCCAAAGGGTTTTGTTAATTCAAAGGATGCTAAATGCATATGCAAACTTCAATGGTTGAAGTAAGCATAAGCGGAGTTGGATTCTTCACTATGATGAAGCTGTTAAAAGAGTTTAATTTCATGAGACAATGAAGATGCTTGCATTTGCAAGAAATTAAGTGGGGCGTAACACATATTTCTAATACATTATGTGGAGGACATATTGTTGATTAGAAATGATGTATCTTTATTAACACATATTAAGAATTTCATCACGATGAAAGACTTAGGCAAAACCAAATATTTGGCATCAATGAGCGCTAATATGGTTGTGCCGAAATTACATAGATGATGTATTGAATGAGTTCAATATAGAAACTACAAGAAAGGTTCTTGTCACACGAAAGGATTGAATGAGTTCAATATTGATGATATATTCAAGTGTATTGACACTTGGTAAGTGAAACAAAGATTCAAGTATAGATTGATACTTGATGTATGAAATCACAAAGAGTATTTATATCAATCACACTGTGATATGTACAAATCGGATATGTCCTATGCTCTAAATGTTATGAGCATATACGAATGATTCATAAGATGATCATTGGACGATAGTAAGGATATTCTTATGATCTTTAGGAAGAACTAAGAGTATATTATTTGTAGAAGTGATAAATAGATGGTTGGTTCATTGTAAAAGTACTACATTGATACTAGTTTTGTCACGAGTACAAATTAAGTTTATCTCAATCTAAACTAAGGGTGGCACAATATAATGGAAAGTAAGTTCCATAATGGATTTGGATGAGTTCCAAAGTTAAGACATTGTGTGAGATACTACAACAAAAGGCTAAGTATATGACTGCTATAATAGCAGCTAAAGAGGGCATTTGTGTCAAGTAGTTTGTTGTCAAACTAGGTGTAGTTCACGGGATAATACTATGAAGATATATTATACGACAATATTATCAACATGTTTTAACCCCAAAGAACTAAAGGTCTCACCGAAGGACCAAAATTATACAAAGCCATCTCATTAGAGAATGAGTGATGCGTGAGGCAAAGACATGCAATTACACACGGACCAAAGTGTCGATCCGGAATCGATTGACCACTAGCAATCGTGTACATACAACACCGAAAGCCATAGGTGTTGAATACACAAAGGTTTGAAACTAGATTATTGACTCTAGTGCAAGTGGGACTGTTGGAGATATGCCAAGAGGCAATAATAAAGTGGTTATTATCATATCTTCATACTTATGGTAAATGTTTACATACCATGCTATAATTGTATTAAAGGAAACATTAATACTTGTGTGATTTGTAAACATAAAAGAGTCCCTAGTAAAGCCTCTTGTTAAACTAAACTTGTTGGTTAATATATGATCATGGTTTCCTGATCATGAACATAGAGATGTTATTAACAACAGGTCATATCATTAGGAGAATGATGTGATGGACATACTCTATAGTTAAGCGTAGCATAAAGATCAAGTCATTTAATATAGTTCATTTGCTATAAGCTTTACGATACATAGTAACCTAATTCCTTAACCATGAGATCATGCATATCACCTTTAGGAAGGATGCTTTGATGACGTCAAACACCACACCGTATGAGGTGGCTATAAAGGTGGCATTGAGTGTTCGAAAGTATTGGTTGAGACACATGGATCAAGAGTGGGATTTGTCCATCCATATGGATAGATATACTCAGGCCCTCTTGGTGGAATGTCATCCAATTAGCTTACAAGCATGTGACTGGCTCCAAGGGATCACATACCACGGAGCGAGAAAGAGTACTTATCGATGTGAGGTTGAACTAGGTATGCGAGATAAGCGATCATAACCTCGGATAAGTAAAATATCGTGAGACAAAGGGAAATTGGTATCGTATGTAAGTGGTTCATTCGATCGCTTAAAGTAATCGTAGAAATATGTGGGAGCCATATGAATTTCCAGATTCTCTATTGGTTATTGATCAGAAGTGTCTCGATCATGTCGCATAATTCACGAACCGTAAGGAGACACATAAGGATTCGATTGTTGAGTAGTTATGGAATGATGAGTAAGAGACGAATGTTGTTGGTCTCGGATGGGATCCTGGATATCGAGGAGATCCGGAATGGTGGAGAATAAGATTCATATAAGGAAAGTCCACATTTTGGAGTTGGGAATGATTCGTGTGTTCATCGGGAATGTTCTAGAAAGGTTACGGAATGTCCGGCACTCGGAGGAAAGGTACATGAATGTGTCATAACAAGTTGGAATGATTGCATCATGTACTAGGTGTCATCGTGAACAAAATAAAGGGTTTAATCAAATCCTAGTTTGAAAAGTCAAGCGTAATTTGAAAAGTCAAGCAGCTATTTTGTGAAGTGGAGGAGAGAAGGAAACTGAAGAGAAGGTTTCCTTCTCTCCTCCAAACCCTTGACCAGCAAGGGAGTTGGGGAGGACTCGGCTAGCCCTAGCAGCCTCCCACCTATAAAAGAAAGGGAGGTGCCCTCTCCCTACACTTTGCCCATGGCAGGCGCCCTCTAAACCCTAGACCAGCCCCCCCCTTCTAGATCATTGCTCTAAATCTCTTCTAAGCCGCCGTCTAGCTAATCCCTAGCTGCTGGTTGCTCTAAACCCCTTGGTGCGTCTAAACCCTAGATCACCAAGGCTCTCTCATAGTCCACCATACTCGCTCCGGCTTAAGGCGAAGCCCTGCGAGATCTCCCCTCTACTTCCGGTACCACGCCGTCGTCTTGGAATCACGAGAAAGTGATACAACCTCTGCTTTGCTGGAACAAGGGAGAGGAAGGTCTTCATCAGTACAGGCGATGTGACCCGATTGCTTGAGCGCTGCCGGAGCACTGGCGGGAAGGATCGTCTCGCTGTGATCTTGAGATCGGCAAGTGTCTGACTACATCACCCACGAGAATCTTGCTCTAGTTAACGCTTTGGAATCTTGAGGTGAGTTCCTCTATCGACTCGTTGCTACAATCTAGTAGATAGATCTTGGCTTGATCATAGATTAGATCTTGATTGTGTGTTCATGCGGTAGAAATTTTTTGTTTTCCATGCTACGAACCCCTACAGGAAGACCCTCCGGAAAGGCGTGAAGCCTATCGGTCGTGTTTGGATCTATAAAAAAATAGACATGGATGTTTGACATCTATGAAATAGTCGACATGTCGGAAAGAAGTTTACGGCAATGTTCAAAGAGTTGACTATGACAAGATATGATCTTTCATAGCGATATATAGTCTTGACGGATTAATGTAGCAACCACTACATATAATTTGATATATGGTAGTTGAATAAACAAAACAAGGTTCTTCTAATAGAACGGTAACCTAGGACATGTGCATGACATGGTCCGAAGGGTTTTGTTAATTCAAAGGGTGCTAAAAGGGCATGTAAACTTCAATAGTTGAAGTAAGCATAGCGGAGTTGGAATCTTCACCATGATGAAACTGTTAAAAGAGTTTAAATTCATCGGAGATGATGAAGATGCATTTGCAAGAAATTAAGTGGGGCTGAGACATATTTCTAATACATTATATAGAGGACATATTGTTGATTGGAAATGATGTATCTTTAATTGACACAAGTTAAGGATTTCATTAAAATAAGATTTCGATGAAAGACTTGGGCAAACCCAGAATATTAGGCATCAATATCTATATGGATAGATTAAGGCGCTAATATGGTTGTGACATACATATATAAGATATTGAAAGGGTTCAATATGAGATATTGAAAGGGTTCAATATGGAAACAACAAGAAAGGTTCTTGCTGCATGGAAAGAATTGTATTGATTCAAGTGTTTCAACACTTGGTGAGTAAAATCACATGAAGATTACGATCGATTATACCATGATATGTATATATCCGAATGTCCTATGCTCTAAATGTTATGAGCATATACGGAATGATTCATAAGATGATCAATGGACAATAGTAAAGATATTCTTATAAGCTTTGGAAGAACTAAGAATATATCATGTATAAGTGACAAATAGTTAAAAGGTAGTTTATTGTAAGTGTTACATTGATACTAGTTTTATCACAAGATAAAATTAAATTTATCTCAATTTAGACTATGGGTGTCACAATATAATGGAAAGGTTGTTCCATGATGGATTTGGATGAGTTCAAAGTTGAGATATTGTGTGGATACTACAACAAAAGGCTAAGTATATAGCTGCTATAATAGCGACAAAGGAGGGTATTTGTGTTAAGTAGTTTGTTATCAAACTAGGTGTAGTTCAAAGTGGGATAATACTATGAAGATATATTGTGACAATAATATCAACATATTTTGAGCGAACGAACTAAAGGTCTCACGAGGACCAAATTTATACAATGCCATCTCATTTGAGAATGAGTGATGCGTAGAGAGCAAAGACATGCAAATACACGGATCTAACTGTCATCCGGAGATTATGTTAACCACTAGCAATAGCGTATATGCAACACCGAAGCCATATGTGTTCAATCGCAAAGTTTTCAAACTAGATTATTGACTCTAGTGCAGAGTGGGAGACTGAAGGGAATATGCCGAGAGGCAATAATAAAGTGGTTATTATCTTATTCCATGTTTATGATAAATGTTTATTTTACATGCTAGAATTGTATTGATTCGGAAACATCAATACATGTGTGTTTAATAAACAAAAAGGGTTCCTAGTCATGCCTCTCTTATAGACTAGCTTGTTGATTAACAAGATGATCAAGGTTTCCTGATCATGGATATTGGATGTTGTTAATAACAAGGTCACACCATTGGTGGAATGATGTGATGAACATTCATCCAAAGTATAGCATTACGATCAGAGTCATTATGTTTATATTGCTATAACATCATACGAAGTAATCTTAGTCCTTAGACCATGAGATCATGTTAATTGCTAACACCGGAAGAGTATCTTGATAACATCAAACGTCACACCGTAATGTGGTGACTATAAAGGTGGGTTCGATACTTTCTGAAGGTGTTATGTTGAGGCTCATGGATCAAGAGTGGGATTTGTCCATCCCGATGACGGATAGATATACTCTGGGCCCTCTCGGTGATATCACATTTAAATAGCTTGCAAGCAAGTGATGTGATCACTAGAATGTTATATCACGGGAACGAGAAAAGAGTGCATGTCGGTAACGAGATCAAACTAGGTATTTAGATGCCAATGATCGAATCTCGGACATGTAATATATAGCGAGACAAAGGGATTTAGTTACGACGTTAAAGGTTCACACGATCACAAGAGTCATCGTTGAATATGTGGGAGTCGACGGATCTCGAGTCCATTGCGATTATTGATCGGAGAGGGTCTCGATCATGTCTACATTATTCGCGAACCGTAGGGTGACACACTTAAGAATACGACACCATTTGGAGCAAATATGTTTGAGATAAAGATTTAAGCGCTGGAATCATTTCGATGGAAAGCGAAATTGTTTGGTGAAATTGCTGGCCCAGTTACGCATGTGATATTGAAATGTTGCAGGGGGTTTTATGTTAATGTTTGTTAATTAATGTAATTAACAAAATTCTGAATAAAATAAATAAAATAGTTTTATTTAATAAGAGCTTGCATTAAATTTGGTAGCAATTTAATGCATGTGTGAGTGGAATTTTGAGTGGAGGCTTTTTATGGGAGTGGGAGCTCCACCCACATGAATGTGGAAGAGGTGGGGGCACCACCATGGCTGCCACGCCATGGCCCTTGGGTGCCCCCCCTCTCCCCTATAAAAGGCCCCCCTCTCCTCCTCTCATAACACACCTCCTTGTGAAGGATCTCTCTCCCCCTCTAGTATTATCCCCATGGTCTCAGATTAGCGAGATACATGTTTCCGGTGGCTTTATCTCGAAAGGAGTTGTTGCTTCCGCTGCTTTGCTAGAGCGAGGGACGGAGGTTGTCGGGGTACCGGACGTGTGTGCGATCACGGATGCACCGCTGCTTTGCGGTGCTGGACTTGGTGGTGCTGGAGCTGGATCTGATGGACGTGTTGGAGCCGGACCTGCTGGACTTCATCACGATCTTGAGATCGGCAAGTGTACGACTACATCAACCACGAGTTCCTACTCGTTAACAAAGCTCGTTGTCTACGAGGGTAAGTTCTCGTTGGATGTATGTCCACCCGTTGTTTTGTACCTAGTAGATAGATCTTGGCGTGTAGTTCACACCGTAGGAAAATTTTTGTTTTCTATGTTGCGGACCCAATAATAACTACCCGTGATGTTGCACAAGTTCGTCACAAACGGAGGGGTTATAACTGAATACCACCTTCCAATATATACAGACCAAAGTTCACCGTCATACATGAAGACGAGGAAGTGATCGACCTCAATGTTGTGCGCACGGACGAACTTTCTCCACCTGTTGCCGCGGTACATCTGGTCGAGGTAGTCGAACAACACCTCCATGGACTAGAGACTGGTCGAGCCACCGGGTACCTACAACATCGACAAGGGACACGAACTTCTGGGGGAGACGGAGATTGTCCCAGTTCATGGCCAGGTGGATGGTGAAGCCGAACTCGAAAGCGGTGAGGTTGTTGATGGGCAGAGGTGGTGGCAAAGGTCACGGAGATGGCGATGCCGGTAGCAACGGTGAAGGCACTGGTAGCATGTTCTAGCCTCGCCCCCCATGTCATCCTCTCTGACCTCGCCCTCACCCAAGACCCGGTGGTCGTCCCAGCTGCCCTCCCCTCGATCGTATTACGCCTGCCATGGCTGCAATTACCTCTAGGGTGGGGAATGGAAGTTGGTGATGTGTGAAGAAGATGTCCGCGGGGCCATGTTTAAAAAGGCGAGGGATTTGGATGCCAACGCGGAGGTCGATACGCCGACATTGATGTCGATCGGTCAGCCTAGGAGTCAAGCGGCACGACCAGCCTACGAGTCAGGCTACTCCATTGATGGATTTTGGGTTGGAGACCCGATTGGTCGTTGGAGTGCAGCTGGGTGGCCCCTAGAGGACGCGAGAACACGAGGGAGGACACCTCCGACGTCCGTGACATGTCCGCGGCGAGGTAATCTCCACTAGGTCAACCCATTCGACCAGAGACGGACCGAATCGGTCTGTGCGGATGCCCGAACGCTCAAAACCCGCCCCAGTGGCCTCACCCAAACGACCAGGCTTGTCTGGGCCGTCCCATTCCTCGCCCAAATTTGTGTTGGGAATGCGTCACTCCAGATGTGACACGGATGTCGTGTGTGTCCTCGCGCCCTTGTAGGGGCCCGCCTAGAAGCGACCCAACGACCACTGGTCTCCAACCCTAAACGCCACCAATGCAGTAGGATGACTCCTAGGCTAGCAGTGACGCCTGGCGCCTGCCCTGCACACACCACCCAATGCTTGGGCTGGCCGCTCGACATCAACGTCGGCATATTGGCCTCCGCGTCAGCATCCAATGTCATCGCCTTTTTAAAGACGGACCACGTGGCCATGTTCTCCACACAGCACCACCTTCTATTCCCCACCTGAGAGGCAGCTCTATAGCCATGGCAAGCACCATAGGATCAAGGGGAGGGCAGCTGGTATGACCACCGGGTCGTGGGCATGGGCGAGGTCGAAGAGGATGACATGGGGTGAGGCTAGGATGTTTCGCCAGTGTGTTCCCTTTCGCCACCCGGGTCGCCATATCCTTCGCCTTCACCGCCACCTATGGCCATCAACAGCCTCGAATGTTTCGAGTTCTATGTAACCATCCAACTGGGCATGAACAGGGATAGACTTCATCTTTCCCACGAAGTTCCCTACCCTCTTTGATGGGCAGGAGACCCACCATGACGTGATGCAGGTGCCCGGCGGCTCGACCGGCCTCTAGACAGAGGAGGTGATGTTAGAACGCCTTGGCCAGATGTACCTCGACAATGGGTGGAAATGCTTCTGCCGCGCGCACGGCATTGAGGTCGGCCACTTCCTCGTCTTCACGTATGACGGCGAAGCCATGCTCAGCGTCCGCATCTTCGATCGATACCACGTGCCACCGGCACTATCACACCGATTCCGAGTCCGATGACTAGGCGAAGACGAGGCGGAGTCTTCAAGATAAAATCTACTACGTTTTTCTACCTCCTCAGTATGACTTTGCAGCAAGCAAATTACCCATGCATATGCCAAGACAGAATCTTCTAGATTAAATCTAATATGTATGCAATGCAAGGAAATTAAGGGCAAAACTATGTATGCTATGCAAGTCAAATATAAGCAAATTTTATGAAACTATGTATGCAATACAAGTCAAACTTAGACATGAATTTTTTTTAAAGGGTCGAGCCCGCTGGGGCACCCCCGACCCAAACGGATAGAGGCCAAAATGGTCTGTTTTGTGTCTGCGGGGTGATCCAAACAGACCGATTTGGACACATCCTGTGTGTAAACTGGGTCGGCCCAGTGGAGATGCCCTAACTGGAGTATTGATGAAATAAAGCAAAATAGAGAAAACTTGGCCGAATTTGTGATGCCTTTTATTCAGGGCTAAGCCATACAGCAAATCATCCATGTCATTAGGCTTGCAAAGCATCACGGAGCTAACTGCAACAATGGTTACAATGTCTAACGACTAATGATCAGCAAGTAAACAAACCTGAGAGCAATTGCACAAAAATATGAAACTACAGCCATCATATTTGTCTACTTCTTTAGATCGATAATTTGTGTTAAGTGCTTGTTCAGCTTCTTCAATTCTCACTAGCTGATCCATTCTCCCTTCACTTCCGCATCCCCTACCATAGCAACAATGGGGTTGCCATATCCAAATTACTCCACCGTAGACGGTAAATTGAGCTTCCGGGATCCCCCACCCCAAATCAGTTGCGCCCTCCAGTCGAATCCTCTCAATGTACTCATATAGCCACTCAAAATGGAAGCATTTCTTCAGATTCTAATATCGGAAAGATGAGCCCTAAATCCGAAATCCGAGGAAAAACAAGAAATTGGCAGACAAAAACAAGAAATTGGCTGGTGGAGAACTCAAATCTAACCTTCCCCGTCTCTGGCTTGCTCTCGCATTTCATAAATTTGCGCCCATACTTGCCATTCTTCACCTCCCTCGTAGTGACCAACCGCTTTAGTGGCGCAGTGCGTGGGCAATCAGGGCATCTTGTCATCGGCACTACACCATACCACGGCCATGAGGAGCGGGAGGGTGAAGAGGAGCTCTACATCTCTCGCCAGTGTTGCCGCGCTTCGTCGCTGGGAGAAGAATAAGAAGAAAAGGGTGGGGTGGCAATGGCACGGGCGCGGGGATTGCTCCGACTGTTGTCTTGTACTAACGATGAGCTGAGTTGTGAGTCCCGCTCTATGAGGTGGATATATGGTTGGTCCCGCTATGTGAGGTGGATATGTGGTGGGTCCCGCGCTAAGTGGACAATTTGTGGGTCCCACACCGAGGTGGATAAATTGTCGGTCCCGCTCATTTCACATAATCCATATTGTCAAAAAATATGTCTTTTGCGGTTAAGAACTCTGTGTCGCACAAGGCCTATTTTCTCGTGAACAAACATGGTGCATGAGCTATTTCAACCAATAACGTCGGTCTCTTTCCAATTCCATAGAAATATGTCGCACAGGAGTTATTCGCATGAGAAGCAAATATAGTCGTCCCTCAAAAAAAAAGGTAGTTTATTTGTCTTTGATGCATATAAACAAATTATACTAGGACAATATTGTAAGGAAGAGGGCGCGCACTGGGTGAAAAAATTGTATAGACAAGAGAGTTCACGTGGAGGAAAGCAATCGAATCTTGGAATAGAATAAACATTTTGGGGAGAAGCAAAGTGAATACAATAAATACATGAGTAGTGAGTATTCCTTTTTAGACATTAGCGTAGGTCTTCTAGTTGGTCTTAAGTATTATATTAAGTGTGTTACACGCACTTGATCGAGGTGTCTTTAACCAACTAATCACTCGCTTAGTCACTTTGTCGTACTCGGTTTAAATAGTACTCCCTCCGTTTTAAAATATAAGATAATTTAATTTTGTAAAATAAATGTATCTAGACTTCTTTTAGTATCTAGGTTCACTCAGTTTTGGCGTGAATCTACACACTAAAAAAGTGTAGATACATTTTTTTCATAAACCTAAACCATCTTATATTTTAAAACAGAGGGGCTAATAGACTTGGGTAACACACGAAAAACTGTACTAAACACTACAAAGGTTTTGGGTAACACACGAAAAACTGCATGCCACCAGCTGACACGTGGGACCTCGCAGCAGTGGTGCTAATGGCCATGATTCACTCAACTCAGTTACTATAGAATATATCACTCGATTGTCTATTTTCTAGACACTTGTTTTCTACTAGGAGTACGTACTAATTTTTAGCATCACACCAAGAAGATGCAACCACGAGAGTTCAACTTTTGACTTCTGCATCAATCACGGGCAGCACAAGTAATAAATAAAGAGCAGAAAAGGACGGTGCTATCAGTGAATTAAATTAAACCGCAGTACCCGTGCGTATGTCAAAATCCTCTCTGACGAGACTGTCTATTGGTGGGCACAAGTTAATCACCGACCGGCACTACTTACATGTGTTTCCCCGTGACCACTATATGCACGTGCGCATGCATATATTCAGGACACCAGGGTGCAGCACCCCGGCCAGGTCCGTTGGGATCAAAACGGCCGTTTGATTACCTGTGTTAACTTCACGGCAACAATGCTACATTTACGGGCTGCTTTTTACGAAAATTTGCTTACGAGAAGACGTGGGGATTATGGATTGGTCTTCGGTTCCTACAATCACGGGAAGAAGAAAAATTAGACCAGCCAGATTGGTCCATCTCGTCCCGTACAGCTTTTCCGTAGCAAAATTCCCGTAAGTCTAGCATTTTCGACTTCACGGTCTATCCTTGCACCTTATGTACAAAGTATCTTTTCTCTTCTCTCTTAAACATGTTCATCCTCCTTGAAGGTAACTCGGTATCAACCCAAGTGTGGTCCGGCTCCATCCACTCAAGCCAAGGTCACCGAAGGCGTAAGGCACGAGAGAATTTTTGAAGGTTGAGAACGCCAAGACCACCAAGCACGGTGGGCCGACACACCGCGGTCCAATTAAGTTTACACTTCCCCCAGGTAACTTTGTCGGACCCGGCCCAAAGCCACGCGCGGATCAACTTTTGGATGGCCAGGAGGAATTCCTCCAGGACGTCTATGACGGTGAGAAGGTATATGGCTTGGGATGTGAGGACCGATTTGGCCAAGGCGATTCTAGCAGTAATGTTAAAGGATTTTCCCTTTCCAAGGGACAAGTTGACTGGCCACCTTGTCTTCGAGTAATTAAAGATGAATACGCTTGAGCTTCTTTATTCTTCTATGGCATGATGACGGTCACTATTGGGGACGACAAGATTGCCTCTTTTTGGGACGTGCCGTGGGCCGATGGAATTAGTCCCCAAAACTTTCGTGCCTTCTATTTATAGCCTCTTCAAGAAGAAGAATTGGGTGGTTCATGCCTCCATACATGAAAATGCTTGGGTTCAATAAATTGATCTCTCTAATGGGCTTTCAGTCTCCCATATTGAGGAGTTCACGCGCCTTTGGAATTTCACCTCGCAAGTGCAACTAAACGATAGAACCCGAGACTCCATCATTTGGAAGCTCACTCCCTCGGGCTCATACTCCTCGACCTCTGCCTACAAGGCTCATTTCGTGGGTCTAACTAGCACCAATATGAAAGGCACCATTTGGAAGAGTTGGGCCCCTCCAAAATGCAAATTCTTCTTTTGGCTTATCATTCAAAACCAGGTTTGACGGCCGATAGACTTCCAAGAAGTGGTTGGACAAATTGTGGTGTTTGTCCTCTTTGCAACACAGCGCCGGAGACCACGGCGCACCTTCTATTTAAATGTCGCTATGCCATTAGAATTTGGGACATGGTAAAAGGGTGTCTTGGTCTTCATGCTTTTAAACCTTCCGAGTGTAGGGGTTTCCATATTGTCAATTCTTGGTGGCTTCACATAACTTTTGGCCACCGCGGGAGGAGGAAAACAATGGCCTCCCTCTCGATGCTAGTTTCGTGGGAGCTTTGGAATGAATGCAATGCAAGGGTCTTCAAGAAAAAGAGTATGATGGCCATTGCGATTTTCAGCCGCATTAAATTTGAGGCGGGTGCTTGGAAAATAGCCGGGGCTAAGCACTTGGGTAACTTGTTACCGGGAGATTAAACCGTTTAGTAGTAGCGTGGCCTTCGGGCATGTTTGTTGTATCTTGTGACTTCACTTCTCCTTACTTAATGAATTAAGGCAAATCTTTTGCCTTTCTTTCAAAAAAAATATGTTCATCTTAATCACTTGTAATTAGCACGAATAGACTTCGATTCAAAACAATTTCTACATGAGAAAGATGCACCTCGTCAAGGGTGTCCATTCTGATCATCGGCACCGAGTTTGGTGAGCTGTATCTTCTCAGATTTGCGATCAAAGTTGAGTTTTTTGGGTGAATTTTATCAGATTCGTCGCGCATACTCAATCGTTTGAAATTTTCTTTGAGGAGTAGCTTGATCTTATTGTTCCCCACAACTATTGTGTTACAAGTTATTTGTTTTGGTGACGGTAGAGGAATCCATATGTGGCTCGAGGTTGAAGATGAGGTTGGGGAAGAAGTCCTACTCGGCGCGTGGGTCGTGCAGGTAGAGGACCGCCAAGGTCGTCGTTGCCGTCGACCGTGGTTGTGATCGCGCGGAGCTCCCATTTAGCGCGCACATGTTCCAGACGTTCCATTCATCCGTGTTCCGGCTCGATTTCCTAGATGTCGCGGGCAAGTACCCCATCGTCCTCTGTCGCTGGCGCAACCGCAGCAGGTGCTCCACCGTCCTCCGGCATTGGCATAGCCACAATAGGTGACCCGCCAATAGCTGTGACAACCCGCAAACAAAAATAGATCGGCGTTAATGAGTATTTAGGTGTGCATGTTAATGTGGGATTTGTTGATGTACTCGTGTAAAAGATTTTCATGCAGTCTACCAAACAAACTGCAAAAGGCAACTTTTCGCTTGTATAAGTGTGGCATTACCCATTCTAGCAGTGTCCAACTGAGACTAGCATGCAACCTTCCAAATGCGTCCTCACAGATCAAATGTTTGCCTTCGACTAATCGACATATCAGATCAAATGTTTGCCACCGGAGGCTAACATTGGACGGTTAGATCTGTGAGGGAAGCGGGACGAAAGGCTATTTCGAGGACATATCAGATCTCCAGGGGTTCTGCAAACTTTTGGCCTCGTGAAAGTCCCCGTGTGGATCATAGAGAGAACCGTCGACGACTCGTATCTAAGGATGCAAACGGGTAACTTTTAGGGTATCCTGCACCCCTGTTTAGTAAAAAATTATAATTCTAAACTTGCATCTCTAAAGACTTATACGTGACGCCGTCCATGGAACCAGGAAGTGATGTCTGCCCTCACATGACCACACGATCATCAACCTAGCTATCTATCTACCGTGCCTGTCCCCTACTGCGATCAATGCGCGCGTCTGGACACCATCGGTCGGTTGTCCTGTACCAGTCGTCAGCGGCTATGGCGATATTCACGTGATGATTTAAGCGACTACAGTCTACACGAGTACAGTACGCTACGTACTGCGCGCGCTATACCCTGTACGTACATCATCCATGATTTGCCCCGCCGTATCGCGTCTGGTCAGGACGTTCGATCGATCATGCATGGAGACAGGTTGCTGCGCTCAGTTAGCCACGAACGGCACCCGCGACGCGAACGGCCGGCAGTCGTCAGGGTTCGCACCGGAAAACATTGAGCCGGCCGGTGGTTGCCCGACGGAAAATTATTTCGCCTGCCAATCGAATTTTCTGGACGCGTCTCGATATCTTCTGCGACCTGGGTGGCGATCTTCCGGTTTTGGTAGTACGATTATTAGGCTTGTTCGGTGTGTCAGCGCCATATATCTGCCCATCTCCGTGCACGTCGCCTAAAGTTTGTTTCTATCGATCGATGGGAACACGCGTGATCCACATGAACTTGCACATCGTCTCCCACAAAGGAAGACGGTTATGTTTCTTCTCCTCCCGGCCGGGACCCGGGTCACGTATATAAGCCGGTTTAAATGCCCACGACGGAAATAACCGTACGTACAGTCTGTTTCGCCTGGCCACACCACACCGTTTTGGCGTTTCTGGCCATGTTAGCGCCATTGCCGGAACTGGCCAAGCACCCGTCGCCGTCGTGCTCCGCCGCGCGCGGCTCCGAGCGGAGAAGCGGGAAAGGTTGACGTGCGTGTGTGACCGCGGCGGATCTCGCCGGAACAGCCTCGTGCGCTTTGCTCGCTATGGGCAACCCAACGGATGCCTTTTCCATGCCCCGTTTCCCGTGCACGTACGTCTCGCTCGAGTGCACGCGACGTGAAACTGCATACGTCCGAGTATTTATATGTGGCAATTTTACGTTTTTGTTTAGGGTGTATATATACGTACTTTTGGCAGATTGCAAGTGGTGGTGGCGGCGAAAGATGGGTGCATCATGTGTCACGGCTCACGACCCTCGGTCAAGAATATTAAATTAAAGGTGCCAGGTCAGGTCACACTTGTTTGAAAAAACACCAAGTCATACTAGTGGTAAAACTTGGGTCAAAAGTGAAACGTCGGCTTTAGACGACCGCCACCCTCAAAATTGCTAGTCTTCGATCACACAATGGAATTTGGGTGTTTCTTCGGGTGTAAAGATTGACATTTTTTTGTTGTTAAAATTTCACCAGTTTATTAATAATCATCAAGAGCCGTACAAATAAGACTAAAAGTAATAATATTACAAATAGGTTCATGGACCATCTTGTGACGACTACAAACACTATCACGAGCAAAAGACGCGCCACCGTCCCTGCCTCTCCATCACCGGAGCATGGCAAAGCTACGCTCCTCTCTCCCGTCACTGTAGCAAGAGAGGCAATTTCTGAGAACCTCCCGTCAACCCACCTCACTCGCCAGCGATCCACAGTTTCCTCCGCCTTCGGCGGGTCGCTCGGACGGTGGGAGGTTGGGGAAACTGTGGATCCAAGCTTGTACATAGCATACGGCTTGGTAGGACCCCGGTCGGCGGCGCCATGGAAGTGGAGGTGGCGTTGGTGCGGGTTTTGCTATCGCTATCGGCCTGCTTTCTGTTTCGCATCGACGCTCCCCGGAGCTCCATCGTGCGGCGGCTGACTTCCCCGAGCCCGCCGGTCTACAGATCTGGCACGCTCGTTGTGCCCCGATCGGATCTCGCGTGGCGTAGGATCCGGAGGTTGAAGATGAAGGTGAAGACGGTGTTGACTTCCATCGCGACGATGACGGCGTTCCAGCAAGTAGGATTTACAGATCCGACAATAGGCGACTTCCCGGCTGTCACAGGGGTGGCTCCAATCCAAGGCCCGAGGTGGAGCTGCGGCAGCGGCGCGCCACCGACGGCTCCAGTTCATCGCCTGAGTTGGGATCTAGAAGGCTTCCTTGTACTTTTTTTAGTTTTGGATCTTTCTATAAGAATGATGGGTTAATGTTATCTTCACTTTTCGCGAAATAAATAGAGAGCTTATTGTAGTAGACAAATAAGAAGTCGTTGTGCTAAGACACCAAATGACCAACACACTAGAGCAGCAATCATCGCCAATAATAATATCCGTAAAACAGAAGAAACTGACCTGAACCGCACCAACGAACATGAAAATGGATCAGATCCCAGGAGATCCGCCGGACACACGACTCCACGCGCCCTCCGCTAGCGCTAGACGCACCACCAAAACGAGGATAGGACGGAAGGACCTTATTCTGACTTAAAGATGTAGCCGCCACCTCCATCCTGAGAAAGACAGTGGAAAAAGATTTAAACAAAGAACGATAAACTTTTCACCCGCGAGAGACCCACTCGTCCGCCACACCACCGGAAGCCCCGAGGCCACTGGAGGCAGAGCAGACCGACAACATCGCCTGCGAGAGTACCAAACGTTAGATGGGTTTTTACGCCGCCTCCACAATCGCCTTCTCCTGAGGTACCGGTTCGGTTAGCAAATCACGTGCAATGGTTGACACATTAGGATAGTGGGGTTATGCTACTTATTGGTGTGGAATTTTTTGCTTGGATTTTAGGAAGATGCGTGCATATAAATCTGTATCACGAATATTGTAGTCATGTTTAATCCATTCATACACTTATGCATGTTGAAGATTTTAGTTTCCGGAGAATGTCTAGACCATTGTAGCGTGCTCAATATTTCGTCTCCCCACCCTACCTCTAGCTTAGAGCATCTACACTCTCCCTAAAGGCCCCCTCAAGGGCTATGGGGTGTTGGCGCCCAAAATTACGTCCAGCCGCGCCTCCCAAATGTTATTTCGTGTCGGCGCGACGCGTTTAGTTATCCGGCGCCCCAGGCTGAACCCAATCCACGGGAGGGCAAGCGGGGGTGCCGGATGGAGCTAAAAACAACACGGGCTAGCCCTGTCGGCGACACGTGCCTACAAAGTCGTCCACATTTTGCGTTCCCACCCACCCACCCCCTCCCCCAACGACCACTGCTCTAGCAGATCACCGCTGCTAGCACCCCTCGCCGTCGTCTGCCATTCAGTCCGCTAGAGCCACCGCTGCAGCCGCCAGAAATACTCCCTCACGCCCTCCCAGGTCGTCCCCACGCCCGCCGGCAGCTCCAAGCTCGCCACACAAGCGCTCTACCCACTAGGTGTTCGGCGGTTTGCCAAAGGCATGGATTTGGACGAGTTATAGATGTTGGCCGCTCTGATGGACGATGAAGTCGTCGTTGCTGCTGGCGTCAGAGACAGCGTCGGCGACGACGATCATCTCATGATCATCATATCCCTCCTTGGCATGATCGCTGGCGCCGATGAGAAGCCGACGGCTGGGGGTTCGAAGCCTAGGCGGTTGATGGCCCAAAATATATCGAGCTCGTTGGGAAACCCCAAGAGGAAGGTATGATGAGTACAGCAACAAGTTTTCCCTCAGTACGAAACCAAGGTTATCAATCCAGTAGGAGCAAGGAAACACCCCAAAGGTGTAGCTAGCTGAACGATAGCAGGGCGCACTACCGGTGCCAGCAGCAACGTGGAGACCTGCACAACACAACCACAGAACTCCGTCCCCAACTTGCGATGAGGTTGTCAATCTCACCGGTTTTGCTGAAAACAAAGGATTAAACGTATCGAATGGAAGGAAGTAATAGTTTGCAGAAATTAACACAAAGCAGTAAACAGTTTATAGATTGTATGTAAAAGAAAAGTACCGAGATCCATAGTTCACTAGAGGTGGTTCTCCTTAAGATAGATAACATGCTGGGTGAACAAATTACAGCGGGACAATTGACAAACATCGAGAAAGCAATACAAGCATATACTAATCATCTTGACTCCTTTGAGATTCGATTGGGCATTATACCATTATACATAGACCGCCATCCAACTGCATCTATGACTAATAATCCACCTTCAGGTTATCATCCGAACCCCCTCCAGTATTAAGTTGGAAGCAACAGATTATTGCTTTACGAATTGCGTGTAATGTAAATAATATGATTATTCTATGAACAAAGGATTGTTGTTTTCTCCCTAATAGCAACAGCACATCTAGTACCTTAGAGATTTCTGTCACTTCCCCAGATTACCAGAGGCATGAACCCACTATCGAGCATAAATACTAACTCTTGGAGTTGCTAGCATCTACTTGGCCAAGATAGCCACTAACAACGGAAAGCATGCAAGATCACAAATAACAAAGACATGATAGAATCAATAATCAATCTGAAATAACATCTCAATATCCATCGGATCCCCGCAAACACAACATGTAGAATTACAAATAGATGATCTTGATCATGAACGGAGCTCACAAGATCTAAACATGAAAGCACAAAGGAGGAGAACCAGCCATCTAGCTACTACATGGATCCGTAGTCCAAGGATGAACTACTCACGCATCACACTAGAGGCTTGCATCATGATGAAGAAGGCCTCCAGGGTGAATTCCCCTCTCCGGCAGGGTGCCGAGAAGAACTTCAGATCTCTCCCGATCTAGAGATGGAGATGACGGTGGCTACAGACTCTTTCATGGTTTTTTTATCGGGTACTTAGGGTTTTCGTCCCGAGGGCATCTTATAGGCGGAAGGAGAGGCCGAGGGTCTTTGGGGTCGGCGGACCACCCCGGCAGGACAGGCCTGGCCGCGTGGCGGTGGTGTGGCTGCCCCCCTTCTCCGTCTCGATATACGGCATCTGATGACTTCCGAAAAAATAGGCACTTTGGCTTTTGTCCCGTCCAATTCCGAGAATATTCATTTTCTGACTTTTCTGGAACTAAAAATAGCAGAAAACAAGCAGATGGCACTGTGGCTCTTGTTAATAGGTTAGTCCAAGAAATCATATGAAAAGTACTCCAAAGTGTGGACAAAACACAAGAATGGAATAAGACAAAGAAATCATATGAAAGTGGATAAAACCAAGCATGGAACATCAAAAATTATAGATACATTTGCAATGTATAAACATCCCCAAGCTTAACTCCTGCTCGTCCTCGAGTAGGTAAGTGATAAAAAGAAAGAACAATTTTTGAGGTGACATGCACCATCAAAGACTTGATCAAAGTATTTGTAAAGCATTTAAAGCCGGGATCATAGTACTTCAATCATAACATGAAAGACAAAGTTCTAGCAATAAGACAAAGAAACTATGATGCAACATGAAAAGGCACAAATAAAAGATTTATGAATAACAATGCTTTGCAAGACGTTTATTTGTTTCACATAAAGAAAACATAGCATAATAGTATTCAGCTTGTACCTCATAGAGTAGCAAATATAAATGCATAGGACACCTTCAAAGTTCATAAGAGTGACTAGATACAAATAGTTTAAAACAGGCAATATCAAGTTATGCATCAATCAACTAGTCTTGGGACAATGCACATAGAACTAAGAATGGCCACTATGCTCTCAAAGTAGGTGCATAAAGGTAGAAGGTGGAGACTCAATATAATGGTGGAAGAAAGGCCTTCATAAAAGGAAGTAGGGATTCAAGTCTCATAAAGAGCTTCCAAAAATTATGGTACTTATAGCTTTCAGCTCTCATTTCCCCTATCATAAGCATCTTGAAAGGTGATTAAGGTTAAAGTGACACAACTAAGAGGATATGCTTGACAAGTTATAGACCGAAATCTCATGCCCCTTACTTACGAAGACCGAACCTCATGCTACTCAACTATAGTCACAAGTAAGCTCTTGTCACTATAAGTACATATGTATCATAAAGAACCGCCAACGGGGTACCCCTTGCACATGATACAGGAGCTATCCCATAATCAAAATGACAAGGCAAGCAGACAATGAGCATCTTAGCGATCTTTTTATTTTCTATTTGCATAGGTTTTTATTGAGGATGCTTCATAAAGTGCTCATTATGGTGATGCTGCAAGTTTCCACCATGATTAGGCATGGCTTAGGCTAGCGGCCCAGGCGTTTCTCTAACACACATACAAACTCCATGATCTTACAAGTTCCACTTTTATTTCACACCACCGGGATCCATAAGAAAAAGAACATGATATCAACGGGGTACAAAGTACAAGTGCAATGTTGAAAGCGTTCCCCATGATACATGGTTATGCTAATTTCAACTTATAAAGCGCAAGCATATACGCAACAAAGAAGAACCCAATGGTTCAAGTTTATTAGATGCAAAAAAGTAAAGTGTATCATCAAGTTCGTGAGAGCTTTAATCACTAGTTTTCTCATAACAAGTTTAATTTGGAAGGTAAACAAAAGCATGAATATACTTGGAATAGCATAAGCTAGTAGGTAGGTATGGTGGGCTCTTTGGAATAACTTGGTTTAGGGAGTTGGATGCATGAGTGGAACTCATACTTGGTTGTGGAGGCTAGCAAAAGACTAGGAGCGACAAACTAAGAGAGCAATAATGGCCATAATCATGCAGAGCGACAAAACATCATTGATCAAAGCATAAAGTGATACTACAAGTTGAAAACTAAAGGATCATAAAGGCTATGTGACTTGAGATAGTCATAACATGGTGTGAGCATGTGCCAAGTCAACCCAAATAAAGCATCAAAGGAGAATACCACTATACTATGCTTTAATATGCTAAAACAACGCATGATTCATCCAAGGCACATTAAGCAATCTCAATTGTTTATAAAAAGTCATGCTACATCAAAGAATACTAAGCATAAAGCCAAAACAATATCAAGCATGGCATGACAGAGCATAGGCCACAGTCAAAAACAAGCTCTTTTTACCACATAAGTATGAGCTTTCCTACTCTTTTCCAAACCAAACCAAACTATTTGCAAACGAATGTATGAAAGAGGGGGTCCAACCAATTTATTCAGAAAACTAAGAAAACCAAAACGAAAACGAAAAAGAAGACGCTCCAAGAACTACACAACTATGCATGAAACAATAAAAATGAAGTGTTTGGAAGAAACCTGGGATTTTTATTGATAAAGAAGGGGATGCCTTGGGCATCCCCAAGCTTTGACGCTTATACTTCTTGGATATTTCTTGGGGTGACACGCGTGGCATCCCCAAGCTTGAGCTTTAGTCCATCCTTCATCTCATTACTCATTCCTTCCATACACCTGAAATTTTCCTTCATACAAAACTTCAGACAATCTTTATTAGCAACATTAGTGCACTCAAAATAATAGGTCTTAAGGTTCAGTTCTAACACCAAATAAACTTCCATTAGAACACCAGCTACTGTAGCACTTCCCTCAAAAAGCTCAATTCCCCAAAAAAACTCAAAAAGGAACCAACAAAAAGCAAATGCAGAAAATGGCAGAAATCTGTCAAAACAGACCAACAGGTAAAGACGAATTTTTTCGAAGACCTTATGTTGCTCAAATCAAAAAGTGTTGAACTAACGAAAGTTAGATAACAACCTGGGGCAGAAGCAAAAAAATTCACGCCTCAAAAAGACGTTCAGAGATTTTACACGGATTTTTATGGTGAAGCAGAGAAATCTGTTTCGGGATAGCAACTTTCCCAATCATTACTTCTCTCTCATTAGAGGTTACTCTTGGCACAAAAAGCAAATAAAAAGGATAAGGAGCGGTTATTACTGAAGTAATAACTTCCAAGACTCATCTAAAACTTTTGGGTTATCTCCCAATAAGTACTTTTCTTTAACGCCTTTAAGTTAGGCATAAGAAGCAAGAAAGAATCAAGTGTTCTCAAATGAAGAAGCATTAAGACCAAATTTATTGCCCTTACCTCTCTTACTTTTATTCTTAACCTTGGGGAAAATATGATTGTTTGGTGGACAAGAAAGGTGCGTGCTCCCCTTTCCCACATCTATTATTGCTCCAAGGAGTTCTAATAGGGACCTTCCAAGTATAATTTGTCCTTTTTCTGCACATTCAATAACAAGATAATCAGTAGAAATCATTTTCCCAAGGATCTTTATAAACACTCCTTCAGCTATTGCATTAGGTAATATGGTAGCATTATTAGCAAGAGATGTTTCTTTTCCTCCTTCAGTAAGCCCCCAAAGATTCAAAGATTCATAAATATTTTTGGGCATAAGACAAAATTCAGAGATATCACAGCGGGTTTGAAAAGTTTCAGTGTTTATCTCAATCTTTACTGTAGGGAGCCACTTTGATGGTTCAGAATTTATTGGAACATAATTATGGTGCTCCCTAAGCGTATTATAGCAATCTTTTAAGCTAGTAGTGCTAGTCTCAAGAGTGTTCAATCTAGCAAATATTCTTGCGAAAGAAATATCAGTTTGGCTAGGAAAGTTGTAAGTCAGGATCGATTTCTTTATAGCATTAATAGCATCATCCTCATTATATTGGAGGAAATCTCCTCCCACAACAGCATCTAAAGCATATCTATAGCAAAGAGCACTTCCAAGGTAAAAACTGCTAAGGAACAAACTTTGAGTCATTTTAGGCTCAGTTTTTTCATGTAGATCAGAGATTCTAGACCAAGCTTCCTTGAAACTCTCTTCAATTCCTTGTTTAAAAGTGAAAATCATTTCCTCGGGTGACATAGTGACTGGAGCAAGGCTAGACATAATAGCAACTCAAGATAGGAACTAATTTTTTTGTGTTTTCAATAAAGAAAGCAAACTAGTCAAACTGTTTTTGATAAAGAAACAAGCAAAGAAAGCAAAACGAAACTAAGAAAAACAAAAATAACAAAGTAAAGAGATTGGTTATGAGGGACTCCCATTGTGAAGATGTCCTTGACTCCCCGGCAACGGCGCCAGAAAATATGCTTGATGGCCCAAAATATATCGAGCTCGTTGGGGAACCCCAAGAGGAAGGTATGATGAGCACAGCAGCAAGTTTTCCCTCAGTACGAAACCAAGGTTATCAATCCAGTAGGAGCAAGGAAACATCCCAAATGTGTAGCTAGCTGAACGATGGCAGGGCGCACTACCGGTGCCAGCAGCAACGTGGAGACCTGCACAACACAACCACAGAACTCCGTCCCCAACTTTCGATGAGGTTGTCAATCTCACCGGTTTTGCTGAAAACAAAGGATTAAACGTATCGAATGGAAGGAAGTAATAGTTTGCAGAAATTAACACAAAGCAGTAAACAGTTTATAGATTGTATGTAAAAGAAAAGTACCGGGATCCATAGTTCACTAGAGGTGGCTCTCCTTAAGATAGATAACATGCTGGGTGAATAAATTACAGCGGGGCAATTGACAAACATCGAGAAAGCAATACAAGCATATACTAATCATATTGACTCCTTTGAGATTCGATTGGGCATTATACCATTATACATAGACCGCCATCCAACTGCATCTATGACTAATAATCCACCTTCAGGTTATCATCCGAACCCCCTCCAGTATTAAGTTGCAAGCAACAGATTATTGCTTTACGAATTGCGTGTAATGTAAACAATATGATTATTCTATGAACAAAGGATTGTTGTTTTCTCCCTAATAGCAACAGCACATCTAGTACCTTAGAGATTTACTCACTTCCCAGTTACGGAGGCATGAACCCACTATCGAGCATAAATACTAACTCTTGGAGTTGCTAGCATCTACTTGGCCAAGATAGCCACTAACAACGGAAAGCATGCAAGATCACAAATAACAAAGACATGATAGAATCAATAATCAATTCGAAATAGCATTTCAATATCCATCGGATCCCCGCAAACACAACATGCAGAATTACAAATAGATGATCTTGCTAATGATCGTATCTCACAAGATCTAAACATGAAAGCATAAAGGAGGAGAACCAGCCATCTAGCTACTACATGGATCCGTAGTCCAAGGATGAACTACTCACGCATCACACCGGAGGCTTGCATGATGATGAAGAAGGCCTCCAGGGTGAATTTCCCTCTCCGGCAGGGTGCCGGGAAGAGCTTCAGATCCCTCCCGATCTAGGGATGGAGATGACGGCGGCTATAGACTCTTTCGTGGAGTTTTGGTCGGGTACTTATGGTTTTTGTCCCGAGGGCATCTTATAGGCGGAAGGAGAGGCCGAGGGGGTGCTGGGGTCGGCTGGACCACGTGCGGGCTAAACTGGCAGTGGCAGTGGTGTGGCGGACCCAGCCCTTCTCTGTCACCGATTCGACATCGATGACTTTCGAAAAATAGGCACTTTGGCTTTTGTGCGTCAATTCGAGAATATTCATTTTCTAACTTTCCTGGAACCAAAAAGCAATGAGAAAAATTTGGCACTATGGCTCTTGTTAATAGGTTAGTCCAAGAAATCATATGAAAATTACTCCAAAGTGTGGACAAAACACAAGAAAGTGGATAAAACCAAGCATGGAGCATCAAAAATTATAGCTACATTTGCAATGTATCAGCGGTGCAAGAGCAAACCGAGGTAGATGATGGATGACTATTGCGTGCTCTACGCCGACTACTTCGCCGACTACCCATTGCATGGCGACATCACATTTCGGTGGTGTTTCAGAATGTGCCGGAATCTTTTCCTGAAGATCGTTGAGGAATTGAGAGAGTTCGATAACTACTTCAAACTGAAGAGAGACACCATCGGCACGCTTGGTTTCTCCATAATCCAAAAAATGCACAGTTTCTCTCCGGATGCTTGCATATGGAATTGATGGAGACACATAGGATGACTACCTCCGCATGCCCGAGTCCACAACCATCGACTGCATGT
The DNA here is from genome assembly GCA_023614405.1 of Avena insularis. Classification (NCBI taxonomy): domain Eukaryota; kingdom Viridiplantae; phylum Streptophyta; class Magnoliopsida; order Poales; family Poaceae; genus Avena; species Avena insularis. The sequence goes on from JAJUPC010000458.1 coordinate 127,322, forward strand.
ATAGGTTTTGCAGGGCAGTTGTGGCAGCGTATGGGAAGAAATACCCGAGAACACCCAATGCAGGAGACACAGCTCGGATCTTGGAACAGAATGCAGTACAGGGTTTTCCAGAAATGCTTGGAAGCATTGACTATATGCACTGGGCATGGAAGAACGGTCCATTCGCGCACCAGTGCATGTACAAAGGTCATAAAAGATCATAAAGTGCGGTACTTGAGGCTATGACAGATCGGGATCTATGGATTTGGCAAGCTTTCTTCGGTATGGAAGGATCGCACAATGACATCAACGTGTTGTAGTGTTCAAATGTGTTTGATAAGCTTGTTGAAGGAAGAGCTCCTCTACTGCAGTTCGAGATCGATGGCCACTAGTATGACAAGGGTTATTACTTGGCAGGTGGCATCTACCCAAGATGGTCAACATTTGTAAAGACAATCTCAAACCATGTTCCTAGAGGAAATAAATGTTGGTTTTTCCAACAACAGGAGGCTTGCAGGAAGGACGCGGAGAGGGCAATCGGTGTGCTGCAAGCTCGATTTGCCGTTGTCAGGTACCCTGCCCTTACCTGGTCGAAAGATTAGACATGGGAGTTCATGATTGCCTGTGTGATCTTGCACAACATGATCATTGAGAGCGAGTGGGAGACTCCAATGTTTGACACTTAACCGTATTATCGCCAAGATCCTCTTGCAGATATTGACCACCAAGTGCCACCTGTGTTTGCTTTTTTTTTCTTGCTAGGCGGCAAGAAGTTCGAAACATAAATACTCATAGTCAACTGCAAGATGATCTGGTGAAGCATTTGTAGAGGCTAAAAGGATCCAACTAGTTTGTTTATCTGTTTGCCTTTGTTTGCTATATTGAACATTTTGAATTGTTTGTTTAATTTCATGAACTTGTAATAAGTTTGAATGTTCAATTATCTATTTTCTATATTTAACTTGTTTAAATTACTTGTTTTATTTGATAAACAAACTTGTTGATTTGATAAACAAACTTGTTGATTTGATAAAAAAACTTATTTTTTTTTATGGGGGACACGGTTGTGAGCCAGCACCCCCGCCCCCAATTCATCAGTCTATCCGGCGCCCCCTTCCCATATGGACCAAAACACGGCCACGCCGGATGCCGTGTGTGGGGACGAGTGGAGATGCTCTTAGTTCGTTGGCGTCAGTGGCAGATGTAGGATCGAATCAGAGGGGTGCCTAACTCAATGTTCCTCGCTTAAATATCAGGTATATGTAATTTTGACACATATAATACACATAAAATTAAACTAACCACTATAAGATAAAAAAATCTGTAATTTTTAGGGGGTGTCGTGGCACCCATGGCACCCCATCTAGATACGTCCTTGGTTGGCATGCGAAGCGGAAGCACAAGGGCGTCTTAATGGACAAATATATATGGCATTGCTTCATCCCCACCCCATAACTATTGTAAAGACCGACGAGGCATCACTAACCGTACGATGATGCCACTGTGCCACTACTAACTACTCCCTCCGTTTCAAAATACATGATGTTTTAGCTTTTGTGAAATGAATGTATCTACACTTTTTTAGCGTGTAGGTTTTGGACAAGTGATAGAATAATGGGGTAAATATCGTGGATGTTGGGGCGAGGTGGCCGTAGACGTGAAGGACTGAAGATTTATCAAGGTGATAATGGATGGATCTATGATTGAAAATGAGAGAAAATCAAGCTAAGTAAAGCTCTACAAGTAGGAACAATGACCGTAGATAAGAGGGGTTTGTCTTTTTTGGGCGTTAAGTTCATGATGTGCAGATACTTTTCGATATGTAACATTAAGGTTACAATGTTATCTCATAATTTGCAGATAAATAAGAGCATCTTCACTCGGCCCCCCTATATGGGCTCCGGTGGCATGTTTGCCCATATGGGAAGGCGTCGGCTATTGTTTGAATTTGGGGGAGGGGAGGGGGGACAGTGTTCCCAGCCACGCTCCCAATAGGACGTCTACCATCTATTTACATATTCATATATAGGTAAAATAAAGGGCGATGAAGGTAATCCTAATCGACTATGCCACTTCCACTACCATTGTCGCCGTCTTCTTCATCGACGGCATCCGTCGTGTCGACGTCATCCTCCTCCGTGTCGGAATCGAGGTCGACGATCTCGGCAACCTCCGCCCTCCTCATGAATTCTTCACAGCGTGACGCGTCGATAGCGGTGTAGATCATACGTCCAGGCACTGCCTAGAAGCACTGCCTCTATTCGGGGTTGCGCAGATCCGGGTGGAGCTGTTTCCGGTGAGCTCGACACAGCGCAAGCTCCACCTTCCGCTCCTTCCTGAACCGCTTCGGCCAGTACGCGCTCGTGGGCGAGTACCGAGCCATTTCCCTCTTCCGCTCCGGCAGCTAGCGACGACGCTCTTCGATCTACACCGCCAATTCGATGCCACGCAAGAGCGGCGCCATGGGCACACCGGCGTAGCTGAGCTCGAAGCTGGCCAGAGGCCTCGCGTGTGGCACCGCGAGGATGTCATAGTGGGCGAACATCCCGACCTCGTAGAAATTGAGGTTGGGCCTCTCCACGGCGGCGGCGTGAGGGGGAGTGAGGGAAGGAGGGCGGCTAGATATAGCAGGGAAAAGGGCGGGAAGCGGCGGAAAGGACGGGAACAAAGGGGCTCGTGGACGAGGCGGCTTTCCCCCACTGCCAGGTCTAGCCCGCGGCGTTTTTAGCTCCATCCGGCGCCCGTGCTAGCCCCCTTCCCCCCATCTGGCGTCCACGCTAGCCCCCTGTGGGTTGGGTCCGGCCTAGAGACGTCGGATAACAAAATAGACCATGCCAACGCCAAAAAAGAATTGTGAGTGATGGGTTGGACGTGATTTTCAGCGCCGGCACCCCCGAAGCGCTTTAGGGGACTTTAGTAGGACCCCAAATGGAGATGCTTTGAGCGTTGTGAGCATTGGTGCAGAGGCAGGCTCTCCTTCTCTCTTCGTTGGAAAGAAAAAAACAGATAGTTGGATAGCTAATTACCAAATTTCAATATCACTAGCAGCTGGCTAGGGTACTGCCATCATCATCATATTGTGAAAGGACAAAAAAAAATTAAATGCATAAAGATATGGCCCTATTTTATAAGTTCGTCACGCCATTCACATGCGCAATTTGCTGTACACCCTACCCGCTCCTCCGTCTCCCCTCCCCCCTTTAGCTCGGAGCTCTCCCGTTTCCTCTAATTTTATTTTCAAGTCCCTTTCCCCCGCCCCCTAGCAAGAGAGAGAGAGGGGAGAGAGGAGCAGTTGGTTGGGACCAAGAGGGAGATGGATCTGCTGGAGAGGAGGAGCACTATTAAGGCGGAGGAGGGGGAGTCCCAGCGCAAGGAAGGGGAGAGGAAGGAGCAGCAGGAGACCCAGCAAGGACAAGGACTCACCAGACCACCGCTCGCCAACGGCAGCAGCAGCAGGTAGCCTTCTGTCCCCTCCTCGCTTCCCCTAGCAAACCGTGTAGGATTCTTCCAGTATTTCGCGCCTATCGGTGTGATTTTGCCGGATTATCGGTGTTCTTCCCGTTCCTCTCTCGCTTTCCCTGTTCTTCTTGACGCGCTTTCACGGTTGGCACCTCGAGGTCCGGTGCTATCGCGGAGGAGCCCTTGCTCTTGCTGTAGCCGTGTAGAACCGAAATTGGATGCGGTGGTTCTTTGTTAGGTGTTCTGCGCAGTGCGCGTCGGTGCGGATTCAGGAATGCGTGTTCTTTCCTGTTCTGTTCATCCACCCTCCCAACTTTAGTCCCCTGTTCTTGGGAGGAAACAACTTTTTGCTCCACTTGCTGGTCTGAAGTCTTGGAGTTGGATAGGATAAAATTAGGGCGGAATTTTAGGGGCACGTGTGCTTATCTGGGTCGCAGGAAATCTGGCGTTGCCAGCCCTTAACCTTCATGGTTGATTTTATGTCAAGAAAAGACTCGTTTTTCTCTTGTCAATAAAAACAGTTTTTACACACCCTCGGCAGTTTTGCTCTTGAAGAAATTTGCCCAAGATGGGCACAGATCCAGCCAGCCCTTTCCCCTCACTGGCTCACTTTCTTGTTCTACAATTTCTTGAAAGCTTTATAAAAAGTTTTTGGTTGTTCAACTGCTTAGTTAGGTTCGCAGTGGAGAGAACTCTTCAGGTCACTTACATTGCTCTTTGTGATGTACACCTAGGGACATCTTTTTTTGAGAAACATGGGAGGAGGCGTAGATCTGGTTAAAGTTGAGTTCAGCAACCAGATAGCTTTCATAAACATGCAACATAGGAAGGGAATATTTGCGAAAAAGAACTAACGAAAAAACAGACAGACTTCTGCACATGTTTACTTCAAGACCAATTGCTAAGCTGGGGACCAACGACAGTCTCTGGCCAACCTATTCACAACGTCGTCAAACTAGTCCATCAGACATCTCCTGCCATGTTAGGACCTTTTTTGCCTATCTTCTTGTGTTGCAAGCGTGCAAATGGCTGATATTTGTTCCGGGCTTTTCAGCATATTTGTAGGCTGCAGTGCTGTTTACAATATTCAGCTATTTACCACACCTGTGGCACATTAATTTGTTCTGCCCATAGTATCATAGAATGTTATCTTGTATGGTTTGTCTATTGTTTATCTGTCATTGGTTTACATACAATTAATTGGTTATGTGCTAGGCTGCTGTACAATGATGGTCCCTTGATTAATTTGACTCAACAAGGTTGGAGTCAAAAATAATCCGTGACGCTAAAAATGCGTCACACTGAATAAATGTTTCTGTGTTTTCCTGAATATATAGGTCTAATATTTGCAGGAATTTAGATATGTTATTTCAAACAATGCTGGAAAAATACAATGAAGTCCACTGCGTATTATTTGCTAGGCCATGTGCTTAGGATGGAACAGTAGTTATGTGGGTCCATCAACCTTGTACAGTCTTTGAAGCCTTTGAACTAGTCAGACAAGTAATTGGACAGTAGGCCGCACATACCCGTCCACCACGTCTTGAATAGTTCAGAGTGGACCACAATTCCAATCATAGATTTCTGTTGTTTGATCACACATCACGCAGTACCGATTTTGTTAGACTCAGAATGACCAATTATCGATGTACTTCAAAACATCGACTTGGTATAGAATTTGAGTAGTTTCTAGAATTTGCTCATTTTGTTACTCTGAACATAAAATGGTCTTGAAGTTCAAATTTTGTATATAGTTATTATAACTCATGAATTATATCTCGAATTTGTTTTGGTTTTTCTGTGACTTTGGCTAGTCTTTGCGTACCCATGATTGCACGCAAGTTCTCGGTGCATAAGGATCCATTGAATATAATGTATACAATTACTTCTTCGATGCCTGCTTGCAGATGTAGTGTGTAATAATGTTGTTTCCACATGCCATTAATTCACTCAAACGAAAAAGATGGCAACATAGTGCTGGGGGTTCCTAGATAACCGAACTTTGTGTCAGTGAGCTAACTTGGCCTCCAATTTCACATTGCATTTTGCCCTTTCCTGCCATTTATTTCAGCCTATACAATCTGTCGAGTGCTATGTGTGATGTGCCTGCTAAATTTGCAGTACATTCATGAAGTTATGTGATTTAATTTAATTTTGAATTGCATATTCTTACTAGTTTTGCTTTTGATAATTAGGCCTGGAATGTTGCCAATGTCGAGCCCCCCTGCTAATCCTACGCAACTTACCATTTTCTATGGTGGATCAGTATGTGTATTTGACTCAGTGTCTCCAGAGAAGGTAGTATTTACATTTCTTACATATATGATGTTCTTGTGCTAATTGTTCAAACTGTATGCTAACGTGCTACCTGTGACATTGGCATTAACAGGCTCAAGCCATCATGCTCATTGCAGCAGCATCTGCTGCAGCCACAAAGAGCAACATTGCTAATGGTCTTAAGCCTCTAGTGATGCCTGCGGCCAATGCTGCAGTCTCCCCTGTGCTTACACGGTCACCCTCACTACAGAGCACTTCTGTAGCAACTGGACAACTTCAGGCTCTCGCAGATCCTAGCTCGATTTGCAAGCTTCAGGCTGGTGAGCCACTAAATCTTTTTATGAGATAAAAAAAATAGGATGTTTCGATTGCTGTTGATGTCATCTAACATCTTATGTAAAAAATATTACCTGTTTTGCAGATCTCCCCATTGCCAGGAGGCACTCCCTTGCGCGCTTCCTGGAGAAACGTCGTGACAGGTCAGCATGAATGAAGAGTTGAAGTAGCACTCAATGTTTATCTGGGGTGTATTATTAGTATCATCCCTCCTTACTTGTAGGTTTATGTTTCCACATGTTGTTTATGGTGTACCGCATTATTCGGATATGCATTTGTATGATGCCAAGTCATGAAAAGTTGAAAACCAAGTCTTTCTCTATGGTCATATCAAATTAATCAATTTGACTTCCAAGTCTACTTAGAAAATTGTTCTATTTTCAAGTTGAATGTTCTAGCACGAGAACTTTGATATACATGATTTCCAGTCAAGTGCTCCATGATCATGTGATTGCATGATGCGCTGAAAATGGACTTGCAAGATACGAAACATTTTCTGTAGTTTTAGTAATAAGAAAACCTAATGATCTAGTATGTAAGATGTGTTTATAGGTGGGTCACCACGGAGCATTGTTTCATAATATTTAACATAGCAGCTCGTAGCCTTGATATGGGTTACTGTCTGTACCTGTTCTCGATTGTCTTAAATTTGTAGCTGTAAACAATTTCAGTTACTTTCTTGTGGTGGCATGAGCTGATTAAAGGACGATATCATGAACGCAGGGTCGTGAGCAAGGCTCCTTACAGCGCCGCGAAACCATCAGAAGGCATGGGGGCGTCCGGGATGGAGGTAGCCGCGGAGGGCAAGGCCCAGTGAGCGGAACACAGCACGCCTGACGTTCAGAAAGCTGATGTGATGTTACACCCTTAGAATTGTCGTGATAATAATAATTCGACCAGGACCTCTCTATTGCCATTGTTCTGTTCTCGTGCCAGTCACGCGCCCTTAGTTTGCTCTGCCATGAACTTAGTTTACCCCACCGATCCACCGAACAGAATTGCTGTGATATATTGTCACTGTAAATCGTGTGTGTGTGTATCTGTCTGACTGCTACGTTTGATCCTGTAGTCAATGATACCATCGTCCCTGTTTCAAATGTTTCTGTTGGTTTGGAAATGTGGCTATTTGTTCTGTTGGAACAAGAGCTGTGGATGTTGGTTCTCGGTATGGTCTGAAGATCTGTTGCCGCTTTTGCTTGATATGAAACCGCGAAACAAAACCCCGAGCCTCAACCACTCGTGCTACTGGCACTAGAATATGGACCGCATGAGGTTTCTGATGCCGCACTCCTAAGTTCTGCGGCTGCGAATCGAAACAAAAGCACTCCTTCTAAGTGATGCCAACATTGCCGATCAACTAAGGATTGGGCGCCCAGTTGGTCCTGCAACATGCGACCACGACAAACAGCTATGACGACGCACCGCTTGGAGCCATGCTCAGAGAAGTGCAGTACATGCTCTGCTCCGGCTTGCTTTCATTGAGCATAAGCCAACCCAGACCATGAACTGGCGGCGCTGGGTGCTGTTGAGCCGCTAGGTTACCTCAATGCCGACCAAAGTTAATGGAATGCGTGCATACCATGTACTCCCTCCGTTTCAAAATATAAGACATCTTATACTCTCTAGATTCGGATGTATCAATATACAAAAACATGTCTAGATACATATGAATCTAGACAAACCCACGTCACTTATTTTAGAACGGAGAGAGTATTTTGAAACGGAGAGTAGTATGTAAAAATAAATAAAGCAATGATGGAGTTCTGGTGTTGCGTTTCTGCACCAGCGAGCTGATTCTGTTCGCAGAGGCAGCTGTCCTCACTGTACTACTAGCGACATGGTCCATATCTTCTGGAACCTTACAATAGAGGGAAGACGAAAATGTGCACCAGTATCATGTTCTCTGAGGCAAGCACCAGTTTCATGGTTACTTGGCCTCCTTTATACATAGAGTTGCGTCCATAGTAACACGAAACCAATCCAGAGCTCCGTCCAATGATCCACATCCAACTGATTTTTTTTTTTTACAGAATCCAACTGCATTGTTGCTGCTATAAGATGGGCATTCACACACGATCTTTCCAGATTATTGATTTCTCGCATGCTTTCCATAGTTCGCTACATCATAACAACATGAGTTCAACAAGGTATAGGTAACCATAGTCAGTCACAAAGATCCTAAAACACAAGGAAAGAACTGCGACAAGCGGTGCTTTGGGAAAAAAAGTGACGCAGAAGTCTCCAAGTCCAGAAGTGCACATGGTAACTACCATTGAATGCACCAGTGCATCACGCATGTGAGCTACGCAAGATCCCATGGAAGTAGCCGCCGACCATGACGAAGGAAAGAAGGGACACCACACCGGCCGGGAATATCTTTCCAGACTTCTTGAAGCGAGATCCCATGACTGTTAGCAGTGCAGCCGATATACCTATGATGCAGAACAAAGATAACGTTATGGTATCGCTTTCCAGTAGTCAGTAGAAGAATCCAAGTTGATGCCATGCCCAAGCAAGGAAGAGAATGACCACAACAAGTATGTATCAGGGGAAAAATAGGAGTACCACATACCTAACCCGATCGACGATGCAAAGACAGGTCTCACTGGGAGTTGAGTGTGGACGAAGAAGAGCACCAGGGCTGATATGCCTCCTGCAGCCAGTGACTTCTGGCTTCCACTCTTCATATACCCCATTACTCCACCAGCTACAGAATTTCAGTAGCACAACGATCAGTTCTTGTCAACAGTGCAACTTGCTGAGAACAGTCAAAACATTATGTTGCACCCATACTAGTGTACTTTCAGCCAAATTCATGTTAAGAATCGTGGCCTATGCCAGTTTCACAGACTTAATAACAATTGACAGAAGCAACTCTAAATACCAAAGGCATCAGATTAGCAAGAACAATACAGCTTTGTTATGAATAAAGGAGACCCTTGTGTTAAATAAAGCCAACCACCTGGAATATGGATGCTAATGATACCCTACTTCCTACGAGAGATAGCCTATATTGTGCTCTTTCGTAAGACCTATATTAGAGGGGGTATTCACTTAACAGTTAACACTATAAGTGGAAACATACATAAGTGGAAAACATTTTTATATACCAATTTTCTCAGCACACCCCAGCTCTATTGTTGTTACGGTAAAAGGAGGAACAGAGTAATCAAGAGAGTGTTGCTGAGCCTGCCTGCTGGTTCCTACAACTATCAAGTCATTTTAATCATTGTCTCATCAAATTAGTCCTTTTAACTTGATTATCAAGGACATAGAGATGTACTATTGCCTAAAATAGATCCAATAAATATGTCTGGTCAAACTAAGGATAATCCACTAGTCATAAGTTCAAATGCCAGGGTGACGCAGTTGTCAGTCCAGTTACCATTTGACCTTCTACGCAAACCCAAGTTGTTGAGAACAGATAACACATTATGTTGTGTGCATATTAGTGTACTTTCAGGTATAGTGCACCGAGTGCAGTAAAAGGTTGTGGGACCTCATAGTCGTATAAGATGGTTGATGGAGCTAAAATAATGTTAGGAATCCTTAGCCCTCTGCTAAGTTTCAGAGACATAATAACAATTGACAAAAGCAACTCTAAATAGCAAAGGCATCAGATAGCAAGAACACCGCATCTCTGTTATGAAACAAAAAGATCCTTGTGCTCATTAAAGCCAACCACCTGGAATCTGGATGCTCACGATACCCTACTTCCTACGAGAGATAGCCTACATTGTGCATGTTTGTAAGCCAATAATTAAACTGAACTGGTTATACATATACAATTTGCTGAGCACAACCCGCTTTAACTGTTTCTATGATAAGAGGGATAGAGTAATCAAGAAAGCGTTGATGCCTATTGGTTTCTACAATTGTGATGTCAATTTCAATCATTGTCTCGTCAAATTAGTAGAGTACATTAACTTGATTATCAGAGACATACAAGATGCACCCTTGCCTAAAATGGAGCCAAGAACATATGTGTCGTCTGATAATCCATTAGCCATAAGCTCGAATACCACGTAGCACGCACGAAATCAAACTTCAGTAACAACAGGATCATGTGAACCATAGTGGTTTGACTGAATCAAATACCGCAGTTTTCTCGAATCTAATCGATCTGGGATGTATCAATAGACAATAGGAAAAAAAAAGGGGGGTAGGTATCATTGCGGCGCTTACCTCCGACGAGCGCGGCGTAGGCGAGGGTGAGCTTCTGCGACATGGAGAGCCCCTCCCCCATCTTCTCCTCTCCTTCTTCCTCTCCACCCCCCTGCGGATCACTGCTTCCTCCGGAACCACCGTTCCCAGATCCCCCGCTGCCGCCTTCCGATCCGCCGCCGCCGAGCTCGGGCTCCTTGGCAGCGACTGCCGCGAGGAGGCGGGCGCCGGGCGAACCGGAGCGGAGCGAGGGGAGGGCAGGGGCGCGAGGGCCGCGCAGGTAGAGGAGGGAGCACTGGGAGGCGGAGATCTGGGCCGGGGAGAGGGCGAGAGACACGAGCAGTGGAGTCGTGGCGAGGGCCATGGTAGGTGCTCGAGCTGGGGTTTTGTTAGAGTGGGGGGTCAAACCTGCTGAGTGCTGGGTTGGGGGCTCGGGGGTGAACTGGGTGATGTGATGGGGAATTTCGTGGTGTCGTGTCACTGTGGGTGGGCCCTGGGTTTTCACTTTTGCGAATCTATGGGTTTTCCATGGTTTTGTTAGACTGATTTCTTTAGATGAAAGGCTCGAAATGGAACCGGTTTTAAATTCACAAAGCCATAAACCAGTTAAGAGAAGTACACATTACATCGACTTACTGGGTTACCAGCTAGACTGATTTCTCGCGCCGCAAGGGGTGTACAGGAGCTCCCCGTTCCACGTACCATCGTGAAAAAAGTTTTTCCCCTCGTCTGGCGACTAGGGTTTTTCCGTATTGTACCTGCGATCTCTGGTCCCCGGCGGTAGGACATTGTGTTCCGATGATCTGACCGGCCCCTTCCCCTCTACAGAGTGCGCTCCTCGGGCTGACCAAGGGGTCGACATGTTCGACTTCCCGGCCTTGGGGTGCGTCTCGGGCTAGGGTTAGGGTTTCTGATAGGGATGGCGGCGGCGCAAGAAAAAGGGGAAGCGAGCGGTGGGGCTGGCCAGGGAGGGTCGGAGCCCGCGCTAGAGGATCTACTGAAAAGTTTGGATATTAAAGATGAGGATATTGATGGTTTCTTTGTGGCAAAGAGCGATGTTGAGACTATGAAGGAGGAGAAGAAGTGGATGGTTGTTATGAAACTCCTATCATCGAAGCCATTTAGCATTGTGTCGCTGAAGAACACGATGAAGTTTGCATGGGCTCCAGCACAAGAAGTTTTCTTCCTTGATATTGAGGAGAACAGGTTTATCATCCAGGCAAGTTGCCTGGGGGACTGGAAGAGGATTACTGAGCAGGGGCCTAGCTGTTTCGAGACCAGGATGTACTTGTGGAAAAATTCGACGGAAGTTGCAGTGCTAGCGTCGTTGAACTGAACCGAATTCATGCTTGGGTTAGGATTCACGATGTGCCAGAGCTCTTCAGGAAGAAACAGTTGATTGAAGGAGTGTCAAAGAGCATCGGTGAAGTCATTGCGGTGGATATGAATGGAACGGGTCTGGATGCTGAGGATTGGGTCCGGGTGAGGGTGTGGCTTGATGTTAGGAAGCGTTTAACGAGGTTTGTATCTCTCAAACCAGAGGAGGGGAGCTCAAGTGATCATGCAAGTTAAATACGAAAAAATCCCTCGTTTTTGTGTTGTTTGAGGACTGCTGCGACACGAACAGGAGGAGTGCGGCACCGGGGAGCATACGCAGGGAGAGATCTGGTTAGGTCTGCGGCTGCTGGCAGATACCTAGTGGAACCATGTGCGACTGCATCGTAGTGGTGCAACGGTTGTTGGCCAGGGGCGGGATAATATTGGACAGCGCTAGAGTGCAATGGGAAGGGTGCTGACCGGTTTGGTCGTGTAGCCGGGAGAGGAGGACGAGATGGTGGACGTGGCGGGGGTTTTGGTGATGTTATGGTTGATACACGCAAGAGGAATTCAACGAAGGCTCGACTTACGAAGGGCAGTCCCAGTAAGACTGTACCGACCGCTGCGGTTGAGGAGAGCTCCGTTGCAATGCTGAACTGGAAGGATGATGGATGGAGTGATTTATGAACTTTAATATTGGAGTGGAAATTTATGAGTATTTTCTAAAATATACTATTTTCCGTCACGATAAGTTGGTGTCTTTTGTTCATAATAATGTCAAGAAAAGAAAAGAGGAAATGATCCTTTATCAGGGAAATTTTGTAAAAGGCTTTCCATAGTAGTATAGGTGTCTTTCTTGACCAAGTTTAAATACAAGAACTGAATGCAGGCCCAATGGCTGGAGTTCAGGGTGCTGAACTCGCCCACCCGAGTTCGAGTCCTGCGCAAAAAAGGGACTCCTCAGGGGTGCTATTTGCGCTGAAAAAGTTCGAAGAGGTCTTGTACCTATCTAACAACGTATAACCAAGAAAGGAATGGTTGCCCGTCGGCAATTTTCTTTTACCTATACGGCGTCAATGAAGCAAGTTCCTATTCCAATACCAAAGCGGCGACTTGCAGATCGAAACCAAAAAATCAAGTGAGTCACTAGGAGCAGAAGAAGACGTCCCAGGCAATATTTGTTGAAATATATTGTCTAGTTATTTTTATTATTTTAGACTGTTGGTTACGTTGGCTAGTGCATGAATTAAATAATATTGCCCAGACGAGAACGTGCCGCCGTCCGGACACGATACACCCAACCCAGGCCGGATACACCCAACCCAGGCCGCCAGGAAATTGCAGCCCAAATTTTCCGTTGCAGTGCAGCCGTCGTGACTAGCAGCACCTACCGACTCCGAACCTGCAAAATTTCCCTCGAGCTCCCACCGTTCCTCTCGCCCCGGCGGCCGGCGACTCGCCCCCCACATACAGCTCTGACCCTCTCCCGAGCACTGCGCCGGCGGCGAATGATGACCCCTAGGGAACCGCAACTGCCGGAGACCCCGCCGGCGAGCGAACAGGTTAGTTGGTGCCTGCCCTGCCCTGCTCGTGTCAGATTCAGTTGAAGTCTGTCAAGTAAATATCCTTTTCGGATTTTGGTCGAGCCGGCGACTTGGTAGTAGTGATTTGATTTCGAATTTAGTATTCGTCGTGCCAGGTTAGTTGGCACTTGCTCCTCCCGTCCCGCCGTGCCGTCCTCCTCAGAGCACAATTTACTTCCTGTTCGTAGTGGGCTAAGAGGGACGGGAACCACGCTGCAATTTCGATATCTCCCCCGGCTTCAGTACTGCGATGCTCTTCCTGCTCCCGCGACTCTGATTCCTCCCCGAATCCGTCCCTTCCTTGCCGTTGTTCGCTTCTTCCTCACGTTTTGTTGCCGACAGCTGCTGGCTGAACCAGCCGGGCCTAGTGCTGCTGGACAGGCGGCCTGGATTGGTTTCTTCTCTTGTAGGTAAGGAAAACTAGCTTGATGGGACGGGTTGTTCCAAGAGTTTCTTGGAGATTCTTCGTTTGCTGGCGCACCGGGCAATAGAGATCCAAACAGTTCTTTTCCCTCCGTTCAGCTAGATGCTCAACTGTGTCCCACGAGAGCGTCTAATACTTGGTTTTGGCTAGGGCTCGAAACCCTTCTCACTTTTGCCTACCTCGCCGTAGATCAACCTTGCGAGTATCAAAACTGTGTGTTTCCGACGAGTCAGTGCCCGCTGACACTGTCAGGAAGAAAATCTTATAGGACCCTCGGTCGTACGCTCCCTCGCTCGACCAACTCAATTGGCTGACACCTGGCAACGCGGATCTTAAAGCAAACAGCCAACTTATCCCCAAAATCCCAATTACTGCTGGTTCTCCCGCACCGTCTTGCCTCTGCTCGACGCCACAGGTGCCTCCTGCCGGCACGGTCCTGCCTCTACTCGACGCAAACGGTGGCTCCCGCTGGCGGGTCCCCTACCGGCGCACCCCTGCCCGCCGTGGACTAGCCCCGCGGTTCTAATTCCGCTTCGTGGCTCTGGCCGGGATCAGATTGGTCGGTGGCCGGTCGATGGGGGAGGACGTCGTCACGCCATTGGTGAAGGGAACGCTGGGGTGTGCGCGGCGCCGGACGCTGACATACTTACCTGGCTATAATGGGAAGGGCTTACCAATAGGATCAGGACTCGTGACATGGTAAAATAGCAAATATCTAACAGTTGGACCAACTAACCTTTACAAGTTGGACCAAATAACCCTTACATGTGGGACCATTTTTTAAACCATTCTCCCATGCATCTTTTCTTATCCACCTAAATGACGGCCACGCATATTCCAGTGTGGTACATCTACCTTTTCTTTTCTATCCCGCAGCAAGTATAAGACAAGATAGGGACCAAGATCTAATTCTCTTCTTGTTTCCGCGACAAACCTCTCAGTCAACCTCGCCTCCACAACTTCACATCATGCGCCTGTCCACTCCTATCTCTGTGGTCAAACGAGATTAGTCATGTCTTTATCAGGTAAGCCATGCTTGCTTAATCCTAGGTAGGAATTTAGTCATGTTTTAGGTAGGGAAGGATGCAGGGTGGCGTCCTGCTTGGTTAGCTTAGTTTATAATCCGTTAAGATTTAGTGTTTTTTAAGTATCTCTTCAGTATGTTGGGGAGATATTATCTTAAATGCTTTGGATATCCCTCGATTTCTTTTATTCCTCGTTATTTATAGGTTCCAGTGCCAGGCAAAGTAGAAATCATGGACAGTTCTAGTGCCAATGTCAACGATGATGATAAAATATGCTATAGTGGCTACTCTGAAACTGATAGTGAGGAAGAAGCCATTGTGGCTACAAGGGGTAAAGTTATATTTGGATTGTAACATTGAATTTCACTATGCAACAATTTATTGCTCTTTATATTTATTTTTTCTTTCATGTAGTTCCTTGTAATGAGAGGATTGCAGAAAGTTTTGAAAGGTACATCGTTTATGGCAACTCCGTGGTTTTATTACACAGAAGGTGGAATTTTCTTGATAAAAATGTCTCCGAGATCAAACATGACATACCATTCTATGTATGCGAGACCACCTCGTCTATGGTCAACGAGGGCAAGATGGTAAGAACTTTTAATCTCATTTCACCAACTAATAAGTCATAAACTTCTGATCATTGGTGTTCCGTCTGCATTCAGTGTTTCTCACAGGATTACAGTCAGAATTTCTTGAAACAATATCTGTATAATGATATACCTCTGCGCGTCACCAACGAGTTTAACCTAATTCATCGTCAAGTCAAGATTGGGATGATGCAAGACGGGCGTGCGGTCATCACTAGAAACTGGGATGAAGTAGTTAAGGACACGCAACTCCTAGAAGGCGACATGGCTATTTTCTGGTTCAAGGAACACGACGGAAATGGTTTACGTCTCAACATGTTTAGCGGTATCCCGCTATACCGTTAAGACGGGTCATGTCAGAATATATGTGAAACTCTAGTCATAAAAACTAGTGGGGTGTAATAATGCTATTTGTACCAAGTTGTAGTTCTGTCGAATAGTAGAGGTTTCACTCAACATTTGCAGGGAGAATTTTAGTCAACATTTGAAAATCAACATAACTCATGCATGATACAAAACTCGAGAAAACGTGTCCTTACATATTAAAACTCAGGTTTTGCATTTTTACACGCAACTAGGTCACATAAAAGGACTTTTTGCAGTGGTTTTACAATATTTTGATTTTTAAAAATGTGGTCCATTTTGATGGCATGTGCAGTGATATCAAATGGTCAGACCTTCCAACTTTTTGTGGATAATCCATAACCTGCTTCTTTGGTACCTGAAAATGATTTTTAAATTTTTTCACACAAAAAACAAAACATAGATATAGTTTAAATTTGAGTTTTTTGGAAAGTCAACTAGAACTCATTTAAATGGGCAAAATTAGTTAGAAAGCGAAAAAACCATCATATCCAGCAATTGGGAACGAAACATGGTATACTTTGTGTGAAACGTACATTAGTACCTTTAAGACTCATATTTGTGGTAGTTTATTCACAAAAATGAGTTTTGACACTAGAAAAAAATGAAAAACATTTTTTTATAAAACAACCTTGAAAACTTTTTTTGACAATGTTGTTAGCCATGCCAAGAGGAACTGAAGGTATTGGTTTGCAAGTTCAACAAGTAAAATAGTAAAAGATGCAAAAATTCTATGTTCTGGGTTTATGATTTGTAGAAAAGTAAATTGTAAGAAAGTAAATACCCTTTTCAGAGGAAGTCCAATCATCTATGTTCGGTATTCAGTTTTATCCAGGACGGCGGAGGAGGCTCCTAGGTAGATAGAGTGGGGGGATTAGGGGTCGGGCAGCAGTCAATGATCGGTTTCTTTCCTTTTGGATCGCATAACAGTCCACCCGTAGCACAGTCGTGCAGGTAGGCCTAAAGGAAGACAACAGAGTTCTCGATCGTGGCCTCGCCCTTCTCATGAGTCGCATCGTTTCGCAGGAACCAAGCATGCCAGAGAAGAAGCAGGATTCTTGGTCTGAAGCTTTCCTCCGATCGATCAAGAAGTTGTTGCAGCCAGTCAGTGCCCGTGTATCTGAATTCAGTTTCTTCAGGGAGTGCCCAGAATTCTCTAACGGCCTGACGAAGAGCACGAGCCTTTGTGCAGGAGATGACAACGTGGTAAGCGTCTTCGGTCTGAGTACCACAGATGGTGCATGTGTTGTTTATCTCTATTAGTCATAATTGTTTCACACAGAGGACTACTAGACAATGAAATATCACCATCATTAATAAGAATGTGTTCATTACCATTGTTGGATGTAAGAGATAGGTAGCTACTCCATTCTTTCTCCACTTGTTCTTCCTTTTCCTCTTCTTCTTGGGGTGGCATGGGCATACCCAAGCCTAGGCTTTTGTCATCTCCTTCCTTGGCACTTCCAACATTATCTCTTGCATCCAAAAGGTTAGTGCTCAAAAGAATATATTTGACATAAAAATCATATATCTCATGGTTAATCTTTGGAAAAGGATCCATCTATTTTTTTGGGGTTTTAGTTTTATATAAAATAAAAAGGTAATAAAAATAAACTAGCAATGCAAGCAAGAGTAGAAGCCTAGCGCTACGCTCCCTGGCAACAACGCCAAAAAAGTATCTTGATAACCCCCAAGTGTAGGGGATCACCGTAGTACAATTCGATAAGTATTTGAGTATCGAACCCACGAGGAGCGGAAGGTAAACTATCTATTCTCTAAAGCCCTATAACCCTCTTATTTGGCCTTCTATGCAAAGCTAGGATCTAAGTGTGTGTTTTGTTTTGGTACTAGGTACAAAATAAATAAAATATTTGTTAGTGGAAACTACAAGTAAACTAGTGCAAGTTAAATTGATCTAATAAAGTGGAATGGAGTGGTGGCAAGTTTTATCAAGTAGCAAGTTTCTCAAGTAGCAAGTTTCTCTAAGGGAGTAAATGTTTAGGCAATTATTATTTCATTTATTTGTTTGGTTGTTTATTGTTTCTTCCAGGACGGAGCCTTAATTAGGTGCACCCAAATAAATATGCATACACAAATCCTAAGGCCATGTTATTGAGCAAACATAGGAATTATTGAGACATAATTGTCCCATCATAGCTATAAACTCTAGGGTCCACGATATATGCCCCCCTAAAGTAACTTTATGGACCACGGTTTTCTGTCCTCCACGATCCTCCCCACTCTGTTATATCACGGTGATCACCTTACATTCATTCCCCAACATATGTGTGCACTCATATATTGTACAAGAAGACAATCATAAAAGATAACAACACTAAATGCAACCAATAAATGAACTATTTTACCTTTGCCATAACAATTCACTACTCAAACAAAGACATGAAGTCACAATAGATCAAGGGAAGAAAAATATTGCTTCACACATCATGTTTGCCAAGAGATTGCAGTAGGGGGATGATGGAGAGTTGCTATAGATGGAGATGGAGACGTTCCTCCCCAACGAGAGGAGGCGGCAGCCCGCAGGGCGGCGTTGGCGGTGGATCCCTACGGCGGCGGCTGCCCTAGGGGATGAAGGCCCCTTGCCCCCTCTTCTTCCTTGGAGATAGTGCAGCAATGTAGGAGCTCCTCCCCCTCCTTGGAGGCTTTTAAGAGGGGTAATTTTCATGACTATGGGTGGATGCCTCCAAAAATAGGGTTTCCCTCAATAAATAGTGGTGGAGGCTTCACCGGGGCTCTTCATGGTGACTCCTAGAAAGGCCCACAAGTATCCAGATTCGTGGCTTTTCCGAATTGATCTCATATGGAAAGAGTTTGAATCAACCACGTCACCAACTTCAGAATCCCGAAACTGCTTCTGTACCCTTCCGTAATCGGGACTTTTCTACAACGTACGAACTCAGTTTTGGATGATTTTAGACTCTAAATCCCACGGCTTGAAATTCTTCACAACTTTCATGTTGATCACTTTTTCATTTAACGTCATCTTTAAGATCTTCCGAGTCCATCTTTGAAAAGTGTTCAGCAGGACAGATCCCAGTAAACTCCAAATACTGCCATTTTGAGCGATTTTCTTCCACATTCATCTTTTTCCTACACATCAAAGTGTAAAACAAGAACTTGTGTATTTTTGCAACTATTAGTAGGTTAGTCCTAATAAATATAATAAAGTTGCAAAATAATAAGCATTTTAGCATAATAAACTACAAAGTTCATGTATGCATTTTACATGTATCAGGTGCGGACTGAAAAGATCTAGATGCATGAAGGTGGCGCCTTTAAGAAAAATTTGGACGACACAGTTGTGGCATCTATGATATACCAAATGCCACCACTAAATCGTAGTTGTGACGTTCGAAGGTGGCGAAAACCTAGGCTGTATTGGTTCTGACTCGCCTCGTGGTCCCCACTTAGTGACGGCGTTCACCGTTCGTCGAACGCCATGACTAAGCAATAGTGGCAAAGTTCGACCTTTTCCGAACGCCACCACTAGTTTGTCTTTCAATAGTGGCGCGCATTTTAGAGTAAACCATACCAGTGGTCATAATTCTTTCTCCGTCCCTTCACTTTGGTCCTAGTTTTCTAAAATTGCATGTCTAGGTCCTAAATCTTTCAGAATTGAGTCATGTGAGGTCCTAAACCGGTTTGACTCGAGTTGATCAGTGCCATGTCGACAATAGGGTCCATGACCCACACCAGACACCTTGCATATTTGCTAATAGCCCCCTAGTATTGTATTTCTTCCAAAATTCCGTCCCTGTGGAGTTGGACTTGGCCCATTCAGCCCCACTCAGCACCCTGCCTATCCTTGTCTTCCCCGAATCCCACCATTGGCACGACGCCCTCCCTCCCTCAACCTTGCGCGATGAGGTAGAACCAACAGTCCAGCGTCCTAGGGACCTTGTCAGAGCGAGCAGGAGAGGGATGTGCCGTGGTGGATTTTATTCCCCCCGGCGGCGTAGGTGGACTCCTGGAGCACGTGCCAAGGCAATGAGCAGAGTTCCTCATAGAGCGCACTGCAGAAGGAAGCATGGCGGAGGGCACACGCTGCGGAGGGGATCCCGACTGCAGCAGCGGTGAGCTGCAACAGGGATGTAGCAACGATGCGCGTTGCAGTGGGGATGTGGTGATGGGTGTGCGTTGTGACAGGGATGCCAGCGAGGGGCACACGTTGCGGAGGGGAGCCTAGTGGGGTGCACTGAGGCAGAGATGTCTGCGACGAGAGCATGTTGAAGAGGGGACCGCAACGGAAGTGCGCGCTATTGAGGGGACACCACTGACGGTGGAACGCACTACTAAGAGTTTCTGATAAGGAAGAAAGAGAGGGGAAGGTCGGGTCAGGCGATGATGTGACCTTAATCAGAGCAGCACCTCCGTCGTCTGTCTCCTTCTAAATCGCCAAAGAGGGGTAGGAAAAAAGAGGGACATGTTATTTGGAAGGATACAAATGGGAGGGTCTTTTCGCCAATATACAAGTCTAGCTAGGTCCCGTTGTCGACGTGGCACCGGTCAACTTGGGTCAAACCGGTTTAGGGCCTCGCATGACTCAGTTTTGAAAGATTTAGGACCTAGACGTGCAATTTTAAATCACTAGGACCTAAGTGAAGGTACATGAAAAGAATTAGGACCGCTGACGCGGTTTACTCCGTATTTTATTTTAGATGCCGCTAGAAAAATGAGTGCTATAAGTCTTTTCCTACTAGTGTTTGGAAGGGATATTGTTGGTTGTTCGGTGGTGTAAATTGCCTTTGGCAGTCGAGATGGATTGTTTGGAGGCGGTGAGCATGATTAGAAGTAAAGAAGAGGACAGGTCATTGATGATATTTATCCTACATGAAATCAAGAGAATTCCGGGAGGTTTAGAGTTTAAGGTTATGCACATCCGGCGCGAGCAGAACAGCCATGCTCTATCTAATACTAGATCATAAAAGCGCGCTTTGCCGCGTCCGCCCATAAATTCTGAAAATGTTAGATATAGCGTACAAACTCATAGAAATTGTCATCTCTTTTGGAAAAGGAATTGAAAACTAAATTATTTATAGGAGAGTATGACATGCTACAACTGACTCACAGGCAACCACCTGCATGTGTGCTGATTGGAGGAGTACAGAAGGGTCAATGACAGTGTTAGAAAGAGGTAAAATACGACGAGCGTTGCCATGTCCATCCAATGTAACAAAACAATAATATAATTATTTGGAAAATCTGAGCAGCACAAAAAATTTAGACCAAAATGAACCATTAATAAAGAGTAACTCAATGTTGATGGTGGGATATATTTATTCAAGCTTTAGGTATAGGTTGCAAAATCGACAAGCGTGGAAATGTCATCCAAATTGGCATTGAGCATGTCATTGTGGAAACAAAAGGTTGCCTAAGCAAACATTTGCTAAGAAATATGAATAAGTGGTGGAGCATGTCTGGTTTGTTTTAAGGTAACATGCAATACCTGCTATGGGGAAAACAAGGGAGATGACATTGCCTGACCTTTGTTCAAACCATGTGGATATATGTTATGAATTGATGATTCTGTTGTACATAGCAGCTGTGATTGATTTAGATAATTTCCTGTTAGCCACGTAACATCAGTGTATTTTCACATGACAGCTAACATTATCTGTTTATGCTAAATAAAAGGACAACCTAGACCTAACTTACTATTTAAAAGACACTTGTGTAGTTCATCATAATACTTGAAGATTACTAATTACAATAGACATTCTCGAAACAAAACTAATTACAATAGGTGACATGGTAAAATATGTGCATATAGAAGCAAATGCTCCTTGCCAAACGATCCCCAGGGCCCCTCGCGATACCCCCTCGCGTCGCTCCCCAGGGCGACGCCAGGGGCGACCCCGCTACCGCCAAAAACTCCTCGACAGGATCCAATCGCTGCCGCTGCCGCCGGCCCTCGGCGCGGTGGCGACGGGCCTAGCCGCCGAAGGTGGCTGGGGGATGGTGCGTCGGAGGCGGAAGCCGGAGCTGCTGGGGCGGCGACCTGGGCGGCGTCCCTTGGTCGGGGTGGAGGTGGCGGTTCCCCGTGGTGGCGATCTGGTGGAGGAGGTGCTGGTGTTGGGATTCCATTTGGAAGACCTAGATTGGCCCTCTAACCCTAATTTCCGGCGGGGTCCAAGCATGGCCATGGACCTCCTGGCCATGGTGGGAGCGAGCCGGAGCAGCAAAGGGTGGTCGCGGGGCGCGCATAGAGATGGGTTCGATCTGGATTTATCCGATCTGGTACTTGTCTCTAGTGTTGCATTGCCTTCTCTTTCACTGTTCTAATCGGCGGCGTGGGTGCCTGCTGGTATGCTTGAATAATGGAAACAGTCATATGGTTCCTCTTGCGCGAAG
This sequence comes from Avena insularis, assembly GCA_023614405.1. Classification (NCBI taxonomy): domain Eukaryota; kingdom Viridiplantae; phylum Streptophyta; class Magnoliopsida; order Poales; family Poaceae; genus Avena; species Avena insularis. The sequence goes on from JAJUPC010000458.1 coordinate 149,211, forward strand.
ATGAAGATATGCTGTTGCTTTCCCTTGTTGATCTGGTCGGAATGGTGAGTTCCGGAAGGCTCCGCCGACGAACTCCCTGTTGGAGATATGCCCTAGAGGCAATAATAAATATAGTTTATTATTATATCTTTGTGTTTATGATAAATGTTTATATTCATGCTATAATAGTATTAACAGGAAACATTAATACTTGTGTGAATTGTAAACTTAATTTGAAGTCCCTAGTATAGCCTCTATACTTCACTAGCTTGTTGGTTGATTGATGATTGTGGTTTCTATATCATGAACATTGAGATGTTATCAACAACAAGATCATATCGTTAGGAGAATGATATGGTGGACATACTCCTAAAGACAAGCGTAGCATAAAGATCAGGTCATTTCAATAGTTCAATTGCTATATGCTTTCTGATACATAGTAACCTAATTCCTTCGACCATGAGATCATGCATATTGCCTTTACTGGATGGATGCTTTGATGTCATCAAACACCACACCGTAACAGGGTGGCTATAAAAGTGGCATTGGGTGTTCGGAAAGTATTGGTTGAAACACATGGTTCAAGAGTGGGATTTGTCCATCCACATGACGGATAGATATTCTCTGGGCCCTCTCGGTGAAATGTCATCCAATTAGCTTGCAAGCATGTGACTTGGTCACAAGGGATCACATATCACGGGAACGAGAAAAGAGTACTTATCAGTAACGAGGTTGAACTAGGTATGCGGAGATACCGACGATCATAACCTCGGATAAGTAACATATCGTGAGACAAAGGGAAATTGGTATCGTATGTAAGTGGTTCATTCGATCGCAGTAATCGAGAAATATGTAGAGCCATATGAATTTCAGATTCCTCTATTGGTTATTGTTCGAGAAGTGTCTCGATCATGTCCGCATAATTCACGAACCGTAGGAGACACACTAAGGATTCGACGTTGTTTGAGTAGTTATGGTATTATGAGAAAGAGACCGAATGTTGTTCGAGTCTCGGATGGGATCCGGATATCACGAGGTGATCCGGAATGGTCCGAGAATAAGATTCATATAAGGAAAGTCCCGTTTGGAGTTGGGGAATGGTTCCGTGTTTTCATCGGGAACATTCTAGAATGTCCCGGAATGTCCGGCACTCCGGGGGGGAAGGGGGTACATGAATGTGTCATTGCAAGTTGGAATGATTGCATCATGTACTAGGTGTTCTCGCTGTCCAAAATAAAGGGTTTATTTAATTCCTAAATTGGAAAAGTCAAACGGCTAATTTGAAAGTCAAACTGCCAATTTTGGAAAGTGGGAAAAGAGGAGGAGGTGGAGGCCGAGTTGGGGGAGGAGTCCTCCTCCCCAAGCCGGCGCCCCACCAAGCCGAGTTGGGGAGGGACTCCCCTCCCCTTGGCGGCCAGCCCTCCCACCTATAAAAGCAAGGCCAAGGCCCCCTCCTCTACACACAAGTTCCTATCCTCTAAACTAGAAACTAGACCTAGACCCCGGTTTAGAGCTGTTTCGGTTTAGAGCCTTCTAATTGGTTTAGAGCCCTCTAATTGGTGTGTCTAATTACTAGACCACTAATAGCCTCTCTCATAAGCTCCACCATACTCGCACCGGCTTAAGGCGAAGCCTCATGATCTCCCTCTACCTCGGTACCACGCCAGGTCACGGAATCAGGAGAGTGCTACAACCTCCATTTTCACTGGAACAAGGAGAGGAAGGTCTTCGTCGAGCACTGAACGATGACTGACCGACTGGGGGAACGCTTGCGCCGAAGGATCGCTTCACGCGATCTTGAGATCGGAAAAGTATTACTACATCACCCACGAGAATCGCTCTCGTTAAACACTTTGGAATCTTCGAGGTGAGTTATTCCATCGACTTTGCTGCAATCTAGTAGATAGATCTTGGCTTGTTTGTTTGTATGCGATAGAAAATTTTTGTTTTCCATGCTACGAACCCCTACAAAGGGTATCGAGCCGTGTCTATATGTAGATCTGTTGCAGTAGAACACAATGGTCATTGTGGGCGTTGATGCTTTTATTGTAGATTGCTTTTGTGTACTTTGCATCTTACGGTATGTTGGGATGAAGCGCCCGGCTAACCTTACATGACATCGCTCATGAGACTTGCTCCACGCTTAACATGCAACTTGTATTGCATAAGTGGCTTTATGGTGCCTGTTTCTCCTAGCATAGTAAAGATCCAATTTACAACGGGTGATCAACAATGCTAGTATCAATGTTGTGGTTCTTGTTCGTAAGTTAGAACGACACTTATTGAAAGCCCCAAACCACGTAAAATATGCAAAGAAAGTAGAGGCGTCTAACTTTGTTTTGCAGGGTGCAAGTGATGTGATATGGCCATGATTGTGATTATATTTGATGTATGCAATGTTCCTTATTGTAAGTTGGCAACCGCGAGCCATATGGTTGTCTTTAATTTCTGTTAAGACCGCGTGTCTATTCAAAATAGTTGTAATAGTTGAAGCTGGTGGACGACAACCATGAAGAAGCGCCATTGACCTTGATGCTATGCGGTGATGATGGAGATCATGTTCGTGCTTAAAGATGGAGATCGAAGCACAAAGAAGAAAGGCCATATCATATCACATATTATGAATTGCATGTGATGTTAATCCTTTATGCATCTTGTATTGCTTAGTAGACGACGGTAGCATTATAAGATGATCCCTCATGCACATAAATTTCAAGTTCTAAAGTGTTCACCCTTAGTATGCACCGATGCCAAAGCTTGTCGCTTCAAGCACCACGTGATGATCGGGTGTCTTTGATTCATGGGTGACTACAACGTAAGCAAGCCAGATTTGCTTATGCGGAAGCTAAGGTTTGTCTTGACGAGCCTAGCATGTACAGACATGGCCTCAGGAACACGGATCGCCGAAAGGCAAAGCATGAATCATATAGTAGATATGATGAACATGATGATTGTTCGCCATTGAAACTATATCAACTCTCGTGATGATCGGTGTTGATGTAGTGGATTTGGTTCGTGTGATCACTAAAACAATGTGAGGGATGTTGTTTTGAGTGGGAGTTCACCTAGTTTAATTTCATTAATTAAATTGAACTCAATTTGTCATAAACTTAGTCTAAACTATTGCAAATATGTTGTAGATCAATGGCAGCCTACCATCAATTTTAATGCGCTCCTAGAGAAAGAAAAGTTGAAAACAATGGAAGCAACTTCATGGATTGGTTCCAATTTGAGGATTGTCCTCACAATGTAATTTGACCTATGTGCTGGATGCACCGCTAGGTGACCCATTGCAATGATGCTACCGATGAAGTAAAGAATGTTTACCTCGCTTCAAGAATCAAGACTCCATAGTTCAGTGTGCTATCTTGTATGGTTTAGAATCGAGCTTGTAAAAGGTTTGAAGAGTCGATCCATATGATATTGTCGAGGATCTCAAATTAATTTTTGAGACTCATGCGGCAATTGAAAGTTATGAAGCTTCAAAAGTTCTTTAACTGCAAGATGGAAGAGGAAGCTCCACAAGGAGCATGTGCTTAAGATGTCCGGCACGCAAATAAACTTCAAAGTTTGGGTATAGTGATTCCTAATACTTTGGGGTTTACGCATCCTCCAATCACTACCACCAAGTTACAAGAACTTTGTGATGAACTACAACATGCGTAATATGAACAAAGAGTTGCGTAACTATTTGCTATGTTAAAATCTGCGAAGTGGAGATCAAGAAAGAGCACCAAGTGTTGATGGTCAATAAGACCACCAAATTCAAGAAAGGCAAGTCTAAGCGAAGGACACTTCAAGAAGGGTGGTAAGAAAGTTACCACGCCGACGAAGAGGACCAAGGCTGGACCCAAGCGACATCGAAAGTGCTTTTCCGCAAGGGAGAAGGTCATCGAAGCGAATTGCCCAAAGTACTTGGCGGATTTGAAGAACGCAACATCAAGAAGAAAGGTGTATCGATATACATGTTATTGATGTGTATCTCACTAGTACCGTAGTAGTGCCCGGTATTTGATCTGGTTCGTTGCTCATATTTGTAACTCAAACAGAGCTACGTAATAAACGGAAGCTAGTGAAGAACGAGGTGACGATGCGCGTGGGAAACGGATCAAAGGTTGATGTGATCGCGGTGACACGCTACCTCTTAATCTACCATCGGGATTAGTTTTATACTTAAATAATTGTTATTTGGTGCTGCGTTGAGCATGAACATTATATCGATCTTGTTTATTGCGAGACGGTTACTTGTTTAAATCCGAGAATAATGGTTGTTCGATTTATATGAGTAATATGTTTTATGCACATGCACCTTTGATAGATGGTCTATTCATATTGAATCTCGATAGTGGATATACACATATTAATAACATTGAAGCTAAACGATTGAAAACAAGCGATAACTCGACCTATATGTGGCACTGTCGTCTTGGTCACATTGGAGTGAAGCGTATGAAGAAACTCCATTCCGATGGACTTCTTAAATCACTTGATTTTGAATCACTTGAAAGATGCGAAGCATGTCGATGGGTAAAATGACTAAGACTCCATTTTCAGTATGATGGAGCGAGCTATGCACTTATTGGAAATCATACATACCGATGTGTGTGGTCCAATGAGTGTAGCATCGCGCGGTGGTTATCGTTATGTTCTTACCTTCACGGATGATTTGAGTAGATATGGGTATATCTATTTCATGAAACATAAATCCGAAACTTTCGAGAAGTTTAAGGAGTTTCAAAGTGAGGTAGAGAATCAACGTAACAAGAAGATTAAATTTCTACGCTCGATCGTGGAGGTGAATATCTAAGTTACGAAGTTTGGCGAGCATTTGAAGAAATGTGGAATACTTTCAGCTTGACACCGGGAACACCACAACAGAATGGTGTGTCGAACGTCAGAATCGAACTCTCTTAGATATGGTTCGCTCTATGATGTCACTTACAGATTTGCCACTATCATTTTGGGGTTATGCATTAGAAACCGCATTCACTTTAAATAGGGCACCGCCTAAATCCTGAAACGACACCGTATGAATTATGGTTTGGGAAGAAACCTAAATTGTCGCTCCTTAAAGTTTGGGGATGCGGCCTATGTAAAGAAGTTACAGCCGACAAGCTTGAACCCAAAGCGGAAAATGCGCCTTCATAGGATACCCGAAGGAAACTGTTGGGTATACCTTCTATCATAGATCCGAAGGCAAAATCTTCGCTGTTAAGAATGGATCCTTTCTAGAGAAGGAATTTCTCTCGAAAGAAGTGGTGGAAGGAAAGTAGAACTCGACGAGGTTGTCGAACCTTCTCTCGAAATTGCGAGTAGCGCAAGACCGGAAGAAGTTCCCGTGGTGCCTGCACCAATAAGAGGAAGCTAATGATGGTGATCATGAAACTTGGTTGAAGTTACTACAGAGCCTCGGAGGTCAACGAGAACTCGTACCACCAGATTGGTATGATTCCGTGATGAATGTCATGTTGGTGGACAACACCGATGACCCGAGACATATGAGGCGATGATGAGCCCAGATTCCAATAAATGGCAAGAAGCCATGAAATCCGAGATTGGATCCATGTACGAAAACCAAGTATGGACTTTGGTGGACTTACCGGATGGCCGAAGGCTGTCGAGAACAAATGGATTTTCAAGAAGAAAACAGATGCCGATGGTAATGTTATCGTATAAAGCTCGACTTGTCGCAAAAGGGTTTCGACAAATTCAAGGAGTTGACTACGATGAGACTTTCTCACCAAGAGCGAAGCTTAAAGTCTGTGAGGATTATGTTAGCAATCGCTGCATATTATGATTATGAGATATGGCGATGGATGTCAAACAGCATTCCTCAATGGAGACATTGATGAAGAGTTGTATATGATGCAACCCAAAGGTTTTGTCGATCCTAAAGATGTTAACAAGGTATGCAAGCTTCAACGGTCCATCTATGGATTGAAGCAAGCATCCCGGTTGGAATCAACGCTTTGATAAGGTAATCAAAGTTTTGGTTTTATACAAACTTATGGAGAAGCTTGTATTTACAAGAAAGTGAGTGGGAGCTCAGTAGCATTCTTAATCGTATGTGGATGACATATTGTTGATTGGGAATGATGTAGACCTTCTTAATAGTGTCAAAGAGTATTTGAATAATAGTTTTCAATGAAGGATCTTGGCGAAGCATTTTACATATTAGGCATAAAGATTTATAGAGATAGATCGAACGCCAAATATCATTGTCACAAAGTACATATTTGGACAAAGTTCTAAAAAGGTTTGGAATGGAAGATAGCAAGAAAGGGTTCTTGCCCATGTTGCCTAATATGACCTTGAGTAAAACTCAAAGTCCGACATCGGCAGTAAGATAGAGAAAAGATGAGTAAGACTCTATGCCTCACCATAGGATCTCTAATGTATGCCATGCTATGTACTAGACCCGACATCGCATATGTCGTTAGTCTAACTAGCAGATATCAAAGTGATCCAGAGTGGATCATTGACAATGATCAAAACATCCTTAAGTACTTGAGAAGAACTAAGGATATGGTTCTTTCTTATGGAGGTGATGAACAGCTCGTTGTTAATGGTTACACCGATGCTAGTTGGAACACCGATCCGGATGATTCTAAATCACAACTGGATACGATTTATTTTGAATGGTGCAGCAGCTTAGTGGAGGAGTGCAAAGCAAAGCGTTGTGGCGAGATCTTCAACTGAATCGGAATACATGGTCGCTTGAGGCTTCACAAGAAGCGATATGGATGAAAGAGTTCATTGCAGAGCTGGGTGTGGTTCCTAGTGCCGACCCAATGTCTATTCATCAGTGATAACATGGGCGCCATAGCCAATGCGCAAGAACCAAGGTCACACAAGAAGTCAAGCATATCAAGCTGCTTCCACGCTATTCGAGAACATATCCAGATGGGGATATAAAGATTTGCAAAGTACACAGATCTGAATGTGGCGGATCCGCTGACTAAACCTCTCCGAGGGCAAAACATGACCAACACCAAACTGCCATAGGTGTTCGGTATATTACCATGTAATCTAGATTAGATGACTCTAGTGCAAGTGGGAGACTGTTGGAGATATGCCCTAGAGGCAATAATAAATATAGTTTATTATTATATCTTTGTGTTTATGATAAATGTTTATATTCATGCTATAATAGTATTAACAGGAAACATTAATACTTGTGTGAATTGTAAACTTAATTTGAAGTCCCTAGTATAGCCTCTATACTTCACTAGCTTGTTGGTTGATTGATGATTGTGGTTTCTATATCATGAACATTGAGATGTTATCAACAACAAGATCATATCGTTAGGAGAATGATATGGTGGACATACTCCTAAAGACAAGCGTAGCATAAAGATCAAGTCATTTCAATAGTTCAATTGCTATATGCTTTCGATACATAGTAACCTAATTCCTTCACCATGAGATCATGCATATTGCCTTTATCGGATGGATGCTTGATGTCATCAAACACCACACCGTAACAGGGTGGCTATAAAAGTGGCATTGGGTGTTCGGAAAGTATTGGTTGAAACACATGGTTCAAGAGTGGGATTTGTCCATCCACATGACGGATAGATATTCTCTGGGCCCTCTCGGTGAAATGTCATCCAATTAGCTTGCAAGCATGTGACTTGGTCACAAGGGATCACATATCACGGGAACGAGAAAAGAGTACTTATCAGTAACGAGGTTGAACTAGGTATGCGGAGATACCGACGATCATAACCTCGGATAAGTAACATATCGTGAGACAAAGGGAAATTGGTATCGTATGTAAGTGGTTCATTCGATCGCAGTAATCGTAGAAATATGTGGGAGCCATATGAATTTCCAGATTCCTCTATTGGTTATTGTTCGGAGAAGTGTCTCGATCATGTCCGCATAATTCACGAACCGTAGGGAGACACACTTAAGGATTCGACGTTGTTTGAGTAGTTATGGTATTATGAGAAAGAGACCGAATGTTGTTCGGAGTCTCGGATGGGATCCGGGATATCACGAGGTGATCCGGAATGGTCCGGAGAATAAGATTCATATAAGGAAAGTCCTGCTTTGAGTTGGGGAATGGTTCCGTGTTTTCATCGAACATTCTAGAATGTCCTGAATGTCCCAAGACCGGGGAAGGGGGTACATGAATGTGTCATTGCAAGTTGGAATGATTGCATCATGTACTAGGTGTTCTCGCTGTCCAAAATAAAGGGTTTATTTAATTCCTAAATTGGAAAAGTCAAACGGCTAATTTGAAAGTCAAACTGCCAATTTTGGAAAGGAAAGAGGAGGAGGTGGAGGTCGAGTTGGGGAGGAGTCCTCCTCCCAAGCCGGCCCACTGCCGAGTTGGGGAGGGACTCCTCCCTGGCGGCCAGCCTCCCACCTATAAAAGCAAGGCCAAGGCCCCTCCTCTATACACAAGTTCCTATCCTCTAAACTAGAAACTAGACCTAGACCCCTGCTTAGAGCTGCTTCGGTTTAGAGCCTTCTAATTGGTTTAGAGCCTCTAATTGGTGTGTCTAATTACTAGACCACTAATAGCCTCTCTCATAAGCTCCACCATACTGCACCGCTTAAGGCGAGCCATGATCTCCCTCTACCTCCTGCACCACGCCCAGGCCGGAATCGCGAGGAGAGTGCTACAACCTCCGCCTGCCGGAACAAGGAGAGGAAGGTCTTCGCCGAGTACCGAACGGTGACCGATCAAGGGAGCGCCATGGAACGCTACGAAGGATCGCTCACGCGATCTTGAGATCGGAAAGAGTACGACTACATCACCCACGAGAATCTGCTCTCGTTAAACACTTTGGAATCTTCGAGGGTGAGTTATTCCATCGACTCGTTGCTGCAATCTAGTAGATAGATCTTGGCTTGTTTGTTTGTATGCGATAGAAAATTTTTGTTTTCCATGCTACGAACCCCTACACTCCCATGGGCGAATAATGCCTGGAGATTGCCGGATTGGAAAGATTCGGTCGTGCGCACCCATGTTTTACTCTGGCCGTTTGGGTTTAGAGGGAGCGCTTCGAAGCTCAGTTGGCTGTTAATATCATGGGGCATGTTCTCGTTCCATGGTGCTAGCGGAGAATGCCATGGAGACCGAGTTCTGAGGACTGACAATGGTGGTTCGACTCTGGGTGACGATGAGGAATTGGCTTGGTGACTTGTGACTTGGAGCAGCGGTATGCAAGTGGGGCGATCGCATGTGAGGTTCATACCCCACCTGTCAGTGAAACCCAAGGTCTGGCCTTAATTGGTTGTGCCTGGCAATGGCCTTGTTGAAGGCATTGTTTTGAGAGCGTGGACTTTCTTTAGGGTGAAAACCTAAGATCTATGATCGGGCGATGATGGTGTTGTGCACTATTACCTTCTTGGAGGCATCGCTTTTGGAGAAGCTGGACTTCTGGTGTTGTCTTGGTGGTGGTAGTACTGTTGTTTCAACGAATGGGTCACTGTAGTGTGACTTTTCTTTTTTTATAATTTTTCTTTTTTTTTTGGCTGTGTGCATCCGTATGGCCGCTAGGGCAATGCGTTGTTGCAGAGGCTGGGTGTAATTGGTATCTTCTGATATTAATATATGCTCCTTTCCAAAAAAAAAGGTGCTTTTGAATAGGAGATACAAAAATTCGTGTGCAATTTACAAAGGAACATCACATAAAAAATTAGCTAGAGAAATCAGATTTGTGGCAAGCTACGCATGATTCAGGGGATGCGACTGCCCAAAGCTTGAACTTCCAGCTTTTCCATGGATGCTTACACTCTCCCACTCCCTATGAAAATAAGAAAAATAATTGCATCACTTAAGCCATATGATTGTATCACCTTGGAATCCTAAAATGGAATGGATCGTGTGTAAATGTCATATTGTGATACATACTTATCAGTTGTAGTAAATAACTATTGTATCACCAATCCCAACAATTAACCACTCATTAGATCAAAACGTTTTGCACAGTTCTAGCAAATACTATACAACTGCATATAATCAATTTGATGTGCACTCTATTTATAAGAAACAAATGAAGCTAGAAGAACATATCTCTGACCAGTATTCCTAGCATAGCCTCTATTGTTGGCTAAAGTGCAGCTAAAATTATAGTGTTGGTCCCAGGTACATCTACTGCAAGAAGATGTAATATCAGATATCACATATAATAGATACATGTAAAGGCTAAAAACTGTATCTGTGTTGTAGACCTTCCACTTTGACCATGGTGAATCAAGCATCGCTTCGGAAAATCCAGCCCAGAGAAAATTTCCTACACCATTACACACAAAAATATATTTTTTGTTTGATCCGTAGAAAGGTAATCTGAAATAGCTCAGAAAATGAAGGGAACAGCATAATCAGAAAATGTTTTGTTTGTTCAGAAAATAATTAAGTCCATATTTTGATGGAACATGATCAGAATCATAGTAATTAGTTTAAGCTTATAATTTAACCATCCACAACAACAAAGGCTATAAAAGGGCCTTGAATTATGATCACAATGTACATACGTGAGTAAGATTAAATCAATAAGAACTTACTGAGGAGGAAGCAAAATATCTGACCTTAATTTGGAGAGCTAGTGCGTTTTGCTTGAGAAAAGAATGGGTGTACTGATCTTAACTGCCACATCTCATAATGCATGGAAGAAGTAGAAAGATATTGCATAGATAAAAGATCAAAGCGCTAGAGGGAGAATACTTGAATACATCTCTAGTATATGTTTCAATTAAAATACCTAGCTCTTACTACATCGACCAATTTGCAGTTGTATGGCAAGTTGGTGACTAACTGAAGTACAGAGACAACATATGTTTTAGGTATACGATACAGAATACATATGTATCTAAAATATATATGCCCGCACAAACACTCTCATATCTGATTGACATCAACCAAATTTAAAAGAAGATGGTAACAAAAAAAATCCATGTCTGATTGTGAGAGTGAGGATAAAAACGGTTTGAATTTTAGGCTGAGGTTTCAGCACTTCACAAGTCACCACTAAAGAAACACTTTTCTGTAACATCAACGCCATAGAGATTATGTTTATCAAATTGTAAGTTTGTAACACGCCAAGAATATAGCACTGGACAATAAACATCTGAATAAAGAGTGCAATCGGGCAAGAAACAGGAAATACAAAGAACAATGTGTATGGTGATACATTAAGGTAACTGGAAACATGGTCACGATTATACAAGGTGCTTACCCTTGGCATCATGATCATCCAAGCCCATTCCGTTGATGCCACTCATGATCTCTCTATCCTGCAGGAAAACCGCAAACAACAACATTAATTCAGAAAAGGAGCATATTACAACAGCGTTACTAATGAGATACTCCTCCATCATTGGACAACCGTTGACAGTCTAACTCGAAGATAAATCAAGTGACCCACGTTACCTTCATATTCTTGAATATTTGCCACAGAACCAAGTTCAGTTGAAGAACTAAATTCACAATTTCACAAATCAAAAAAGACGCCCTGGCATGTGATTCTTGCCACTGCACTTGTGAAGTTGTGATGATGAACCGATCAAGAAAAATCAAGTAAAATATTTCCTGAAAAGGTGAAGCTAATTCAGAACTTACAATTGGGGATGGATCCAAAGCGCTGTTAACTGCATAAAATCAGCACGGTGCAGATAGTTCTGAACTCCATGATATTGAGATAGATTCAGTTGTAGGGATGAAAACGATATTCAAGTACCTCAAACTTCTTGAAGATGTGTAGCTCGCGTCGGACTACATTCGCCATTGCCACGTTGTGCGGGTACTCCATGATAGCTAGCGCCCTGATCCGTGGTGGGTACGGAAGATCGGGCGGCAGGGCGGCCAGTGGGGGCGAGGTGGGGACGTGGACGAAGGAGACGGCGGACTCCGAGTCTCCGAGGCCTTGCCCGCGTCGCTTCGCCCCTTCATCTCCGTTTCGCCTCTTTCGTGTGCCACATTGTTTGTCCATGTTGATCCTGTCCACCCAATAGCGATTGGACGGTTCATCGGCCAGATTAACAACAGAGCACCCGGGTAGATTTTTGGAGTAGCAGCCCTTGAGACTCTGGGCCGGTCAGAATGGACTGATTGACGCACCGAACGGCCCAAAACGCTGTGGTGGCTTAAGTCATACTGTCTCTTAATTGGGTGACTAGAAGCTAGGATGGCGCTGTGGCTTCGATCGGGCTCTTCAAATGTACCTAAACCCCGTAAAGAGGATTGTAATCATGTTCCCCAATTATTACAAAGTTTATTCTCAAAAAAAGATTTTAATGATTACTTCCATTTTCCATAAACAAAAAATGAAGCCAGCAACATAATATTTCTTCCTTGCGATCTAATACAAAATTTTGCTTTACTTTCTTTCTGGTCTTCGTTCCTACGGGAAGACGTGAAAAGGGAGAGATGTGATGAAAGACTATGACCAACGTTTTTAATACTAGTAAAAAATTCTGTATCTTTTTATACGAGATTCTACCAATCTATTAATAATCATCAACATCAGTGTAAAGAAATCCAAAACCAAAAGTACTACGAAAATATCGTAAAGGCTTTCAATCAAAACTTGTACTCCTAGTAATACAGGTGCCGTTCTTGACCGGGTTTTAAATAAACGACAGTAGGCAAGCAAGTTCCTATTCCAATGCTACCAAAGCGGCGACTTGACGAATCAATCGAAACGAAAAATCAGGCAGGGAGTCACATGGAGCACAAGACGTCCTAGGCAATACTCCCCCGGCCGACGAGAACGTGCAGTCCGGACACGATACAACGAGGCCGCGCTGAAATTGCAGCCCAAATTTCCCGGTGCGGTGCAGCCGTCGTGAGCAGCAGCAGCTACCCACTCCGAACCTGCAATTTTTTTCCCTCGAGCTCCCACCGTTCCTCTCGCCCCGGCGGCCGGCGACTCGCCCCACACATACAGTTCTGACCCTCTCCCGAACACTGCCGCCGGCGGCGAATGATGATCCCTAGGGAACCGCCGCTGCCGGAGACCCCGCGCGACGACTAGGGGCAGCTGATCCCGCCCGCCCTCCTCCCCCGCCGCTCGCCGCGGCGAGCGCACAGGTTCGTTGGTGCCTGCCCTGCCCTGTTGGTGTCAGATTCAGTTGAAGTTTGTCCAGTAAATATCCTTTTCGGATTTTGGTCGAACCGGCGACTTGGTACTGATTTGATTTCGAATTTAGTATTCGTCGTGCCAGGTTAGTGGGCACTTCCTCCTCCCGTCCCGTCGTGCCGTCCTCCTCGGAGCACTCCACAATTTACTTGCTTCCCCGTTCATAGTGGGCTAGGAGGGAAGGGAACCCCGCTACAATTCCGATATCTCCCTGCGGCTCCACTACTCCAATGCTCTAGCGTCTCTGCTTCCTCCCCGAATCCGTCCCTTCCCTGCCGCGTTCTCTTCTTCCTCGCGTGTTCTTGCCGACAGCTGCTGAGCCAGCCAGCCAGCCGGGCCTAGTGCTGCTGGACAGGCGGCCTAGATTGGTATCTTCTCTTATAGGTAAGGGAAAACTAGCTTGATGGGACGGGTTGTTCCAAGAGTTTCTCTGAGATTCTTCGTTTGCTGGCGCTGGGCAATCGAGATCCGAACAGTCCTTTCTCTCCGTTTCAGCTAGCTGCCGCGATCTGATCGCTGCGTCGTACCCTGCCAGCCCAATCATTCTTGGTTCGATTGGTTTCTCCTTCTTCCTTCTCCAGCTCGCAACATCGATCTTTGAGTTGACCCCGCTTATTTTTCCTTTACGAAACTTCAACCTCATTGGACTTGGTGCCCCTGCTGCCGGCCCAGTTTGTTTTTCCAAATAAATTCGGTGAAAACCCCGTGTCCGCACCTGCACGCAGAATAGGAAACGAATTGGCACCTCGTTTTTGGTAAAGTTTGTTCTTTTTCAGTATTGTTTGCTCATTAGTACTCCACTTTCTTGTGGGCTGTAGATGATGGAGAATCATCAAATCGAGATGGGGGCTTTAAAGGCAAACGGTCCGGAGGTGCCAAATGGCGGTCTGCGGTCGAGCATGATGCCGTCCTGGAGCTTGCACTGGACTGTGGAGAGTATTGCAGAGTATCAGGACTGTCATGTTCACATCTAAGCTCAACTTGTTTTGCCGCTTGGGCCTGCAACGATCGGTCTCTCTACTATGCTACAAATTGGCATGTAAGTGTGTTGTTCATGGGAATTGTTCTCTATGCGGTGTGTTAATTTATATATATCATTAGTTGTAGGCCTTTTCACTTCAAATAATATAGTACTTCAACATCATTTGGAGACCTTTGATAAGTTTTGTGCATATATAAGAGTACCTATAATTGGGGAAAGCTTATGGTTGTACTCATCGCCCTCAGTTACATATAGTTTGATCAGTAGTTTTGCTTATAGTGTAATGTTTCCTTATTCATAGACATTTGTCTGCTCGTCCAGTTCAGCGTTAGGTTCAAGTCACAGATGACATTGTCAATGCTGAAATGTTTTCTACTTGATCAAAATTGCAGGGAATGATTTTCCTTTTCAGCATGCTTGGAATAACACCATTAGCCGAGCGGTTGGGCTATGCGACTGAGTGAGTTACTAAACTCTACTTAGTTTCCTCACCTTATTAATAATTTGATGTTGTTCCCTCAATTTTTTTTTTGACGCTCAACTACTATTATGCAGGCAGCTTCATATATACACTGGACCAACACGTATGTGCCTTTATCTTTATGGTTTCTAACTGATTAGAAATTGAGTTTTTCAAGTCAAATATGAAAATATCGTGCTTTTTTCAAATTTGCAGTTGGAGGCCTTCTGAATGCCACGCTCGAAATGCAACTGAGATGATAATAGCAATATATGCTTTGAAAAATGGAATGATCCGAGTAGTTCAGCAGTCACTATTGGGTTCTATATTGTCAAATATGCTATTGGTTGTTGGCTGTGCTTTCTTTGCCGGCGGTATTGTTCATCGCAACAAAGACCAAGTCTTCAGCAAGGTGATGTTTGTGCGATTGGTTTTATGTTTTTCCATGGGAAGTCTCTGATAGTTAAATCAAAATTTTATGTACTGCAGGCAACAGCTGTTGTTAACTCGGGTCTACTGTTGATGGCTGTTATGGGACTGATGTTTCCAGCTGTTCTTCATTTCACACATTCAGAAGTGCAGCAAGGAGCTTCTGAGGTTGCTCTTTCAAGGTTCAGTAGCTGTATTATGCTTGTGGCATATGCAAGCTATCTTTATTTTCAACTAAGTGGACGGAACAACAGTTACAGTCAACTTGGTAATGTAAGTGTGGTACATCAATTGTGTATTCATTGCTGATGACAAAGGCTATATAATCTGTTATGGGTTTATCTACGTTAGTTCAATCTCAACATAAATCATCTCGACGCTTTCAGTTTGGAACACCATATGATAAACTAAAACTTCCTGGATGAGAGAACTATTTTAGATCATTCAAAAATTAAGTTGCAAGCCATACTTTGTCATTTGCTGATAGTCTCACAAATATTGCAGGAAGATGTGCCTAATGAGGATGCCAGCGAGGAAGATGAAGAGATAGAGATTAGCATGTGGGAGGCTATTATATGGCTTGCAGTGTTAACAATATGGATTTCTGTCCTTTCTGAATACCTGGTTAATGCCATTGAGGTATTCTCTTTCTCCCACGGTAGAAAAATATTAAGAAAAATATCAGTTTTTCTTCAGATGTTATAACTGAAGTTAGTTACAACTAACATGTTATACTTGATGACTTGAGCAAATGTTGATAGTGAGCCACTCCCCATGTCAGAGAAAATGTTCATTTCTAAATTTTCAAATAGTTATATGGATGATAATTGATTCTTACCAAATTTACGTGGCAAATAAATGAATATTAGACATGTATGTAATAGCAACTTTGCAAGACAGATTTAACTACTATTGACATGGTACCAATATATTTTTAGTCTTACAGGTTAACTGTATACCTCTGAAAGGATGTAATTGGTCACTAATTTGCTCTATTGCTGCCAGGGAGCATCCGATTCATTGAATCTACCAGTGGCTTTTATCAGTGTTATTTTGCTTCCTATCGTGGGCAATGCAGCAGAACATGCCAGTGCAATAATGTTTGCTATGAAAGATAAGCTTGTGAGTATTTAGATCTGCTTACTGTCGATCTTTTATCATTCGGCATCAACCTAACTGTTCTTGCATTTGCTTTTCTCTGATACAGGACATAACGATAGGTGTTGCAATTGGATCATCGACACAGATATCAATGTTTGTGGTATGCTTTTAAACTACTTTCTCAATATTGATATCTGCATGATTGCGTGAATGTTAGCACTTATTCAACTAAGTATGCTGCTGCTTTTTTTAGAGAAGGAAGGATGCTGCTGATCAGTGTCTTTAATTGATTACTGCTATTTCTCCACATTCTGTTTTGGTTTGTGTCTCGTATCTGTTTCGTTTTTTTTGAAAGTAAACCTATGGTGTTGTCTGTTAATACAGATCCCATTTTGTGTTGTCGTCGGTTGGATGATGGGGCAGAAGATGGATTTGAATTTTCAACTTTTCGAGACAGCAACTCTCTTCATAACAGTACTTGTTGTGGCATTTTTGCTTCAGGTAGGTTGTAACTGAACATCACGAAATACTTTTTTAGAACATGTAGCTGAGCTTGTAGTGTGTTTCTGTTGTTGTGCCCCTTAAGAACGTATCTCCAGTTTACCATTTGGACTGATGTAACCCAAGACATCTCTTGGTTGAAGCTTTGTCATCATGTGCTCATTTGTCTTTGCAGGATGGCATTGCGAACTATTTGAAAGGGTTTATGCTGATTCTGTGCTATCTAATAGTTGCTGCAAGCTTCTTTGTTCACGTCGATCCACAATCCAGTAAGTACTAGTTGGTCTGTCATAGATTTTCCTTGCATTCCCATGCTCAAGGGAATAAACACATATGCCGCCGTAAATGATATAACTTTCAATTCTCTCGCAGGTGACGATGATTGACGCTGCCACCAACTACACTGTAATTACTGTACCAAAATACCCTTGAAGACCTGCTAATCTTCTTTTGATGAGCTACGATGCTATACTCCTCCATAGAAAAGCTGAGCCGGCCTGAAGCAGCATCTTGGGAGGAGCATCACGCGACGTTTTGGTTCTTTCCTGGACTGCAGCAGGATTCCTTGAAACTCTTTTGGGAACTGAAGCTATTGAGGAGCACTAGTGGTAATCGTCGTAATGTATACAAAACCAAGAAGGCCGCCTACTGTAGATTCTGTTGTATTCGATTTGTTGAGTTCAAGGCCCCTTTTTTTTCTTCCTCTATACTAGGGTCAGTCTATTGGATACACATATATGTTGTTCAGTCATGCATACGTGTGAATATTGGCCGAGGCCAGTCAATTTTCATGGTGGGTATGTTACCTAATATCAGTGCCAGGCTTTTCAACTTGCACTGGTCAACGACTCAACTCCTTTGGCAGTCAGCAAAGGCGTGTGCTGTCTAATCAGAAATATCAGCACATCAGTTTGACATATTATTACTACTCGGTACCTTTAGTCAGCAGATCTGAAAGCGTACGTCCGGCCCTGCACTTTGTTTCAGGCTTTCAGCGTACAAAGTAGTCCTCCCTCCGTTTTAAAATATAAGATGTTTTAGCTTTGTGAAAGGTATATATCTAGATCGTTTTTAGTGTGTAGATTTACTCTAAATTTAGATGAATCTATACACTAAAAAGGGTCTAGATACACTTATTTTATAAAGCTAAAACATCTTATATTTTAAAACGGAGGGGAGTATATTCGAAGGGAGAGAAAAGTATTAGCATGCCATCGTTTGTAGAATCCTTCAGTCGAAAACACAGGAATCTGAAGAGTGGCCGTGCAAAACAACCGAAGGAGATTAGCATGAATCTTTTTTTTTCCGGAAAAAGATCCGGATCTATTTCATGAGTTTACAAGAAGTAGAAAGCACCTAAATATAATAAAAATTACATCGAGGCCCTTAGACCACCTAACAACTACTACTGCCACGCTAGAGCGTGCCGCCGACGCGCCGCTGTTGCCGCTCCCTTACCGGAGCCGACCTGACGTTGTTGATGACAGTCGGGAAGTCTTCGTGCACGTGCCCCTAAGGACCAGCGCCCTAGAGCTGAAGCAGTCGCCATTGAACCCTTAAATTGATCTGAAACTTGTAATACCAAACCTAGAACATACGTAGACTGAACGAGATCCACCACTCCATGGAAGCGGTGACCAGACGAATCCCCGCCCTCCTCAACGCCAACGGCAAGATCGTCGCAGACGAGGTGGAAGAGGAGGCGGGTATACCTTATTCTTGTCCCGCTCAACGCCACCATAGCCACCATAGCGTCGATGCCGGTTGATCAAACTCTAACTTTAGGGGTCTTCTACAACGCCGAGCGCAGGTCCAAGGTCGCCACCTCCTCCCGTCGCCGGAGCGACAAGTAGAGGAGGTGAGGACTCGTCGATTCCCAAACGTAGACGACGAGGACGACGTAGATTGTGGCGGCTGCTAGGGTTTTCACCCTAGCCGCCGTCTCTCTTTTCCTTACGGGAGGAGGACTCTCTGGTACGTGAATTTTTTAGAAAAAATTTCTACCTAGATTAGCATGAATCTAACTTCTTACTGGAAATCATGTGTTATTTGACTAGACTAGAACGAGGGCAATACATAGTACTCCCTCCGTTTCACGATTCTTCTCATGATTTTAGTTCAAATTTGAACAAAATCACGACAAGAATTATAGAACGGAAGGAGTAGTTCTCTTCCTACGGTCCAAAAGATGTTAGAAGGGTAAATGCCATAGAGAATGAAAGCCTGGAAAAAGACAAGGAAAAATCCATCACCGTATCACGCCAGTATAGAATTTCTACTTTTCCTCCGCTTCAAAATACGCCAAAAATTTGTCTGAATTTAAATGAATCTAGTGTCTAGATAGATCCAATTTTAAAAAAGTTTGTGACGTCTATTTTAAAACGAGGGAGTAGTTGGTAAGCAACGAGGAGCAGTGGCGCTGAAGCAAACCCAGACCGTGTGCAGCGCGTGGGTTTCAGAAAACAAAATGCAGTATGCACCGGCGCGGTCGCAGATCCACGCCCTCGATGGATGTTTGCCCCGGAGCCGAGGCAGAGCACGCAAGGTAACAAACAGTAGACGGGTACACGCCCAGATCCCGATAACTGATGCCGATGGAGTTCCCCACGACCACCCAGGCGCGCCGCGCACGAGCGGGGCACCGCCAGCCACGTCCCGGCCGGTCTCCGCCTCGTCGGCTGGGAGGAACCTGCTCCATCGCGTCGCCAATTTTCCTGCCCCGCTCGCTCGCAGCCAGCACTGATCGCTCGAGTACATGTATACCGACAAGGAATTTTGGGTAGGTGGCAGTGGCGCATATCCATGTCCATCACTTTCATCGTTGTCCGATCCATGAGCATGTCGAAAATATAAGCAGTAATCTATATTATGATTTAATCCGAATAAATAACTGATAAAATATGATTATAAAAATAGTAATTAAATAGATCACGCAAATTAGCTGAGTAGACGAACAGTTTGCATCTAAATAGAAAAAACTGATAACATCTGCTTCAAACGAACTCTAATAAAATTTGAAAGAGAAAGTTTAGAGTCACGTACGGTGCAGCCTGAGCAGCACCGACGACAGCAGTAGCCACAACGGTAGCATCATCTTTGCCGCCCTTGTTGAAGTTGCCGAAGAGGTCGGTGACGTCCGGGATGAACTCGTCGTCGTACGATGTCGTGGTTGCCAATAGTCGTGCTTGAGTGATTGCTCCTCACCCGTACAGGTTTACAAGAGGTGGGATTCTCGAGATCTACTGTCCCGATTTGCGGTGCACGCCGCAAGCCCGGGATGGGGAAGACGAATGCGGCGGCACAATGTTCTGAAAGTAGGTGCGCGTGATTAATACCGATTATGTTGTCGTGGGACACAACTCACGTCCGAGTTAGTAACGGCCCACGATCCAGAAAAATTGAAAACAGCTGATTAACGCGTCTGCTAATAACTCGTATAATTAATTTGCCCGAATAGTAAAAATATAAAGAGATGCATAGATGTGAGCTCAACTCGACTCACTCCCGCAACTCACGGCGCATCGTGACGAGACGTGGCACGGCGTCAGAGGAGTGCGCGAGAGGTGCTCTTTTTCTCACACCTTAGTGAGTGGTACAACAACCTAATATGTATAAGAAGGTGCAACTCTCACTCAACTAGCAAGGTGGAACCAAACTTTAGCTGCACTAGCAGAGGCATATGCTCTCATGCATAAATAGGCCAAACAGAATTTTAAAAGTTGTCTTATGGGCCAATAGCCCAATACTCACCAAATACCAACAATTCCCACAAAGTTTCGTTGGCACATCATATCTATTTTGTTTCAGAACATTCTTTTATATACCGGTGCATAGTGGAGCCTATTAAGTTGAACTTCCACGTTAAACTTCATGCTACACCAGCTAGCAACTTGAATAGTGGACTATGCCTTGAACTATAAGTTTTCTGCACACCGTTTTCACACAAAATCTAGACCGATATAAGGTTGTAGCAGGGCTTTCCCGCTGTTTGGAGCTTACACTAGTAGAAAAAGGGCCTTTGGTTCGGGCCACTAGTCTCGGCCGTGGCTAGGGCCGGGACTAATGGTCCGAACCGGACGGCCCGAGGACGCTGAGGTCCTTTGTCCTGGCCCGTAAGGGACCATTAGTCCCGATTTGAGATACAAACCGGGACTAATGGATTTGGGCACGCGCGCGTGCTTCTGGCAGAACCATTAGTCCCGGTTTGTATCTCAAACCGGGACTAATGGTCTGACCATATATATATGCACCCAACCCTTCACTCTCTCCTGTTTTTTTCCTCTGTGAGGTGGGTATAACTTTGTGCTAATTTTTTTCTTCATATGCACTAGAGGTGTTCGGTGAAATGCCTGTTAGAGCGATGTCATTTGAGTTCACATAAGACAAAACATGATATGAGGTGCCAGAGCCACACTTAAGTTTTCTCATCTTTGTTTCCAGGTGTTCTAAAAGGTTAGCCACTATTTTCTCGTTTAGACCGCGTGGTACTAATTTGAGCATCGTGATTGCGTTTGATATATATGCATGGTTGTATGATGCAGATGAGCCATCCATGGATGTACGGTGACCGACGTTCTAACGCTTACGGAGTAGGCGTGCGTTCTTTTCGCCTTGTGGCCGAGGCGAACAAGCGGCGGGATGGTTTTATGTGTTGAATGTCAAAATGAGCAGGCTCGCACTTCCTCAAGAGTCATTCAGAGTCACCTGCTTCGGTCCGGTTTCATGTCCGGCTATAATGTTTGGACCAAGCAGGAGAAAGAGGGGTTATGATGGAAGACGATGATGAAGAAGAGAACGATGATGACAACTACCGATCTATATTCCCTGAATATGATGATACCGCAATGGAAGACAATGAAGAAGGGGGTGAAGAACGGGAACCAGATGAGCCCGCTGATGATCTTGGTCGGGTCATTTCTGATGCAAAGCGAGACTGCGACGCAGAAAAGGAGAGGTTGCAGTTCGAGAAGATGTTACAGGACCACAACAAATTATTGTACCCAACTTGTGAAGATGGCCAAAAGAAGCTGGGTAGCACACTAGAATTGCTGAAGTGGAAGGCAGAGACCAGTGTGACTGACTCGGAATTTGAAAAGTTGCTGGTAATAATGAAGAAGCTGCTTCTAAGAAATAACGAATTGTCCTCCAAAGACGCATTTAAGCAAAGAAGGTTGTTCCGCCTCTAGGATTAGACGTGCAGAAGATACATGCATGCCCTAATGACTATATCCTCTACAGCGGTGAGAAGTACGAGAATATGGATAAATGTCCGGTCTACACTGCATTGCGGTATAAAATCAGAAAAGATGACCTGGTGATGTTGAGGGCAATCCACCCAGGAAGAGGGTTCCTGCCAAGGTGATGTGGTATGCTCCTATAATACCACGGTTGAAACGTTTGTTCAGAAACAAAGAGCATGCAAAGTTGTTGCGATGGCACATGGAAGATCGTAAGAAAGACGGAAAGTTGAGGCACCCTGCTGATGGTCGGCAGTGGAGAAAAGTCGAGAGGGACTTCCCGGACTTTGCTGGTGATGCCAGGAACTTATGGTTTGGTCTAAGTACCGATGGCATGAATCCTTTTGGGGAGCAGAACTGCAGTCATAGCACCTGGCCCGTGACTCTATGTATCTACAACCTTCCTCCTTGGTTGTGCATGAAGCGGAAGTTCATTATGATGCCAGTGCTCATCCAAGGCCCAAAGCAACCCGGCAACGACATTGATGTGTACCTAAGGCCATTAATTGATGAAATTTTACAGTTGTGGGCCAAACCAGGTGTACGTGTGTGGGATGAGCACAAACAGCAGGAATTTGACCTACAAGCGTTGTTGTTCATAACCATCAATGATTGGCCTGCTCTTAGTAACATTTCGTGACGTAACAAAGGATACAATGCATGCACGCATCGCTTAGATGAGACTGAAGTATATATCTAGATAAATGTAGAAGAATGTGTACCAGCATAATCGCTGCTTTTCTTCCGCCAAGTCATCAGTTAAGGAAGAAAGGCAAGCATTTCAATGGCAAGGGAGAAGCCCGGACGAAGCATGTCCCCCGTACTGGTGCTGATGTATTTAGTATGGTCAAGGATTTGGATGTAATCTTTGGAAATGGTCCTGGAGGACAACCTGTTCCGAAAGACGCCGACGGACACGCACCCATATGGAAGAAGAAATCTATATTTTGGGAGCTACCCTATTGGAAAGTGCACGAGGTCCGCTCTGCAATCGACGTGATGCACCTGGCAAAGAATCTTTGCATGAATATTCTAGGCTTCCTGGGCTTGTATGGGAAGTCAAAAGATACCCAAAAGACGGAGGACCAGCAACATCATAAAGGACGAGACGACAAGCATCCAGGCGCTTTTAAGGGCTTGCCAACCACGCCTTACCAAAGAAGAGAAGGAAATCTTTTTGAAGTCCTTGCGTGATCAAGGTCCCACCGCTTCTCGTCGAATATAAAGGGAATAGTAAATATGAAAGAGAAAAAATTTCAAAACCTAAAGTCTCATGACTGCCACGTGCTTATGACGCAATTGCTTCTGGTTGCATTGAGGGGAATTCTACCAGAAAATGTTCGACTAGCCATTGTGAAGGTATGTGCATTCCTCAATGCAATTTTTCAGAAGGGAATCGATCAAGAAAGTCTATCAGGGTTACAGATTGATGTGGTCCAATTTCTAGTTAGCTTCGAGTTGTTGTTCCCGCCATCCTTCTTCAATATTATGACGCACCTCCTAGTTCACCTAGTCGAAGAGATTACAATTCCCGGTCCTGTGTTTCTACACAATATGTTCCCCTTCGAGAGGTTCATGGAGTCTTAAAGAAATATGCTCATAACCGTGCTAGGCTAGAAGGAAGCATCTCTAAGGGCTATGGAACAGAGGAGGTCATTGAGTTTTGTGTTGACTTTCTTCCTGACCTTAAGCCGATTGGTGTTCCTGAATCTGCATGAGGGGAGGTCAATCGAAAAGGCACACTAGGAAGGAAATCAATGGTATGTAGGACGGGAATTCTTTCACTCAAGCACACTACACGCTTCTACACAATTCCACCGTGGTGGCTCCAGATATCGAGAAACACAAGAATATTCTACGTCCAAAACCCGGGAAGCGACTCTTGATTAAAGGGGAACATGAGAAGAATTTCGGCAGTTGGTTGCAGACACATCTCATGAATAACACCAATGTTGGAGATCAGTTGTACTTGTTGGCCAGGTTACCATCTTCGACTATATGTACTTTCTAAGGGTATGAGATAAATGGGAATACATTTTACACGATGGCCCAAGATAAAAAGAGCACCAACCAAAACAGTGGTGTCCGCTTTGATGCAACAGATGAAAATGGGCAGAAGGACACATATTATGGGTACATAGAGGAGATATGGGAACTTGACTATGGACCTACTTTTAAGGTCCCTTTGTTTTGGTGCAAATGGGTCAAGTTACAGAGGAGGGGTACATGTAGACCAAAAGTACGGATGACAACAAAGGATCTCAACAATCTTATGACATGGACGAACCATTCGCCCCAGACAATGATGTGGCTCAGGTTTTCTATGTGAAAGACATGTCTACCAAACCGAGAAAAGGAAAGATAAGCAAAAGAATAGAATATGATGAGCTAAAGCGCCACATAGTTCTTTCTGTGAAAAGAAACATCGGGAGTGGATGACAAGATGTACATGTCGAAAATTACAATAAGTTTCATGAAATTCCGCCATTTAAAGTGAAAACTGACCCAAGCATCCTGTTAAATGATGAAGATTCTCCATGGCTACGGTGCATAAGAAAACCACAACACTAAATGTTGGTGATGTGTAATAATGTATTAATTAAACCTTTTATTTGAGACATAAATCTATGTAATGTATTAAACCTATTATTTGAGACATAAATCTAGGAAATGTGTGGATGTGTGGTGTTTCGCCGGAGGAAGACCACCGGAGCGTCGGCCCCATGTGTAGGCCCTAGGTGTGACCCCTTCCCTGACATGCTAACACTTAGTGAAACTCGACCAGACACGGGAAACTCCGTGGGACAACCGGCCTAGAATGTGGCAAAGTTGGCCCAACATTTGCTTCCATGTACATATGTCCTAAACAAACCAAAACAAATAGAAAGGTCCACCACCACGCCAGACGGAGAAAGCTATAGGGGTAGATTTATCCGGGGCCCCTGCCTAGGGTTTCACGGAGAAAGACCACCAGAGCGTCGGAATCACATGGAAACTTGCATGTGCCGCTAGGATATGTGTGTGAGAGTGGTGCAAGGTTGGTAGGTTCCATGTGTAGGCCCCAGGTGTGACCCCCTTTCCGGACATGCGTTAACACTTAGTGAAATCCTGGATCTGTACGTGGAAACTCCCGTCGCGGGACAACCGGGGCCTAGAAAGTGGCAAAGTTGGCCCAACATTTTCTATCCATGTACATATGTCCTAAACAAACCAAAACAGATAGAAATGTCCACCGTGCTACCCTCGTACGGAGAAAGCTATAGGGATAGACGATCCGGGGTCCCCGATCTAGGGTTTCGCCGGAGGAAGACCACCGGAGCGTCGGAATCACATGAAAACTTGCACGTGCCCCTAGGATATGTGTGTGAGAGTGGTGCAAGGTTGGTAGGCGCCATGTGTAGGCCCCTGTGTGTGACCCCTTCCTGACATGCTAACACTTAGTGAAACTCGGATCCAGATGTGGAAACTCCCAAGGGACAACCGGGGCCTAGAATGTGGCAAAGTTGTCCCAACATTTGCTATCCATGTACATATGTCCTAAACAAACCAAAACAAATAGAAAGGTCCACTGCGCTACCCTCGTACGGAGAAAGCTATAGGGGTAGACGATCCGGGGCCCCTGGTCTAGGGTTTCACCGGAGGAAGACCACCGGAGCGTCGGAATCACATGAAAACTTGCATGTTCCCCTAGGATATTCCAGGGGTACCTGCCACTCCGGCCTCGAATTCATGACGTGTGAGGGAGGGGGCTCCTGGATGACGATGTTGCGTAGCCCGCGACCTTCACCATCCCCACCCTTCTTGTGGCTCTGTGGAAATGGAAAAATGGTTAATAGTTTGACTAGTTAGAATAATTATTTTATAAAACATAAAATAGATTTGTATTACTTATTCAAATTCAAGCTTTTTTATTTTAAAAGTTTAGTGAGATTCAAAAATATGCAAAATATAATAGTTAATGCATTTTTAAATTGGAAATGGCAAAATGGTTAATAGTTTGACTATTAAAATAATTATTTTATAAAATAGAAAATAGATTTGGATTACTTATTCAAATTCAAGCATTTTTTGTTAAAAGTTTAGTGAGATTCAAAAATATGCAAAATATAATAGTTAATGCATTTTTAAATTGAAAATAACAAAATGGTTAATAGTTTCAGTAGTTAGAATAATTATTTTATAAAACAGAAAATAGATTTGGATTACTTATTCAAATTCAAGAACTTTTCATGTTGAAAATTTTCTCAAATTCATAAGTATACAGAAACTGTATAATTGAAATGTTTAAAAAATCTAATAGTTACAAATTGTAATATTTGAAAAAACAGGCGTCAACTTAGGCCCAGCGCGCGCAAATTTGGGCCTTTAATCCTGGTCCAGAACACCGGCCGAGACTAAAGGCTCTGCAGGCGAAAAGGCATCCAAAGCCTTTAGTCCCGGTGCGTGGCATAAACCGGGACTAAAGACCCTTTAGTCCCGGTTCCAGCCACGCACCGGGACTAAAGGGTGTGCGGGTATTTATTGTGCCGCTTCTTCCCCGATCGAATCCATCGACCGGAGCACATCGCGAGGAGCTAGCACTATGCCGCCAGGCTGCCAAAATTTGGAGCTACGCCGCCTCGCTACCTCGCCGCCTCTTCTCCACGAAGCGCCCCACCGCTGCTTCACCTCTCCGCACACTGCCGCTTTCTCGAGACGCTGCCAAGCACGTCCCTCCCGCTGCTAGGATGTAATAAACTCCCGCCCCACCGCACACCGCTGCCTCTCTCCGTCTCTGCCCATGAAGCCCGGGCTGCCGACTGCAGGCGCCTCTGTCCATCCTCAAGCCCTACCAAGCAGCCAGCAAAGACCCACACCCCAACCCGGCCACTTTTTTTAATTTCTTGTATTTTTTCTATATTAATTAAGAATTATTACTAGTATATATATATATGTTTGTGTATATATAGTAATAGAGTAATTTGGGATCCCTATCATATGTTTTTTTTATTTCGTGTATTTTTTATATGTTATTAATTATTACTAGTATATATAGATATACTATATATAAATATTTTTGTGTATAATAGTAATAGATCATATAGATATAGTATATATATATGTTTTTTTATTTCTTGTATCTTTTTTATATTGTAATATTTATTACTAGTATATAGATATAGTATATATATGTTTGTGTATAGTAATAGACTATATAGATATAGTATAGATAGTGTAATATTATATATATAGTAGTATATTATATAGTATGTAGTATTATAGTGTCAATTGAGACAGACAAGCATTAGTGCTAAATAAAGATAAGCTAAAGAAATAACTACCCTAAGTCTGGTAGTGCTCACGGGCACCCGGACTTAGGGTTAGGGTGGTGGTGCTCGCGGGCCCCCGGACTTAGGGTTAGGGTGGTAGTGCTCGCGGGCCCCCGGACTTAGGGTTAGGGTGGTGGTGCTCGCGGGCCCCCGGACTTAGGGGTTAGGTGGTGGTGCTCAGGGCCCCTGCACGAGGGGTTAGGTGGTAGTGCTCAAGGGCCCCGGACTTAGGTTAGGTGGTGGTGCTCATGACCCCCTGACTTAGGGTTAGGCTGGTAGTGCTCGCGGGCACCCGGACTTAGGGTTAGGGTGGTAGTGCTCATGGCCCCTTGACTTAGGGGTTAGGGGTGGTAGTGCTCATGGGCCCCTGACTTAGGGTTAGAGTGTTGGTGCTCATGGGTCGCCTGACTTAGGTTAGGGTGGTAAAGTGCTCATGGCCCCTGACTTAGGGTTAGGTGGTGGTGCCAGGGCCCCTGCACTTAGGGTTAGTGGCAGTGCTCGGGCCCCTGACTTAGGGTTAGGTGGTAGTGCTCGGGCCCCTGACATAGGGTTAGGTGGTGGTGCTCATGACCCCGGACTTAGGGTTAGGGGTGGTAGGCTCAAGCACCCTGACTTAGGGGTTAGGGTTGGTAGTGCTCATGGGCCCCGTGACTTAGGTTAGGTGGTAGCTCAAGGGCCGCCTGGACTTAGGGTTAGAGTGTTGGTGCCATGGGGGCCTGACTTAGGGTTACGGTGGTGCCGCATGGGCCTCCTGACTTAGGGTTAGGTAGTAGTGCTCGTGGCCCCCGACATAGGGTTAGGTGGTAGTGCTCATGGGCCCCTTGACTTAGGGTTAGTGGTAGTGCTCGCAGCCCCTAACTTTTGTATATAGGAAATATATTTTTGTATATAGGAAATATTTGTATATAGGCAATATTTGTATAAGGAAATAATATTGTGTGCATCTCGCATTTTGCAGAAACTATGGATCCACCTAGTCCAATGCGCAGAGACCTAGCACAAGAAGAAATTCTTGAGGATATGATCAACGACGACCCCCATGTTGATCCACCCGAATCTCCGTCGATGTATCTGAATCCTCCTATGAGGGTGAGGAGGTCAATCAAATGATCAGGAGAAGCGTACGTTCGTTGATGGAGAAGCCGATGGCCTCGGTGGAACCTTAACGAAGTCTGGCGAGGTATATATATGAAGTCCGGTGATTAGTAGATGCATTAATTGAGTTGTATATATATAATTTGACGAATGTTTCTTCTCTTAGGCCTCCACATCGAGCAAAAAATATTCCAAACGAGGCCCGGCCAAAAAGTTGGACGCATCTACGCATTATACAATTACGGTGGTATCAGCACGGGGTGAACCGTTGGAACCTGATACGTTGCTAACGTATCCATAATTTTTGATGTTCCATGCTTGGTTTTATCTACTTTCTTATGTTTTTTCCACACTTTGGAGTAATTTTCATATGATTTCTTGGACTAACCTATTAACAAGATGCCACAGTGCCAGTTGCCTGTTTTCTGCTGTTTTTTGTTCCAGGAAAGTCAGAAAATGAATATTCTCGGAATTGGACTGTACAAAAGCCAAAGTTGTTATTTTCCCGGAAGACTCACGGAGCTAGAAGGAGAGTCGGAGAGGGGCCACAGGGTGGCCACACCACCCCTAGGAGCGGGTCCCCCTTGGCCGCGCCAGGGCATGGTGTGGCCCCCCTGGCCACCCACCGACCTTGCCCCTTTGCCTATATATTCCCCCGATACAGAAACCCTAAATAGTCAATCAGAAATCCACGAAAAGTTCCACAGCGCAGCCGCTACCAAAGGGGAGATTCGGGGGACAGAAAGTCTCTGTTCCGGCACCCTGCCGGGATGAGAAAGTTCCCTCGGAGCCATCTCCATCGATCTCCACCACCATCTCCATCACCATTGTTGATTCCCATGATGAGGAGGGAGTAGTTCTCTCTCGAGGCTAAGGGTTCTACCGGTAGCTATGTGTTCATCTCTCTCTATGCATGATCTTATTGAGATCATGAGCTTGTAATCTATAGATCTACCTTGCTACTCAAGTGCTTTAATAGATCTTTGCTCTCCCCATGTGTGTGAAAGTGATGGCACACCATGGTGGCACTTAGGCTAGAGATTACAAATACTTGTTATGAGTTATATTTGGAGTTGGATGTCTTTATGAAATTGTGGTGTTTGTTGGACTCATCTAGTACTCAAGGTGACAGTGTGGGGTTATCTAGATGGGAAAGATGAACTTTGAGGTGTGCTGTTATAGCCCTACCATGGATTAGAGTGTCCAACTGGAGAGTAGTTCAGCGTAGTATCATAAAGAGAAGATAATTATATGAGAGTGTTCACTAGCGAAAGTATGATCCCTAGGCCTTGTTTCTAAGCATTGAAACACCATTTTCTATTAGATCTATTACATGTTTGCTTGCTTCTATCTTTATTTCAGTTTTACTTTAGTCGTTTCCACACCATCAAGCTATTTTCTATCACCACTGCTACTACTTATAGTTATCTATACCACCAGATTTCACTATCTCTTTGTTGAACTAGTGCACCTATACACCGACAAGTGTATTGGTGTGTTGGGGACACAAGAGACTTCTTGTATCTTGATTGCAGGGTTGCTTGAGAGGGGATACCTTTGACCACTTCCTCCCCGAGTTCGATAAACCTTGGGTGATCCACTTAAGGGAAAACTTGTCATTGTTCTACAAACCTCTACACTTGGATGCCCAACAACTGTCTACAAGAATAGAAGTGCGTAGACATCAAGCTATTTTCTAGCGCCGTTGCCGGGGAGGTAAGGTAAAAGGTACTCACATCCTCCGGTGTGATTGCTCGAAGTTATTTCCTTTAGATTCTGCAATTTTGTCTTTTTGTTTCTTGTTTTCACTAGTTAGGCTTAATGGAAAACAACAACAAAATTAGAGAGATTTTTAGTATTTTTCCTAATATAGAACATGAATTGTCTAAAAAGAAAATTAAAAAACCCATGGAACTTTCTTTGCATGCTAATAGCAATGTTATTAGTACGAATCTTTTGAACACCTTTGTTACTAATGCTATGGAAACGTCTAAGCTTGGGGAGGTTGGTTTTTATGAAAATGATATTTTTAGTTTCCCAGCTTTAAAGAAGAAAATTTGCTCTGATGATACTTTATCTCCCATATGTGGTAATTCTAATGATACTTGTGATATTTTAAATCCACATACTGAAAGCATCCCTTTTAAAGTACCTATAAAAATTGTTCAACGTGTTATGAATAACTGCTATTTTGGAGATGGAACTGTCCATCCTGGTGATCATTTACTCTTTATACATGAATTATGTGAGTTGTTCAAGTGTGCAGGTATTTCAATGAACCAAGTTAAGAGGAAGCTATTCCCTATTTCACTTAAGGCCAAAGCAGGGGAGTGGTATGAGCTACTAGATGATCCTCATCATTTGGAGTGGAAGGAACTTGAATCTCTCTTTTACTCTAGATTTTATCCTCCTCATGAAATTCATAAAGATAGGAATTACATTTATAATTTTCATCCACATGATGGAGAAAGTATTGCCCAATCATGGGGGAGATTGAAGTCACTAATGCTCAAATGTCCCATTCATGAGCTCTCCAGTAATATTGTTATTAATAATTTCTATGCAAGGCTTTCAGGACATTACAAGGACTATCTAGATACTTGTTTAGAGGGATCCTTCACAAGTAAGGAGGTCAAAGCTAAGTGGGATCTTCTTGAAACAATTCAAAGCAATACCAAAGATTGGGATAACAACAAAGGTAAAGAACCAGGTATAAACTATGAGTATGATTGCATTAAGTATTTTGCTAAAACTGCTGATTTTCAAGAGCTTAGTGCTAAATATGGTCTTGATCCTCAAATTCTTATTGATTGTTTTAGAACCTTTGCTTCTCATATTAATGCTCCTAAAGAAAAATGGGACATGTATCATGAGCCTTTTAAAGACACTTGCAGGGATAATGAAATTGTTATTAATGATAGCAATAAACATGCTCAAACCTCTGAAAGTACTATTTCTTATAAGCATGTTAATTTTGTGGAATACATAGACCTTGTGAGGATAATCAAATTAAAGAAGAATATTGTATCACCCACAGGAATGAAAAACTAGAATGTGGTATAGGCTTTAAATGATCTTGTAAAAAGTTTATGCGCTTTATCCTTTTATTTGTGAACTTTGCTTTGAAGTGGGTCATTTCAATTTTCAATGCTCAGGCCATAATAATAGCCCTTCTAATCCAATGAGTACTGCAAGTTTGTATTGTGATGACATGATCACTCCTAATCAACATGATGAACTTACATTATTTTTGGGGTGTGAAGAATTATCAAGAAAAACTTCTTTGGTAGATATGAGTGCTTTTGGTATGAATAGTGTCATGCATGGTTGTCGTCTTTATTGTGTTGATAATTGTCACACAAATACTTACATACAAAATATTATATAAGATGAGATTTTACCAAAATATGACAGGACTAATACGTGTTTTGATCTTATTAATGAAAAGAAAGAATCCTCCAAAGTTTCTTCTATTGTCTCTAACAATAAACCAGTGTATATGGAGAAGCTTCTTTTCAAGCCTCCCTCCTAAATAGAGGAAGAAAAGAAGAAGAAGAGGAATAAAAGAAGAGAGGAAACGTATTTTCCCCAAGCATGTTGTTCTATTATAGTTTTTGATGAGTATGAACTCGATGATGTTCCTATGCCTATTACCTATAGTAGTGATCATGATTAGGAAAAGCACACTACCTTTGATATTGAAAATCTCTTCAAAACCGATTCTAAAAATGATGATATTAATAATTTCTATACTATTAGTGTTATCCATGATCCTTCCAATGATGATATGTTTACAAATGAACACACTTGGGAAGATAACTATTCTATTGCTTATGAGGATGCTATACCTCCAATATATTATGATTGCAATGATGAATATGATATTTTCAGTCCACCTACTATTGAGGAGGAAATTAATTATGATTACAACATGCCTCCTATATTTGATGATTATGGTGATGAGAATAATAATGATAGCTATTTTGTTGAATTTCCTCCCACTACAATTAATAAGAATGTCTATGTTCATGTGGGGAGTATTAATTCTTTTATGCATGTGGCTCATGATAAGAATGTTTTATGTGATACTTATATTGTTAATTTTATTCATGATGCTACTGAAAGTTATTATGAGAGAGGGAAACATGGTTTTATGTATCTTAACAATATTAAGTTTCCCCTCTTTATGTTGAAATTTTTGAAGTTACACTTGTTTTGCTTTACTATGCTTGTTGCTTTGTGATTTCATGACTTGTTTATTTACAAGATTCCTATGCATAGGAAGTGGGTTAGACTTAAATGTGTTTTGAATTTGCTTCTTGATGCTCTCTTTACTTCAATTCATATTTCTTATGTGAGCATCTTCTCAAACTATCATGCCTAACTTAAAGGCCCTAAAGAAAAGTACTTATTGGGAGATAACCCAAAAGTTTTAGTTGAGTCTTGAAAGTTATTACTTCAGTAATAACCGCTTCTTATCCTTTTTATTTTGTTTTTGTGCCAAGAGTAACCTCTAATGAGAGAGAAGTAATGATTGGGAAAGTTGCTGTCCCGAAACAGATTTTTGTGCTTCACCGTAAAAATTCGTGTAAAATCTCTGTACGTCCTTTTGGGGCGTGAATTTTTGTGCTTCTGCCCCAGGTTGTGATCTAACTTTCGTTAGTTCAACACTTTTCGATTTGAGCAATAGAAGGTCTTCGAAACAATTCGTCTTTACCTGCTAGTCTGTTTTGATAGATTTCTTCCATTATTTGCATTTGCTTCTTGTTGGTTCCTTTTTGAGTTCTTTTGGGGAATTGACCTTTTTGAGGGAAGTGCTATAGTAGCTTGTGTTTTAATGGAAGTTTCATTGGTGTTGGAACTGAACCTAAAGAATTATTATCTTGAGTACACTAATGTTGCTAATAAAGATTGTGTGAAGTTTTGTATGAAGGAAAAATTTCAGGTGTATGGAAGGAATGAGTAATGAGATGAAGGATGGACTAAAGCTCAAGCTTGGGGATGCCACGTGTGTCACCCCAAGAAATATCCAAGAAGTACAAGCGTTAAAGCTTGGGGATGCCCAAGGCATCCCCTTGTTCATCAATAAAAATCCCAGGTTTCTTCCAAACGCTTCATTTTTATTGTTTCATGCACAGTTCTGTTGTTCTTGGAGCGTCTTCTTTTTCGTTTTGGTTTTGGTTTTTCGTTTGCTTGGTTTGCTTAGTTTTCTGAATAAATTGGTTGGACCCCCTCTTTCATTACATTGGTTTTCAAATAGTTTGATTTGGTTTGGAAAAGAGTAGGAAAGTTCATGCTTAAGTGGTAAAGAGAGTTTGTTTTTGACTGTGGCCTATGCTTTGTCATGCCATGCTTGATATTGTTTTGGATTTATGCTTAGTATTCTTTGCTGTAGAATGACTTGTTATAAACAATTGAGATTGCTTAATGTGCCTTAGATGAATCATGCGTTGTTTTAGCATATTAAAGCATAGTATTGTGGTATTCTCCTTTGATGCTTTATTTGGGTTGACTTGGCGCATGCTCACACCATGTTATGACTATCCAAAGTCACCATAGCCTTGATGATCCTTTGGTTTTCAACTTGTAGTACCACTTTATGCTTTGATCAATGATGTTTTGTCGCTCTGCATGATTATGGCCATTATTGCTCTCTTAGTTTGTCGCTCCCAGTCTTTTGCTAGCCTCCACAACCAAGTATGAGTTCCACTCATGCATCCAACTCCTTAAACCAAGTTATTCCAAAGAGTCCACCATACCTACCTACTATCATATGCTATTCCGAGTATATTCATGCTTTTGTTTACCTTCCAAATTAAACTTGTTATGAGAAAACTAGTGATTAAAGCTCTCACGAACTTGATGGCACACTTTACTTTTTTTGCCCTTAATAAACTTGAACCATTGTGTCGTCTATGTTGTATATGCTTGCACTTATTTTTTGGGGATTAGCAGAACCATGTTGTCATGGGGAACGCTTTCGACATTGCACGGGTACTTTGTACTTATTTGATATCATGCTCTTTTGTCTATGGATGTCGTCAGTGTGAAATGAAAGGGGAGCTTGTAAGTCCATGGAGTTATGTATATGTGTTAGAGAAACGCTTGGGGCTGGTTCAATCCATGCCGACATGGTGGAAACCTGCAGCGTAACCATAATGAGCTGTCTATGAAGCATTCTCCTTATAAAAAAAAGAGTCCTATATTGAGAAAAAAAGAGAAAGAGAAAAAAAAGAGATTATGAAAAGAGGAAAGAGAAAAAAGCACCATATTCCCATGGTAAATAAGAAGATTGCTGAGATGCTCGTTGTCTGCTTGCCTTGTCATTTTGATATGGCGATTCTTCCGTATCATCGGGCAAGGTACCCCATTGGCGGTTCTCTATGATACACATGTACTTACAATGACAAGAACTTACCGTAACTAAACTTGAGTAGCATGCGGCACCCTCATTCAAGGGACATGAGATTTAACTTATACTTTGTCAAGCATATACTTCATAGTTTGTTCACTTTAACCTTAACCACTTCAAGATGCTTATGATAGGGGCAATGAGAGCTTAAAGCTAATAAGTACCATAATTTTTATCACTGACCTACTCGAGGACGAGCAGGAGTTAAGCTTGGGGATGTTGATACATTGCTAACGTATCCATAATTTTTGATGTTCCATGCTTGGTTTTATCTACTTTCTTGTGTTTTGTCCACACTTTGGAGTACAATTCATATGATTTCTTCGACTAACCTATTAACAAGATGCCACAGTTGCCGCTGTCTGCTTTTCCATTGTTTTTGGTTCCAGAAGTCGGAAATGAATATTCTCGTAATTGGACAGACAAAAGCCAAAGTTGTTATTTTCCTAAGACTCACTTGAGCGAGAAGGAGAGTCGGAGAGGGCCACAGGTGCCACAACACCCCTAGGCGTGGTCCCCTTGGTCAAGCCAAAGGCATGGTGTGGGTCCCCTGGCCGCCCACCGACCTTGCCCCTTTGCCTATATATTCCCCCCGATACAGAAACCCTAAATAGTCAATCAGAAATCCACGAAAGTTCCAAGAATACCGCCGCCACCAAAGGGGAGGTTTGGGGATGAAGTCTCTGTTCTAAGACCTCGCC
Organism: Avena insularis; assembly: GCA_023614405.1. Taxonomy (NCBI): domain Eukaryota; kingdom Viridiplantae; phylum Streptophyta; class Magnoliopsida; order Poales; family Poaceae; genus Avena; species Avena insularis. The sequence continues at coordinate 184,511 of JAJUPC010000458.1, forward strand.
GGATGGGGAAGTGCCCCCCGGACCCATCTCCATCGATCTCCACCACCATCTCCATCACCATTGCTGATTCCCATGATGAGGAGGGAGTAGTTCTCTCTCGAGGCTAAGGGTTCTACCGATAGCTATGCGTTCATCTCTCTCTATGCATGATCTTATTGAGATCATGAGCTTGTAGTCTATAGATCTACCTTGCTACTCAAGTGCTTTAATAGATCTCTGCTCTCCCAATGTGTGTGAAAGTGACAAATAGTGCACACCATGGTGGCACTTAGGCTAGATATTACAAATACTTGTTATGAGTTATATTTGGAGTTGGATGTCTTTATGAAATTGTGTTGTTTGTTGGACTCATCTAGTACTCAAGGTGACAGTGTGGGGTTATCTAGATGGGAAAGATGAACTTTGAGGTGTGCTGTTATAGCCCTACCATGGATTAGAGTGTCCAATGGGAGAGTAGTTCAGCGTAGTATCATAAAGAGAAGATAATGATATGAGAGTGTTCACTAGCGAAAGTATGATCCCTAGGCCTTGTTTCTAAGCATTTAAACACCATTTACTATTAGATCTATTACATGTTTGCTTGCTTCTATCTTTATTTCAGTTTTACTTTAGTCTTTTCCACACCATCAAGCTATTTTCTATCACCGTTACCACTTATAATTATCTATACCACTTGTATTTCACTATCTCTTCGTCAACTAGTGCACCTATACACCGACAAGTGTATTGGGTGTGTTGGGACATAAGAGACTTCTTGTATCTTGATTGTAGGGTTGCTTGAGAGGATACCTTTGACCACTTCCTTCCTCGAAGTTCGATAAACCTTGGGTGATCCACTTAAGGAAAACTTGTCGTTTCTACAAACCTCTGACTTGAGGCCCAACAACTGTCTACAAGAATAGAAGTGCGTAGACATCAGAACCCGAAAAGGCTAAAAGTGTATTTGTACAACAATGCGGATTTATTGTTAGGGATCGCATCCCGGTCACCATTCGAGAGTGGAATAAGACCAAAGGGGCGGAAGAGGGTGAGTATGTCACCGACAGGTACAAAGAGGGTCTTTGGAATGACCTCATGACACATTTCACCCCGCTGTATCGTGAGGATGATGCCGACATTGCATTGAGGAAGAAAGTCAAGCAGTGGAGTCTTACAAAGATGGCCGAACTATTCAAGAACTAGAAGAAAGCATTATGGCAAACGTATCAGAAGACAAAGACTCCTCCTAAATTCTAATGCTATCTAACGAAGCAAAGAAAGTTAATCGGGATGCATTTGTGAAGTACAAGGAGTCAGAACCTGCTATGGAAAAGTCATAAAAATACAAGAAAAATGCCGCGATGAAGAAATATCACCATCACCTGGGGCCAGGGGCTATGCGACTGCCATGCCAAAGTGGGATGCTAAAGAGAGTGAGCTGCTTGCTAAAGGGATCACTCCACCAATAATATGTGTAGAATGGGATCTGAGGGCAAGAAATTGGTTCCTTGGGCATTGGAGTGAGTATGACGAAAAAATAGGGGACCTTATTTGCAGTGACGGGATTAGGATACCCCGGGAGACATGGCAGAGAGTGGTTAAGGAAATTAAAGAGGGGACAACAAAGTTCTGTCCCGATAGAGAGAATGACTTGCTGACAAAGGCCCTCGGGAATTAAGAATCTGGAGGACGAGTACGAGGCCTTGGCACTAGTTATACTTAGGAGATGGGGTTTCCCAAAGACAGAGATACTTATAGGAGCCGAGAGAGAGCAAAGAGGCGACGGCAGGAGGAGGATGGAGATAGGTTCACCGAGTTGCTAGGAACACTTCGAATTCACCAGCAACAGAATGACGAACTTCGAGGAGTAGTGCTTCGCAAGATCCTCGTGACTCGATATTACCGCTGCTCCATCTCAATGGAGAAGCAAGATGGTTGAATCGAGGTCCCGTTTGACGATGCACGGATGGTAGATGGCGGTCCCGGCTACCCCGTGGATGGAATCAAGGAGCAGGCATCTTGTGAGCTCCATCATAAGGTGAAGAACCTATCCATCAAGGTGGCGGTCGGATGTGCTTTACCTTGTACACCTGACGCACGCTGGCATGTCCATGAGATTCTAGCTGGCTATGCTAAAGTCGGGGTGGATGAAATCACAACGGGGTGGGACTCAATGGAGCTTGACATCCTTGGACCTTAAGGTGAGAGGACACTCGTAGAAGTATTGGGTGGCATCATTCTATGGGACAAGACCAACATCAAGCTTCCAGGCTCAGCGCCAAGGCCAACACCGCCTCCGAGTCGTCGCATGTCACCTTCAGCTCCATCACCTCCAAGAAGCCCACCCCATGACTATGACCACCACAGCGCAGAGTCAGCTGCCTTCCCCGCCCGCTAAGGACAAAAAGCGGAAGCGTGCTCCGTCGATAAGGACTAAACGACGCAGCAGCCCAAAACGACAAATGTCGCCCCTCCCAAGAGTACCTCATAAGAATCTTCCCATCAGACCTTACGATCGTACTGACGAGGAAAACGACATGATCGTAAAGGCTAAATGTGTTGCGCAGCTTCAAAAGAAGAAACCCGAGCCCACCCCGGTATACACCGAGAAGCAAAAAGCGTATGCACTTTCTTTTCTGAACACAAAATCGCAATATGACTTGCACCATAAGCCAGATGACTATCTACGCGCACTTTAGAAGGAAGTGAAGAAGAGCAAATCAAGAAGTGCAAGCGGGAGCAAATCATCAAGTCAAAGTGCAACCGGGAAAAGAAAGGACGTCCCCCAACTCGGGGAACAGGCCAAAAAATCGACCCCACCCCTCAAGGTGGTATCCCATGACATTCCCTAGCAGAATATGGAAGAAGCTGCGAAGCTTGCGGCCTCTATGAATGTGACTGTTGAGGAATTGCTAGGTCCCAAGGACGACAAGTTACCCAAGGCTCAGGCAGTCCCTACATATGTCCCAGGGAAGGCTCTGGTCAGCTTTGAGCAGTTCCAACAACTGCCAACACAAATGCGGAGTTTACATAACTGGTACTTGAAAGCCGCAAAGCAGGAGAGAATAATGATCATGGCGAAAGTCCCACATGACTACTACTTCCGAGAAGAAGAGGTGGATGTTGAGTTTCCAGAACTCTTCCAGTTATACGCTTTCGACACCCTCGACAAATCTATCATGAGTTGCTATTGTCTGTAAGTTGTTGAATTCATTGTCTATATATAAGTTGTTCATTTTTTCAGTTGTTCAGTTTATTGCATATAATTATCCTAATTATATCCTTTTGTACTCTATTATTATGTAGAATGAAGATCATGGAATGTAAAAGAAGGTCAATCTTTAGTGTTGGGTTCATTGACCCAGATAAAATACATGTAAAGACGCTAACGACAAAACCCGAGGAGACGCAGGAAAACCTTCTAAGGTTTCTAACAGAGCAAAATTTATGTGACCACATACTGTTTCCTTACAATTTCGCGTGAGGGTCTTACTCTGTTGTACACATTCAGTTTTGCTTACTCGATGTTAAGTGTAATTGATGAGTTACTGATGTATATATAAATGTGTGCAGTTTCCACTGGATTCTGCTAGATATTCAACTTGATAAGGGAAGAGTTGAAGTCATGGACCCATTAAAGGGACCCCTGGAAATGTTTAGGACATGCAGGACATGCTCCAGAGGTAATTTTCGCGCTACATCGGTCTCTTTCGTTGATTTCATGAGATATCACGTAATAAATAACTCATTCATTTTCTTTACAAGGTGGTTTGGAACCAGCTCAAGAGTGCGGTTACGGGTGACTTTAGTGAGAAGTCGACGCTGTTTCAGATTGGTAAGTAGTACGCGCATCTCTTTACTTCTAGTTTCAATATAATTATGATGCTAGATTATTATTTTGATTGAATTCTATTCTCGTAAAGTGCGCGAGGCAGCCACCGAAGATGAATATATGTGGATTCTACATTTGCGAGTTCATTCGCACGTTTACCAGTGAGCTGAATGATTATAGAGTCGATGTAAGCAATACATTCACAACATTATTTTATTACCGTCACTTTTTGTTATCATGATTGATATTCATATTGATCTCCTTTTCTTATATAGTTCGAGAAAATGCGGGATCAGCTCCTACCAGAGCAACGCGTAGTAGGAATTGCTGAAGAACTGGCAGGATTCTTGATGAACGAGATGATAGATGACACATAGGCGCCGAGGATCTCCGACCATGTAATTGAATAGATGGGCTCTAGTCTCGATAATTGTGATCTCCATGTGTAACTATCATGTATATATTTGTATGCTCGATCTTAAGAGAAGTTATCTTATGTATGCATGAACATGTAGGGTATGTGGTAGTGTAGAAAACTATTTTGAAATGAAAAAAGGATACAAATTGAATTCTCTACCGTGGCAGGGAAAGTGCCTAAAATTCTGCCGCGGTAGAGAACCATTTGTCCCGGTTCGTAATACGAACCGGGACTAATGGGGGGCACCCCGCGCCTGCAGAGACGGCCACGTGGATGCCCATTGGTCCCGGCTGGTAAGCGGGCCGGGACTAGTGGGTGGGCCTTTAGTCCCGCCTCTCTAGTCCCGGTACCACAACCGGGACTAAAGGCTCTTACGGGCCGGGACTAAAGGCCCGTTCTCCACTAGTGTTACGCATCATACTCCAAGGCCTTTCATGGGTTCATTAGACAGCACCCAACTCTCACACATTGCAATGATTGAGAGTCGACTCATATAGGTGTGTTCTTCAAGTGATGTTCTGCAGGACAACATCTCTGCTTAGATAAGACACTTAGAAGACATTAAAATAAATATCAACCTTCCATGCATAATGGGAGAGTATAACATCTTCACGAACAGGTAAATTTATTTTAGGGATACTCTCCGCCAGATGTCCAACAGCTTGTCTCCCACCTCTAATTCACGGGATCTCTGATCATATAGAGTAGTTTACCACTATGTACAACTCAGTGTAAGTTTCAAACCCATCTCTCCCGATGCATTATTTATCACATTACATGATAAACCCTTTGTGAAGGGATCTACCAAATTCTTAGATGTTTGGATATAATCCAACGCAATAACTCTTGAGTTTTTAAATTTTCTAATAGATTTTAATATCCTCTTTACATGTCTTGACGACTTCATATTATCCTTAAAACGGTTTACTTTGACGATCACAATTTGATTATCACGCTTAAGGGCTTGATGATGCTCAGAGAGTGTTTTGGTATCAGCAGAATCACCGAAGAAAAGAAAGAGAAAACATGAAGGGTTTCGGTAAGACTGATACATCCATTTTGCATCACTATTCTATGTCACAATTCACTGTTATTCATTGATATATTTCGTATTGAGAGGTGATACTTATGTTATTTCATCTATTTTTGCATGGTTGATGACTTTTGGAGCATGGACCGCTGCAGTCAGGATTCTGATGGAAAAGGTGTTGTTTGGAGGCAAAATTCGTGAAGATCAGAAAATCCGGGAAAATACATGGAAAATCTATTTTTCCATAAGACGAAGGAAGCCAGAAGGGGGGCTGGAGATGGGCCATAGGGGGCCCACACCGGGCGCTGCCACCCTAGGTCACCAAGCCAGTGGTGTGGCCTGGTCCACCCCTCGCACTCCGGGCGATATTATCCTCCCAAACCGTAAGACTCGGGAGCGACCACGAAGATTCCACCGCCTGGGCTTAAAACACCGAGAGAGAAAGATCTCTGCAAACAGATTTCATCGGGGAATTCCTTCCGCAGAAGGGAGATCATCGCCATCAACACCACCATCAAGCTGGACTTCATCGATCATCATCATCACCACCATCATCATCATCAACACCCTCATCACCATCTCCATATTGCTGTAACAATTGGGTTGAATCTTGCATAGTTCATAGGGGAAACTTTCCCGGTGTTTATTACCTTTGTAGTTGATGCTATTGAGTGAACCATTGAATTATTGTTTATGTTCAGATTGTTATACATCATTATTCCATCTATGATCATGATCCATATGATGTCTTGTGAGTAGTTCGTTTTGTTCTTGAGGACATGGGAGAAGTCATGTTGTTAGTAGTGGAGTTGTGTTGAGAAAGATTCAATAGTTTGATATTTAAGTTGTGGTGTACTTCTTCTAGTGATGTCATGTGAATGTCGACTACATGACACTTCACCTATATGGGCCTAGGGGAATGCATTGTGTATTTGGCTACTAATCGTAGGGGTTGCCAGGATGTAAACCTGAACCCCCGTTAGGAAACCATTGCACAAGGGACGTAAAGGCCTTAGAGTTTAAAGCGGTGGTTAGGTTTCTACCTTAATTACTTTCTTGTACTTACAGATGTTTGCAAGGGGTGTAATCACAAGTATGTATTAGCCCTAGGAAGGTCGGTACATTAGCACAGGTTCACCCACACAACACTTAGCAAGCTAAAGAAGATTAATCAACTATATGAAGCTTAAAGCACTTGCCGCCTTCCCATGTGTCCTCGAGAACGCTTGGTCATCTTAAGTAATACAACCGCTTGTCCTTTTTCTGCATAAAGGATTGGGCCACTTGCTGCATTTATTCCTACCTTTTTATCTACTCGCATTTTGTTTACTTTCTTTATCAAAACCCTAAAAATCCGCTTGCTAAGTATTTGCAGAGAATTCTGATCCATACCACTAGCCAAAGACCTTCCGCTTCCTCGCTGGGTTCGACACTCTTACTTATCAAAAATACTGCGATACACCCCCTATACTTGTGGGTCATCAAGACTATTTTCTGGCGCCGTTGCCGGGAAGTGAAGCGCTATTGGAGAGTGGAACTGGTAAAGGAAACTTCTACAGTGAGTATTGTTTACTTCTATTAGTTGCTTTATTTTCATTATGGATAATCCACTGAGTTTCTTATTTGGTAATGCTACTATCACTGCTAAGGTAGTAGATAAGCCACCACCTGCTGAGAATGATGTTTTCAAAATACCTACAAGAATTATTTATCGTGTTATGGATAACTATTATGTTGGGGATGGAACTGTCCATCCCGGTGATCATTTACTCTTTATACACGAATTATGCGGGTTGTTCAAGTGTGTAGGTATTACTACAGATCAAGTTAAGAAGAAGTTATTCTCATTATCGCTGAAAGGAAGAGCTGAGGAATGGTATAAGTCTGAAGAATGGTCAAGCTCGAATGGGAGGAAATAGTGCCTCTCTTTTATTCAAAGTTTTATCCTCCTAGTGAGATTCATAAAGATCGGAATCAAATATACAACTTTTGGCCTCTTGATGGAGAGAGTACAGCTCAAGCTTGGGGGAGATTGAAGTTACTAATGCTCAGATGTCCCATTCATGAGCTCCCCAACAATATTATTATCAATAACTTTTATGCAAGGCTTCCTCTTCATGATAAGGATTTATTGGATGCTTCTTGTGCTGGATCATTCACTCGCATGGAAGAAGAAGCTAAATGGGATCTTCTGGACCATTGATGACCCACAAGTATAGGGGGTGTATCGCAGTATTTTCGATAAGTAAGAGTGTCGGACCCAACGAGGAGCAAAAGGTGTGCTAGTGGTATGGATCAGAATTCTGCAAATACTTAGCAAATGCATTTTTAGGGTTTTTGATAAAGGCAAACAAAGTAAGAGTAAACAAAAGACAGAGGAATAAATGCAGCAAGTGGCCCAACTTTATGCAAAGAAAGGACAAGCCGGTTGTATTTCTATAGATGACCAAACGTTCTCGAGGACACATGGGAAGACTGTCAAGTGCTTTCGCTTCATATAGCTGATTAATCTTCTCTAGCTTGCTAAGTGTTGTGTGGGTGAACCTGTGCTAATGTACCGCCCCATACAAGACTAATACATACTTGTGATTATACCCCTTGCAAACATCCGTAAGTACCAGAAAAGTAATTAAGGTAGAAACCTAACCACAGCTTTAAACTCTAAGACCCTTACATCCCTTGTGCAACGGTTTCCTAACGGGGTTCATAAGTTTCATTACTCCAAAGAACCCCTACGATTAGTAGCCAAATACACAATGCATTCCCCTAGGCCCATATAGGTGAAGTGTCATGTAGTCGACGTTCACACGACACCACTAGAAGAAGTACACCACAACTTAAATAACAATCTATTGAATCTTTCTCAACACAACTCCACTACTAACAACAAGACTTCTCCCATGTCATCAAGAACAAAACGAACTACTCACAAGACATCATATGGATCATGATCAGAGATGGAATAATGATGTATAACAATCTGAACATAAACAACAATTCAGTGGTTCACTCAATAGCATCAACTACAAGGAGTAATCAACACCGGGAAAGTTTCCCCTATGAACTATGCAAGATTCAACTCAATTGTTACAACAATATGGAGATGGTGATGAGGATGCTGGTGGTGATGATGGTGGTGATGATGATGATGATCCTGATGAAGTCTAGCTTGATGGTGGTGTTGATGGAGACGATCTCCCCTCTCCGGGAAGGAATTCCCCCGGCAGAAATCTGTCTGCCGGAGAGATCTTTATCTCTCGGTGTTTTCCGCCCCACAGAGGCGGCGGAATCTTTCTGTGGTCGCTCCCCGAGTCTTAGGGTTTCGTGGGGATGATACACGCTAGAGGGGAGAGGCTGGAGTGGGCCAGGGCGGCCACACCACTCCTAGGCGCGGCCTAGGCCTGCTCGCGCCATGGGGTGGTGTGAGCCCCCTGTGGTCCACCTCCATTCCATCTTCTGGCATCCCGAGTCTTTTGGGAAAATAGGATTTTCCATATATTTTCCCGAATTTTCCGATCTTCGCGAATTTTGCCTCCAAACAACACCTTTTCCATCAGAATCCTGACTGCAGCGGTCCATGCTCCAAAAGTCATCAACCATGCAAAAATAGATGAAATAACATAAGTATCACCTCTCAATACGAAATATATCAATGAATAATAGTGAATTAAGACATAGAATAGTGATGCAAATGGACGATCAACTCCCCAAGCTTAGACTTCATTGTCCCCAAGAGAAACTGAGCTCAATAAACATGGCCTCAAGTTTATGGAGTGAAGAGTCGATAAAAGAAGACGGACAAGAAGCATCACATTCATCAAATACATAGATCATAATAGAAGACAACTCACTATTATACAACTCAACTTGCAATGAGTAAAGGAAACACAATAAAGATACATAAAGTGAATCATAATTGGTAATGGCAAACTTAGCTCTTGGTCAAGAATAGTTGATAATTTCGGAATTCACAAATAGCTGGTTTTCAATGAAAGCTTTCAAAGTAGTAAACATCAAGATAAGAGCAATGTGCAAAGCAAGGAACATAAGACATGATTGAATAAATCATCATATGAATGAATGAAACACAACAACTCAAAATACTTGCTGAGATAGAAGGGAATAGGTTTACTGACTCAACTACAAAGTAAAAGAAAGGCCCTTCGCAGAGGGAAGGTGGATTGCAAGTCTCATAAAGAGCTCCCAAAATTATGATACTTACTAGCTTTCAGCTCTCATTGCCCCTATCATAGGCATCTTTAGGTGATTAAGGTTAAAGTGACACAACTAAGAGGATATGCTTGACAAGTTATAAGTTGAAATCTCATGCCCCTTACTTATGAGTACTGATCCTCATGCTACTCAACTTTAGTCACGAGCAAGCTCTTGTCATTGTAAATACATGCGTATCATTGAGAACCGCCAACGGGTACCCTTGCACATGACACAGAGCTATCCCATAATCAAAATGATAAGGCAAGCAGCAGAAGCATCTCAATGATCTTTTATTTGCTATTTGCATAGGTTTTTATAGAGGATGCTTCATAGAATGCTCACTATAGTTATGCTGCAAGTTTCCACCATGATTAGGCATGGCTTAGGCTAGCGCCCCAGCGCTTTCTCTAACACATATAAACTCCATGATCTTACAAGTTCCACTTTTATTTCACAATCAGCTGGATCCATAAGCAAAAGAACATGATATCAACTAGGTACAAGTACTAATGAAGTGTTGAAAGCGGTCCCCATGATACATGGTTCGCTAACTTCAACTCATAAAGCGCAGTATATGCAACAAAGAAGGACCCAATGGTTCAAGTTTATTAAATGCAAGAAAGTAAAGTGTGCCATCAAGTTCGTGAGAGCTTTAATCACTAATTTTCACATAACAAGTTTAATTTGGGAGGTAGACAAAACAAGAATTTACTTGGAATAGCAATAATGCTAATAGGTAGGTATGGTGGACACAAATGGCAAAGGTTTTGGTTTAAAGGAGGTGGATGCGTGAGAAGAATACCCTCTCAGTATAGGTTTTTGGCTAGCAAGGCTGGGTAGCAAGTATAAGAGTTGAAGGAAACAACCAAACATACAAATGATAAAGACAAACATGCAATCTTCCTTGGAAGCAAAAAAAGATTTTAACTAGAGAATACTAAACTTATGAGCAAATCAAGAAAGAAAGATGATGAAATTATTTTTCTTTAGAGTACTTCTATCTTTTTCTTTCAACTCTCAAAAGGTAAGTTACATCGATCGAGCCAGGTTTTCCTAAACCAACTAAATTAACTCAATGATCCCAAAGTGATACCAATACTAACAACAAGATCAATCATATAAGCACGAATTGAAAACTAATATAAGCTATGCAAAAGAGTGGATGATAGAACTTCTCATTAATATTCCATAACGGAAACTCACACCAAGGGATACATATCTAACGAGAGAGGGGACACTTCCATAATGCAAACCATACTACATAATAACTCTTCTATTCATGATATGACCCTACTAATAAGGTAAAAAGATAGAAGATAGTGATATGATACCGCGACACTCCCCCAAGCTTGGAACAAACCAAGGGGATGCCAAACCTGATGACGAATTACTCCTTAGGTGGTGGTGGTATCCTCTCGATGAGCTCTCTGATAAGTGATACATTGCAAATGTATCTATAATTTTTGATGTTCCATGCTTAGTTTTATCCACTTTCTTGTGTTTTGTTCCATCTTTTGAGTAATTTTATTATGATTTCTTGGAATAACCTATTAACAAGAGCCACAAACAAATTACTGCTTTTCTCGTTGTTTTTGGTTCCAAAAGTCAGAAATGAATATTCTCAAATTGACGGGACAAAAGCCAAAGTGCCTATTTTTCCGAAAGGATCATGCCGAATCGAGACGGAGAGGGGACAGGGGCCACACCACCTGGCCGCTGCCAGGCTCGCATGCGCCAAGGTGGTCCGGCCGACCCCAGACCTCGGCCTCTCCTTCGCTTATAAGTCGCCCTCGGATGAAAACCCTAAGCACCATCAAAAATCCACGAAGAGTTCTAAGCCGCCATCTCCATCCCTAGATCGAGGGATCAAGCTCTTCCCGCACCTGGAGAGGGAATTCACCCTGGAGGCCTTCTTCATCACCATGCAAGCCTCCGGTGTGATGCGTGAGTAGTTCATCCTAGGACTACGGATCCATGTAGTACCTAGATGGCTAGTTTCTCCTCCTTTGTGCTTTCATGTTTAGATCTTGTGAGCTCTGTTCATGATCAAGATCATCTATTTGTAATTCATACATGTTGTGTTTATGGGATCCGATGGATATTGAGATGCTATTTCAGATTGATTATTGATTCTATCATGTCTTTGTTATTTGAGATCTTGCATGCTTTCCATTGTTAGTAGCTCTCTTGGCCAAGTAGATGCTAGCAACCCCAAGAGTTAGTATTTATGCTCGATAGTGGGTTCATGCCTCCGTAATCTAGGGAAGTGATGAAATCTCTAAGGTACTAGATGTTGTTGCTACTAGAGAAAACAACCATCCTTTGTTCATAGAACAATCGATTGTTTACGACACACATCAGAAGCAATAACTGCTGTTTGCAACTTAATACCGGAGGGGTTCGATGATAACCTCAAGGTGGATTATTAGTCATAGATGCAATGGATGGCGGTCTATGTATTATGTTGTATTGCCCAATCAAGTCTCAAAGGAGTCAATATGATTAGTATACGATGTATTGCTTTCTCGTGTTTGTCAATTGCCCCGCTTGTAATTTGTTCACCCAAAGATGTTATCTATCTAAGGAGAGCCACCTCTAGTGAACTATGGATCCCGGTCCTTTTCTTTACATACAATCTACAACCTTTTACTTCTTTGTGTTTACTTTATGCAAACTTTTACTTCTTTCCATTCGATACGTTTAATCCTTTGTTTTCCGCAAAACACGGTGAGATTGACAACCTCATCGCAAGTTGGGGACAAAGTTCTGTGGTTGTGTTGTGCAGGTCTCCATGTTGCTACTAGCACCGCCAAAGCTCTCGCCAAAGCTCAGTTAGTAACACCTTTGAGGTGTTTCCTTGCTCCTACTGGTTCGATTAAACCTTTGTTTCATAACCGAGGGAAACTTGTTGCTGTGCTCATCATACCTTCCTCTTGGGGTTCCCAACGAGCTCTACATCAACACCATGATACATTGCAAATGTATCTATAATTTTTGATGTTCCATGCTTGGTTTTATCTACTTTCTTGTGTTTTGTTCCAACTTTGGAGTACTTTTCATATGATTTCTTGGACTAACCTATTAACAATATGCCACCGTGCTGCTTCGCTTTTCTGCTGTTTTGGTTCCAGAAGTCGAAATGAATATTCTCGAATTGACGGACAAAAGCCAAAGTTCCTATTTTACCGGAAGACTCACGGAGCCAGAATACGAGACGGAGGAGGGCCAGGGCCTGGCCACACCTCCCAAGCGCGGGCTAGCCCTACCAGCACCACCAAGTGGTGTGGGCCCCCTGGCACCCCCTCGGTCTCCCCTTTCTCCTATAAGAGCCTCCCGATACCAAAACCCTAAATAATCAATCAGAAATCCACGAAAAGTTTTCAGGCCACGCCACCAAGGGGAGATTCGGGATAGAAAGTCTCTGCTCCGACCTTGTCAGATGGGAAGTTCTCGAGCCATCTCCATCGATCTCCACCGCCATCTCCATCACCATTGCTGATTCCCATGATGAGGAGGGAGTAGTTCTCTCTCGAGGCTAAGGGTTCTACCGGTAGCTATGTGTTCATCTCTCTCTCTATGCATGATCATATTGTGATCATGAGCTTGTAATCTATAGATCTACCTTGCTACTCAAGTGCTTTAATAGATCTCTGCTCTCCCCATGTGTGTGAAAGTGACAGCGTGCTCACCATGGTGGCACTTAGGCTAGAGATTACAAATACTTGTTATGAGTTATATTTGGAGTTGGATGTCTTTATGAAATTGTGGTGTTTGTTGGACTCATCTAGTGCTCAAGGTGACAGTGTGGGGTTTTCTAGATGGGAAAGGCTTACTTTGAGGTGTGCTGTTATAGCCCTACCGTTGATTAGAGTGTCCAACCGGAGAGTAGTTAAGAGTAGTATCATAAAGAGAATATATCTATATGAGAGTGTTCACTAGTGAAAGTATGATCCCTAGGCCTTGTTTCTAAGCACTGAAACACCGTTTGCTATTAGATCTGTTACATGTTTGCTTGCTTCCATCTTTATTTCAGTTTGCATTTAGTCTTTTCCACGCCAACAAGCTATTTTCTATCGTTGTTACCACTTATATTTATCCATCCCACTTGTATTTCACTATCTCTTCGCCGAACTAGTGCACCTATACACCTGACAAGTGTATTGGATGTGTTGGGGACACAAGAGACTTCTTGTATCTTGATTGCAGGGTTGCTTGAGAGGGGATACCGTTGACCACTTCCTCCCGAGTTCGATAAACCTTGGGTGATCCACTTAAGGGAAAACTTGCTGCTGTTCTACAAACCTCTGCACTTGGAGGCCCAACAACTGTCTACAAGAATAGAAGTGCGTAGACATCAAGCTATTTTTTGGCGCCGTTGCCGGGGAGGTAAGGTAAAAGGTATTCACACCGGAGGATTAAAGAAGAAGAACCTCCCACGGCAAACGCCTATTTTCCGCGCCGTCGGGAGGTATAGAAGGTACTCACATCCTCCGGTGTGAGTGCTCGAAGTTATTTCCTTTAGATTCTGCAATTTTGTCTTTTTGTTTCTTGTTTTCACTAGTTAGGCTTAATGGAAAACAAAAAAAAATTAGAGAGCTTTATAGTATTTATCTTGAGTTAGGACATGAAGTGTTTGAAGAGAAAATTAAAAAACCTATGGAACTTTATTTGCATGCTAATAGCAATGTTGTTAATATGAATTCTTTGAACACCATTATTGCTAATGCTATGGAAAAGTCTAAGCTTGGGGAAGTTAGTTTTTATGAAGATGATCTCTTTAGTCCCCCAAGGACGGAGGAGAAAATTTACTTTGATGATACCAAACCTCCAATATATGATGATTACAATAATGCGTATGATATTTTCAGTCCACCTACTATTGAGGAGAAAAGTAATTATGATTACAATATGCCTCCTATATTTTATGATTATGGTGATGAGAATAGTAGTGATAGCTATTTTGTTGAATTTGCTCCCACTATAATTAATAAGAATGACTATGCTTATGTGGAGAGTAATAATTATTATATGCATGTGGATCATGATAAGAATGTTTCGTGTGATAGTTTTATTGTTAATTTTATTTATGATGCTACTGAAAGTTATTATGAGAGAGGAAAACATGGTTTTATGTATCTCAACAATATTAAGTTTCCCCTCTTTATGTTGAAAATTTTAAAGTTGTACTTGTTTTGCTTTCCTATGCTTGTTGCTTTGTGCTTTCATGACTTGTTTCTTTACAAGATTCCTATGAATAGGAAGTGGGTTAGACTTAAATGTGTTTTGAATTTGCTTCTTGATGCTCTCTTTTACTTCAATTCATATTTCCTATGTGAGCATCTTCTCAAACTATCATGCCTAACTTAAAGGCGTTAAAGAAAAGTACTTATTGGGAGATAACCCAAAAGTTTTAGATAAGTCTTAGAAGTTATTAATTTAGTAATAACCGCTCATTATCATTTTTATTTGCTTTTTGTGCCAAGAGTAACCTCTAATGAGAGAGAAGTAATGATTGAGAAAGTTGCTGTCCCGAAACAGATTTCTGTGCTTCACCGTAAAAATTCGTGAGAGATCTCTGTATGTCGGATTGAGCTGTAATTTTTTGTGCTTATGCCCCAGGTTGTTATCTAACTTTCGTTAGATCAACACTTTTTTGATTTGAGCAAGTGAAGGTCTTCAAAAAATTCGTCTTTACCTGCTGGTCCTGCTTTTGATGATTTCGCCATTTTCTGCATTTGCTTCTTGTTGGTTCCTTCTTGAGTTCTTTTGGGGAATTGAGCTTTTTGAGGGTAGTGCTACAGTAGCTAGTGTTGAAGTTTATTTGGTGTTAGAACTGAACCTTGAGACTTATTTATCTTATGTGCACTAATATTGCTAATGAGATTGTGTGAAGTTTTGTATGAAGGAAAAATTTCAGGTGTATGGAAGGAATGAGTTATGAGATGAAGGATGGACTAAAGTTGCTTGGGGATGCCACGCTGTCACCCCAAGAAACATCCAAGAAGTACAAGCGCAAAGCTGGGTATGCCCAAGGCATCCTTTCTTCATCAATAAAAATCCTGTGTTTCTTCCAAACGCTTCATTTTTATTGTTTCATGCACATTTGTGTTTTTCTTGGATTTTTTTTTTCGTTTTTGTTTTGGTTTTTAGTTTGCTTGGTTTGCTTAGTTTTCTGAATAAATTGGTTGGACCCCCTATTTCATACTTTGGTTTTCAATTAGTTTGGTTTGGTTTGGAAAAGAGTAGGAAAGTTCATGCTTATGTGGTAAAAAGAGCTCGTTGACTGGGGCTCAGGCTTTGTCATGCCATGCTTGATATTGTTTTGGATTTATGCTTAGTATTCTTTGTTGTAGCATGACTTGTTATAAAACAATTGAGATTGCTTAATGTGCCTTTGATGAATCATGTTGTTTTAGCATATTAAAGCATAGTATAGTGGTATTCTCCTTGATGCTTTATTTGGGTCGACGGCACATGCTCACACCATGTTATGACTATCCAAAGTCACCATAGCCTTTATGATCCTTTAGTTTTCAACTTGTAGTATAACTTTATGCTTTGATCAATGATGTTTTGTCGCTTCCATGATTATGGCCATTATTGCTCTCTTAGTTTGTCGCCCCTACTTTTGCTAGCCTCCATAACCAAGTATGAGTTCCACTCATGCATCCAACTCCCTAAACCAAGTTATTCCAAAGAGTCCACCATACCTACCTACTAGCTTATGCTATTCCAAGTATATTCATGCTTTTGTTTATCTTCCACTTGTTATGAGAAAACTAGTGATTAAAGCTCTCACGAACTTGATGGCACACTTTACTTTACTTGCCCTTAATAAACATGAACCATTGTGTCGTCTATGTTGTATATGCTTGCACTTATTTGTTGGGAATTAGCGTAACCATGTCATTATGGAACGCTTTCAACATTGCACTTGGTACTTGTACCTAGTTCATATCATGCTCTTTGTATATGGATGCTGCTGTGAAATGAAAGGGAGCTTGTAAGTCCATGGAGTTATGTATATGTGTTAGAGAAACGCTCGTCATTGGTCTAATCCATGCCGACATGGTGGAAACCTGCAACAGAACCATAATGAGCTGTCTATGAAGCATTCTTCTTATAAAAAAAAAGAGTCCTATATTGAGAAAAAAAAGAGAAAAAGAAAAAAAGAGATTATGAAAAGAGGAAAGAGAGAAAAAAGCACCATATTCGCATGGTAAATAAGAAGATTGCTGAGATGCTCGTTGTTTGCTTGCCTTGTCATTTTGATATGGGGATTCTTCCGTATCATCGGGCAAGGGGTACCCTGTTGGCGGTTCTCTATGATACACATGTACTTACGATGACAAGAACTTACCGGTGACTAAACTTGAGTAGCATGAGGAGCGGCCCTCGTATACAAGGGACATGAGATTTCTAACTTATACTTCGTCAAGCATGTACACCATAGTTTGTTCACTTTAACCTTAATCACTTCAAGATGCTTATGATAGGGGCAATGAGAGATGAAAGCTTTAAGTATCATAATTTTTGGAAGCTTTTTATGAGACTTGAATCCCTACTTCCTTCTACAAAAGTCCTTTCTTCCACCATTATATTGAGTCTCCACCTTCTATCTTTATGCACTACTTTGAGAGCATAGTGGCCATTCTTAGTTCTATGTGCATTGTCCCAAGACTAGTTGATTGATGCATAACTTGTTATTGCTTGTTTGAAACTATTGTATCTAGTCACTCTTATGAACTTTGAAGGTGTCCTATGCATTTATATTTGCTACTCTATTGAGGGACAAGCTGAATACGATTATGCTATGTTTTCTTTATGTGAAACAAACAAACGTCTTGCAAAGCATGTTATTCATGATTCTTTTGTTTGTGCCTTTTCATGTTGCATCATAGTTTCTTTGCTTATTGCTAGAACTTTGTCTTTCATGTTATGATTGAAGTACTAAGATCCCAGCCTTGAATGTTTTGCAAATACTTTGATCAAGTCTTTGATGGTGCATGTCACCTCAAAAATTATTCTTTCTTTTTATCACTTACCTACTCGAGGACAAGCAGGAGTTAAGCTTGGGGATGTTGATACATTGCAAATGTATCTATAATTTTTGATGTTCCATGCTTGGTTTTATCTACTTTCTTGTGTTTTGTTCCAACTTTCGAGTACTTTTCATATGATTTCTTGGACTAACCTATTAACAATATGCCACAGTGTCAGTTGCCTGTTTTCTGCTGTTTTTGGTTCCAGGAAGTCACAAAATGAATATTCTCAGAATTGGACAGGACAAAAGCCAAAGTTCCTATTTTACCGGAAGACTCACGAGCCGAATATTTAGACGGAGGGAGGCTGGCGCCACACCCCCCAGGCATAGCCCACCATGCTACCAGGTGGTGTGGGCCCGCCTGGAACCCCCTCGGTCTCCCCTTTCGCCTATAAGAGCCTCCTGATACCAAAACCCTAAATAATCAATCAGAACCACGAACGCTCCAGCTGGGCCGCCACAAGGGGAGATTCGAGACAAAGTCTCTGTTCCAAGACCCGGACGGGAAGTGCTCTGAGCCATCTCCATCCAGCTCCACCGCCATCTCCATCACCATTGCTGATTCCCATGATGAGGAGGAGAAGTTCTCTCGAGGCTAAGGGTTCACCGTAGCTATTTGTTCATCTTTCTCTATGCATGATCATATTGTGATCATGAGCTTGTAATCTATAGATCTACCTTGCTACTCAAGTGCTTTAATAGATCTCTCTCACCATGTGTGTGAAAGTGACATCGTGCTCACCATGGTGGCACTTAGGCTAGAGATTACAAATACTTGTTATGAGTTATATTTGGAGTTGGATGTCTTTATGAAATTGTGGTGTTTGTTGGACTCATCTAGTGCTCAAGGTGATAGTGTGGGGTTTTCTAGATGGGAAAAGGCTTACTTGAGGTGTAAAATTTATAGCCCTACCGTTGATTAGAGTGTCCAACAGGAGAGTAGTTAAGAGTAGTATCATAAAGAGAATATATCTATATGAGAGTGTTCACTAGTGAAAGTATGATCCCTAGGCCTTGTTTCTAAGCACTGAAACACCGTTTGCTATTAGATCTGCTATATGTTTGCTTGCTTCCATCTTTTATTTCAGTTTGCTTTAGTCTTTCCACGCCAACAAGCTATTTTCTATCACCGCTACTACTTATATTTATCCATCCCACTTGTATTTCACTATCTCTTCATTAACTAGTGCACCTATACACCGACAAGTGTATTGGGTGTATTGGGGACACAAGACTTCTTGTATCTTGATTGCAGGGTTGCTTGAGAGGATACCTTTGACCACTTCTCCTTGAGTTCGATAAACCTTGTGATCCACTTAAGGGAAAACTTGTCATTGTTCTACAAACCTCGCACTTGGAGGCCCAACAACTGCCTACAAGAATAGAAGTGCGAGACATCACACCACGCACCAAGCACTTTTCTGGGCGCCGAGTATTGAGCCATCAAGCGATTTTTTGGTGTCGATGCCGGGGAGTCAAGGACATCTTCACAAGGGGAGTCCCTCATAACCAATCGCTTTACTTTGTTGTTTTTGTTTTGCTTAGTTTCCTTTTTGCTTTGTTTGCTTGTTTTGCTCTTCAAAAATAAAAAAAATTATTTTTACTTGTTTGCCTTCTTATTTGAAAACCCAAAAAAATGACTACTCTTGAAAACACTAAGTTGTGTGACTTCACTAGCACCAACAACAATGATTTTATGAGCACTCCTATTGCTCCACCTGTGGCTGAAAATACTTTCTTTGAGATAAAACCTGCTTTGCTCAACCTTGTTATGAGTGAACTATTTTTGGGTATTGGTAATGAAGATGCTGCTTCCCATCTAAATAACTTTGTTGAACTTTGTGAGATCCAAAAGCATAGGGATATAGATGGTGATATTATTAAGCTGAAATTGTTTCCTTTCTCTTTGAGAGGAAAAGCTAAAGAATGGTTGAATTCCTTAACTAGGAATAGTATTGATTCTGACTAAGTGCAAAGATGCTTTTATTGGAAAATACTATCCTCCGCCAAGATTATATCCATGAGAAGTGAAATAATGAAGTTTAAACAACTTGATAATGAGCATGTTGCTCAAGCTTGGGAAAGAATGAAATCTTTGGTAAAGAACTGTCCCACTCATGGACTGACTGCTTATGATCATCCAAACTTTCTATGCAGGATTGAACTATTCTTCAAGGAACCTATTGGATTCAGCTGGAGGTACTTTATGACCATCACTTTGGGTGCTGCAACAAAACTATTGGATAATATGATGGTTAATTATTCTTAATGGCATACTGAGAGAGCTCCACAAGGTAAGAAGGTAAATTCTGTTGAGGAAACCTCTTCCTTGAGTGATAAGATTGATATTATTATGTCTATGCTTGTTAGTGGGAAAGCCCATATTGATCCAAATAATGTTCCTTTAGCTCTTTGGTTGCTCAAGAAGAGCAAGTGGATGAACTTCATAAGAAATAACAACTTTGGCAATAATGCTTATGGTAATAATGCTTATAGGAACAATTTTGGTAACAACAATTATAAGCCATATCCTCCCAACAATGGTAATGCTTATGGAAATTTTACAACAATAATAAAAGTGCTCCTTCTGAACTTGAAGTTATGCTTAAAGAGTTTATTAGTAAACAAACTGCTTTCAATAAAACTATTGAGGAAAAACTCTCTAAAGCTGAAAGAAAAATAGCATCTTTGGCTGAAGCTCAATCTACTTTGAATAAAATGGCTGCTAAACCAAACTAATGAGAATCCCTTTGCAGCTACTAATTCCATACAAGTAAGAATTGATGAAAATGTTAGACTATTAGCTGAATTACATGCTAAGTGGGAAAGAGAAGATGAAATTGCTAGAAACATTAGTGTTTCTACTATTACCACCACTAGTGTTGAGGCTAGTAATAGTTCTACTACTTTAGATGATAAAGTTGATTTTGATCTTGATTGTTGCAACATCTCTGAAGTTATTAATTTCCTAAAAAAGCTTGCTAAAAGTCCTAATGCTAGTGCTATGAACATGGCTTTACAAAACACATTACTGATGCTCTCATAAAGATTAAAGAAGAAAAGATGAAACATAAAGCTTCTATTCCTATAAAGCAAGAAGATGGTTGGGAACCCATCATTAATATGAAAGTGAATGACTTTGATTTCAAAGCTTTGTGTGATCTTGATAGTAGTGTTTCTATTATGCCTAGAAGGATTTATGATATGTTTGATTTGCCTCCTCTTGAAGATTCTTATTTGAATGTCCCACTTGATGATAATGCTAAAAAGAAACTCATGGGGAGTCTTAATGATGTTCTTATTATGGTTAATGATTCCTATGTCCCCGTTGATTTCTATGTTTTGGATGTTGAATACAATGCTTCTTGTCCTATTACTTTGGGAAGACCTTTTCTTAGAACTGTTGGTGCCATCATTGATATAAAAGAAGGCACCATTAAATATCAACTCCCACTCAAGAAAGGTATAGAATACTTCCCTAAAAAGAGAGAAAAGATTTATTTTGCTTCTCCTATGAAAACAAAATTTGGTCTTAATGCTTCTTCATTTGAGAACACTTGATTCTTTCTTTGGTTCTTATGCCTAACTTAAAGGCGTTAAAGAAAAGTACTTGTTGGGAGATAACCCAAGAGTTTTAGTTGAGTCTTGGAAGCATACTCTGTAATAACCTCTCCTTATCCTTTTATATGCTTTTGTGCCAAGAGTAACCTCTAATGAGAGTGAAGTAATGATTCGGAAAGTTGCTGTCCCGAAACAGATTTCTGTGCTTCACCGTAAAAATTCCTGAGAGAGCTCTGTACGTTGTATTTAGCTGTAATTTGTTGTGATTCTGCCCCAGGTTGTTATCTAACTTTCATTAGTTCAACACTTTTTGATTTGAGCAACATAAGGTCTTCGAAAAAAATCGTCTTTACCTGCTGGTCTGTTTTGACAGATTTCTGCCATTTTCTGCATTTGCTTCTTGTTAGTTCCTTCTTGAGTTCCTTTGGGGAATTGAGCTTTTCAGGAAGGGCTACAGTATTTAGTGTTCTAATGGAAGTTTATTTGGTGTTAGAACTGAACCTTGAGACTTATTTATCTTATGTGCACCAATATTGCTAATGAGATTGTGTGAAGTTTTGTATGAAGGAAAATTTCAGGTGTATGGAAGGAATGAGTAATGAGATGAAGGATGGACTAAAGCTCAAGCTTGGGGATGCCATGCGTGTCACCCCAAGAAACATCCAAGAAGTACAAGCGTAAAAGCTTGGGTATGCCCAAGGCATCCCCTTCTTCATCAATAAAAATCCCAGGTTTCTTCCAAACGCTTCATTTTTATTGTTTCATGCACATTTGTGTTTTTCTTGGAGCATCTTCTTTTTCGTTTTTGTTTTGGTTTTTAGTTTGCTTGGTTTGCTTAGTTTTCTGAATAAATTGGTTGGACCCTCTTCATACTTTGGTTTGCAATTAGTTTGGTTTGGTTTGGAAAAGAGTAGGAAAGTTCATGCTTATGGTAAAAAAGAGCTCGTTTTGGATCGTGGGTGTGCTTTGTCATGCCATGCTTGATATTGTTTTGGATTTATGCTAGTATTCTTTGCTGTAGCATGACTTGTTATAAACAATTGAGATTGCTTAATGTGCCTTGGATGAATCATGCGTTGTTTTAGCATATTAAAGCATAGTATAGTGGTATTCTCCTTTGATGCTTTATTTGGGTTGACTTGGCACATGCTCACACCATGTTATGACTATCCAAAGTCACCATAGCCTTTATGATCCTTTAGTTTTCAACTTGTAGTATAACTTTATGCTTTGATCAATGATGTTTTGTCGCTCTGCATGATTATGGCCATTATTGCTCTCTTAGTTTGTCGCCCCGCCTTTTGCTAGCCTCCATAACCAAGTATGAGTTCCACTCATGCATCCAACTCCCTAAACCAAGTTATTCCAAAGAGTCCACCATACCTACCTACTAGCTTATGCTATTCCAAGTATATTCATGCTTTTGTTTACCTTCCACTTGTTATGAGAAAACTAGTGATTAAAGCTCTCACGAACATGATGACACACTTTACTTTATTGCCTCTAATAAACTTGAACCATTGTGTCGTCTATGTTGTATATGCTTGCACTTATTTGTTGGGAATTAGCAGAACCATGCTTTCATGGGGAACGCTTTCAACATTGCACTTGGTACTTGTACCTAGTTGAGATCATGCTCTTTTGTATATGGATGTCGTCGGTGTGAAATGAAAGGGGAGCTTGTAAGTCCATGGAGTTATGTATATGTGTTAGAGAAATGCCTGGGTCATTGGTTCAATCCATGCTGACATGGTGGAAACCAGCAGCGTAACCATAATGAGCTACCTATGACGCATTCTTCTTATAAAAAAAGAGTCCTATTGAGAGAAAAAAAGAGAGAAAAAAAAAGAAAAGAGATACTATGAAAAGAGGAAAGAGAGAAAAAGCACCATATTCCCATGGTAAATAAGAAGAATGCTGAGATGCTCGTTGTCTGCTTGCCTTGTCATTTTGATATGGGGATTCTTCCGTATCATCGGGTAAGGGGTACCCCGTTGGCAGTTCTCTATGATACACATGTACTTACGATGACAAGAACTTACCGGTGACTAAACTTGAGTAGCATGAGGAGCGGCCCTCGTATACAAGGGACATGAGATTTCTGACTTATACTTCGTCAAGCATGTACACCATAGTTTTTTCACTTTAACCTTAATCACTTCAAGATGCTTATGATAGGGGCAATGAGAGCTGAAAGCTATAAGTATCATAATTTTTGGAAGCTCTTTATGAGACTTGAATCCCTACTTCCTTTTTACAAAAGGCCTTTCTTCCACCATTATATTGAGTCTCCACCTTCTATCTTTGTGCACTACTTTGAGAGCATAGTGGCCATTCTTAGTTCTATGTGCATTGTCCCAAGACTAGTTGATTAATGTATAACTTGTTATTGCTTGTTTGAAACTATTGTATCTAGTCACTCTTATTAACTTTGAAGGTGTCCTATGAATTTATATTTGCTACTCTGTTGAGGGACAAGCTGAATACTTTTATGCTATGTTTTCTTTATGTGAAATAAACAAATGTCTTGCAAAGCATGTTATTGATTAATCTTTTGTTTGTGCCTTTTCATGTTGCATCTTAGTTTCTTTGCTTATTGCTAGAACTTTGTCTTTCATGTTATGATTGAAGTACTATGATCCTAGCCTTGAATGTTTTGCAAATACTTTGATCAAGTCTTTGATGGTGCATGTCACCTCAAAAATTCTTTCTTTTTATCACTTACCTACCGAGGACGAGCAGGAGTTAAGTTTAGGATGTTGATACATTGCAAATGTATCTATAATTTTTGATGTTCCATGCTTAGTTTTATCCACTTTCTTGTGTTTTGTTCTATCTTTTGAGTACTTTTATTATGATTTCTTGGACTAACCTATTAACAAGAGCCACAGTGCCAGCTGCTTGTTTTCTGTTGTTTTTGGTTCCGTAAAAGTCGAAAATGAATATTCTCGAATTGACGGACAAAGCCAAAGTGCCTATTTTCGGAAGGATCATGCCGTATCGAGATTTGAGAGGGGGCTGGGGCCACACACCACCGGACGCTACTGCCAGGCCTGACCAGCCAGGTGGTCCGCCGACCCAGCACCCTCGGCCTCTCCTTCCGCTTATAAGTTGCCCTCGGATGAAAACCCTGGCACCATCAAAAATCCACGAAGAGTTCAGAGTCACCATCTCCATCCCTAGATCGAGGGATCTGAGCTCTTCCGACCCCGGAGAGGGAATTCACCGAGGCCTTCTTCATCACCATGCAAGCCTCCGTGTGATGCGTGAGTAGTTCATCCTTGACTACTTGATCCATGTAGTAGCTAGATGGCTGGTTTCTCCTCCTTTGTGCTTTCATGTTTAGATCTTGTGAGTCTGCTCATGATCAAGATCATCTATTTGTAATTCATACATGTTGTGTTTCAAGGGATCCGATGGATATTGAGATGCTATTTCAGATTGATTATTGATTCTATCATGTCTTTGTTATTTGAGATCTTGCATGCTTTCGTTGTTAGTAGCTATCTTGGCCAAGTAGATGCTAGCAACCCAAGAGTTAGTATTTATGCTCGAGTAGTGGGTTCATGCCTCCGTAACTGGGAAGTGATGTAAATCTCTAAGGTACTAGATGTGTTGTTGCTACTAGAGAAAACAACGATCCTTTGTTCATAGAACAATCGTATTGTTTACCTTACACGCTTCAGAAGCAATAACTGCTGTTTGCAACTTAATCGGAGGGGTTCTATGATAACCCTAAGGTGGATTATTAGTCATAGATGCAGTTGGATGGCGGTCTATGTATTATGTTGTATTGCCCAATCAAGTCTCAAAGGAGTCAAGATGATTAGTATATGCATGTATTGCTTTCTCGGTGTTTGTCCATTGTCCCGCTGTAATTTGTTCACCCAACATGTTATCTATCTAAGGAGAGCCACCTCTAGTGAACTATGGATCCCGGTCCTTTTCTTTACATACAATCTACAATCTTTTACTGCTTTGGGTTTACTTTCTGCAAACTTTTACTTCTTTCCATTCGATACGTTTAATCCTTTGTTTTCCACAAAACACGGTGAGATTGACAACCTCATCGCAAGTTGGGGACAAAGTTCTGTGGTTGTGTTGTGCAGGTCTCCACGTTGCTACTAGCACCGGTAGTGCGCCTAAAGCTCGCTTAGTAACACCTTTGAGGTGTTTCCTTGTTCACTCGTTCGATTAAACCTTGGTTTCATAACTGAGGGAAACTTGCTGCTGTGCTCATCATACCTTCCTCTTGGGGTTCCCAACGAGCTCTACATCAACACCACGCACCAAGCACTTTTCTGGGCACCGTGTATTGAGCCATCAATAAGTTTCCCCAAATCATCAATCGCAAAGGTGAGATTACCAATAAGCTGTGAGTTTTGCTCAATGCGGCTCATGATCATGTCGGGTTGAGAATTCCAGCTCTTGCTATTCTTTCCCCACTCTTCCTCCTTGAAGTCTTCTTTTCCTACATAGCTAGAACGAGGCAAATCCCAATTGGAGGGTAATATCTCCTTGGGCATATTCTGGTATGGATGCTCATGGATAAGGGTATGGAAAGGATTCTTGATGCGTGGAGGAAGTGACCAGGGATCTGAACGGTGATGAGGAGGCTTCCCTCCAATTGACGTAGTCCTAGCAGGGTTTGCCACCACTCCAATAATTGCAATGGTAGTGTTTGCAGTGCTTTGCCTCCTCTTCATCTTCACTCTTGATCTCCTTCTCCTTCCCGGGGTCTTGGAGATCTTCCTCCATAGGCTCCTTTCCTTTATCCTTGGCGGACACCATTGTGCTTCTAAGCTTTCAAAGAGTATGTCCTGGAAGAAACAGATCAAACGAAACACCACTAAAACACAATATACGAACCTCGGGATCCGCCAGGTGGGCCCCGCCATGGGTGGTGGGCCACCCGCTCCGCTTCCGCCCCTTTTCGCTCAGAGCTTTCCTTATTGACTGAAAACTGCAAAATATAGTTGGATTGTATTTTCACGTAACTTTTCTTACCGTAATCGCTACTTAGTTGGAAACGGACTTTGCGGTGTCTCAATTTGGTCCTCAATGAATTTCTCTAGAGTTATAACTTGAAAGGCATCAACATCTTCATTGTAAGAATCTCCAACAATATAGTGCATGACAAAACTTAGAGACTCGCAGAGTCCGCTTTTCAAATAGGTAATACCGTAAGAAAAGTTCCACGAAATACTATCCAACTATATTTTTGCAGCTGCATAATAAGGAAAGTTATGAAGCAAAAAAGGACCAAAATAGAGCCAAGGACTCGCTCCACTGCTTTCGTCCAATGCCTTCCTTTTGTTAAGAAACTTTGTAATATATAACCCCCCGGATCCCCCGAGGTTCGTATATCGTGTTTTTGTCATGTTTTCGTTTCGATCTGCTTCGATGTAGAGTCCCAGATTTGGAGCCACAATGTCTTCCTCTGGATCAACCAAGGAGGACCTCTTAGAGGATATCATCAACCCATACATGAGGGAGTTGAAGATTCATCCCAAGGAGTTATTGTTTGAAGACGGGAGGTCCGACAGAAGAGGTTCAAGGCCCTAAAGGTGAAGGAAGTCTGGAGGACAGGATGGAAGCACTAGAGCAAGAAGTCTTTAGGTACAAGAAGATGGCGGAACGCGAAGTGGATATCATCCACTAGATTTGTTCCAAACTCATCGCCGAGCACCAAAAGGAGACTACTGAGCTCAAGGATGAAGTCCTCTCACTCTGCCAAACAACAAATGAACTTCAAGCACAACTCTACGATGTTCAAAATCAAAACTGTGAGTACGAAGTTAGATTTAAACGCATAAGTGCTGCTGCAAGTTTTAGGATGTTGGTGACCACGATGTCCTTTGTTGGTGGGAAGCCCTTACCCTGGAAGTCGGACGAAGATGAGAGGATACCACCACCACCGAAAGAGTGATTCGTCATCAGGTTTGGCATCCCCTTGGTTTGTTCCAAGCTTGGGGGAGTGCCGCGGTATCACATCACTATCTTCTATCTTTTTACCTTATTAGTAGAGTCATATCATGAATAGAGAAGTTATTATGTAGGATGGTTTGCATTATGGAAGTGTCCCCTCTCTCGTTAGATATGTATCCCTTGGTGTGAGTTGCCATTATAGAATATTAATGAGAAGTTCTATTATTCACTCTTTTGCATAGCTTATATTAGTTTTCAATTCGTGGTTATATGATTGATCTTGTTGTTAGTATTGGTATCACTTTGGGATCATTGAGTTAATTTAGTTGGTTTTGGCAAACCTGGCTCCAAGAGCAACACTATTTTTGAGAGTTGAATGAAAAGATAAAAGTACTCTTAAAGAAATATAATTTCATCATCTTTCTTTCTTGATTTGCTCATAAGTTTAGTATCCTCTAGTTAAGATCTTTTGTGCTTCCAAGGAAGATTGCTTGTTTGATTTTATCACTTGTATGTTTGTTTGTTTCCTTCAACTCTTATACTTGCTACCCAGCCTTGCTAGCCAAAAACCTGTACTAAGAGGGAATTCTTCTCGTGCATCCACTCCTTTAAACCAAAACCTATGTCATTTGTGTCCACCATACCTACCTATTAGCATTATTGCTATTCCAAGTAAATTCTTGTTTTTATCTACCTTCCAAATTAAACTTGTTATGTAAAAATTAGTGATTAAAGCTCTCACGAACTTGATGGCACACTTTACTTTCTTGCATTTAATAAACTTGAACCATTGTGCTCACCTATGTTGCGTATGCTTGCGCTTTGTAAGTTGTGAATTAGCGTAACCATGCCGCCATGGGGAACGCTTACATTGCATTGGTACTTTGTACCTAGTTGATATCATGTTCTTTTGTCTATGGATGTCGCTTGTGAAATGAAAGGGAGCTTGTAAGTCCATGGAGTTATGCATGTGTGTTAGAGAAATGCCTAGGTCATTGGTCTAATCCATGCTAACATGGTGGAAACTCAGAACGTGAACCATAACGAGCATCTATGAAGCATTCTTCTTACAAAAAAAAGAGTCCGATATTGATAAAAAAGAGAAAAAAAAGAGATTATGAAAAGAGGAAAGAGAGAAAAAGCACCATATTACCATGGTAAATAAGAAGATTGTAGAGATACTTGTTGTCTGGGCTTGCCTTTGTCATTTTGATATGGGGATTCTTCCGATCATCGGGCAAGGTACCCTGGTCGTTCTCTATGATACATATGCTTATGATGACAAGAACTTACCGGTGACTAAACTTGAGTAGCATGAGGAGCGGCCCTCGTATTCAAGGGACATGAGATTCTCAATTTACAACTTGTCAATGCATATCCTCATATTTGATCACTTTAACCTTAATCACCTAAAGATGCCTATGATAGGGCAATGAGAGCCAAAGCTAGTAAGTATCATAATTTTTAGGAGCTCTTTATGAGACTTGCAATCCTCGCCCTCCGTGAAGGGCCTTTCTTTACTTTTAAGTTGAGTCAAGAACCTACTCCCTTCTATATCAGCAAGTATTTTGAGTTGTTGTGTTTCATTCATTCATCTGATGATTTATTCAATCATGTTTCTTATGTTCCTTGTTTTGCACATTGCTCTTATCTGGGTGTTTACTACTTTGAAAGCTATCATTGAAAACCAGTTATTTGTGAACTCCAACAAATTATCAACTATCCTTTGACCAAGAGCTAAGTTTGCCATTACCAATTATGATTTACTTTACGTATCTTTATTGTGTTTCCTTTGCTTATTGCAAGTAAGTTATATAATAGTGAGTTTTCTTCTATATTGATCTATGTATTGAATGTGATGCTTCTTGTCCGTATTCTTTTATCGACCCTACACCCATAAACCCGAAAATATGTTTATTGCTCGCCGCTTGGGGACAAGCCAAGTCTAAGCTTGGGGAGTTGATACGCCCATTTTGCATCACTATTCTATGTCGTAATTCACCGTTATTCATTGATATATTTCAGATTGAGAGGTGATACTTATGTT
Organism: Avena insularis; assembly: GCA_023614405.1. Classification (NCBI taxonomy): domain Eukaryota; kingdom Viridiplantae; phylum Streptophyta; class Magnoliopsida; order Poales; family Poaceae; genus Avena; species Avena insularis. The sequence goes on from JAJUPC010000458.1 coordinate 213,565, forward strand.
ATTTCATCTGCTTTTGCATGGTTGATGACTTTTGGAGCATGGACCGCTATAGTCGGATTCTCGATGGAAAAGGTGCTGTTTGAGGCAAAATTACAAGATTAGAAAATCAGGAAAACACATGGAAAATCCTATTTTCCGTAAGACGGGAAGCCGTATGAGATGGGCCATAGGGCCCACACCACCGGCCTGGGCCACCCGGGCCGTGCCACTGTGGTGTGGCCGCCTGGTCCAACCTCGCACTCATGCGATATTATCCTCCTGAAACCCTAAGACTCGGGAGCGACTACGTAGAAGATTCCACCGCATCATGGGCAAAACACCGAGAGAAAGATCTCTCCGAGATAGATTTCTGTGGAATTCCTTCCTGAGAGTGGAGATCGTCGCCATCAACACCACCATCAAGTCGACTTCATCGGATCATCATCATCATCATCACCACCATCATCATCAAGACCCTCATCACCATCTCCATATTGCTGTAACAATTGGGTGAATCTTGCATAGTTCATAGGGGAAACTTTCTCGTGTTGATTACTCTTGTAGTTGATGCTATTGAGTGAACCATTGAATTATTGTTTATGTTCAGATTGTTATACAACATTATTCCATCTCTGATCATGATCCATATGATGTCTTGTGAGTAGTTCGTTTTGTTCTTGAGGACATGGGAGAAGTCATGTTGTTAGTAGTGGAGTTGTGTTGAGAAAGATTCAATAGTTTAATATTTAAGTTGTGGTGTACTTCTTCTAGTGGTGTCATGTGAATGTCGACTACATGACACTTCACCTATATGGGCCTAGGGGAATGCATTGTGTATTTGGCTACTAATCGTAGGGGTCACGTGAGTGATGTAAACCTGAACCCCATTAGGAAACCATTGCACAAGGGACGAAGGGTCTTAGAGTTTAAAGCTATGGTTAGGTTTCTACCTAAATTACTTTCTTGTACTTACTTGATGTTTGCAAGGGGTATAATCACAAGTATGTATTAGTCCTAGGAAGGTCAGACATTAGCACAGGTTCACCCACACAACACTTAGCAAGCTAAAGAAGATTAATCAACTATATGAAGCTTAAAGCACTTGACAGCCTTCCCATGTGTTCTCGAGAACGCTTGGTCATCTTAAGTAATACAACCGCTTGTCCTTTGCTGCATAAAGGATTGGGCCACTTGCTGCATTTATTCCTACCGCTTTTATCTACTCATACTTTGTTTACTTGCTTTATCAAAAACCCTAAAATCCGCTTGCTAAGTATTTGTAGAGAATTCTGATCCATACCACTAGCCAAAGACCTTCGCCCTCGTTGGGTTCGACACTTTTACTTATCGAAAATATCGCCACATGTTTCGATACTTGTGGGTCATCAAAGACCGGAGGATGTCCGGAATGGGATGGAAGGAGTTCCACATCAACAGGAATTGAATAATATGTAAGTGAATGTTAAATAATGATTTAATCATTCATTTATATTTATTCAATAAAAGAAAAAGAATTAAAAAGGGTCAAATACCTATTTGGGCCAAAATCCGGAGGGAAAAAGGCCCATGAGGGAATACCAAATGGAGGAAGGAGGAGGGGGTGCCCGGCTGAACCAAGGCACACCGCATGGGGCCCACTCATGAAAGGAGTTGTTGGATTGAAATAAAGTCTAGTGGTAATTGTGATGCATGCCAACGCTAACCTTGTGGATCAAACCGCGGACTAGCTCAAAAAAGAGAAAGAAGTGAGACAACTTTATTATATGTCTCGAATGCACACCTTTGGGATGCCAACAACTCCGCTAGCTTTTGAACGATCTATAATATAACCCCGGATTTCGGCTATGAGTTGATGGAATGAGTGGCAACGTGTTAATATATGGGCAAAAGTATTGGTACTCTCAAAGGTTGTGCAAATACTTGCAAAATAAACATTCAGTGATCCTCAAAAGAATAAAAAAAGTTATCTATGAGGATCCACATAACAAGTCCTTGGCATGGTCTCATTACTACTTTACTTAATTTTTCTTGAAAACAATGATTGGATTAGAAGTGTTTTTGATAGACTTGATTTATTGATATGGGTGTAAATAAGACACTTCATTGTTATACTACTTAGGACATGAAACTCTCTTACTCAATTATGCTATTTAAACATCCTAGTGTTCCTTGGCAAACTGAGAGTTAATTAGATTTAATTGATTGATTGCTACACTTGTAGTTACTTATACTTATATTAAACTTACTTTGATTATCTTGACTTACCAAAGCTTGTATAGTATTCTTGTCATCTCTCTAACTTTGATAAGCCTCACAAATGAATGAAGTGTTGAGCGCATATGACTACCAACCGTAAGTGAATTCTTATTCTCATTATTTCAAGTTTAAACGCTGAATTCCTTATAGTTCTTTTGGTTCTTCTTGCTCGAGGGACATCAAAGTTTGAGCTTTGGGGAAGTTGATGGCTTCAATAGTTGCCATCTTTTACCACGTTTAAACATTCTTTTGGTCAAGCAATTGCCAAGAAACTCTCAATCCTTCCCACTAATGACTAATAATTGTAAATATATGCAAAACATCTCTTTGAATTATGTTGTGCAGGAAATCACGATTTTTAATGCGAAATTAGGAGTCATAATGAAGTTTTTTGAGGAAGACCACACGGCCAAATAATTGGGGAGTCATTCCCAGGCATCAACAAGCTTAACGACCACTAGTATGGGCAGGGCCCATTTGTACCAGGTGGCGACGACTTTGTTTCGTTAAACCCTACAACTTTTGTGAAGACGCCTATATATTTTGAGGCTCCAGTCGTCGACCAGAGAGCCGCCATTCTTAGATTACATCACAACACCACCAAAGGAGATCCACACCATTGTTCATCACTTCCACCATCCATCCCATCCACTAGCCATAGCCATTGCTTTGTACTTTAGATCTCCTTGTGATTTGGCGACCATTGTAAGAATATTTGATTTCAATCTAAGTATTTGTATGATGTTTTCTATCTCCGATCTATTTGTTATGAGTGAGTAGTCCTCACGGGCTGCGGGTTGGGGAGAAACCTCGCAGCGTGATGTGCATCTAATTCATGGGAGTATTGTATTTTGTTTGCAATTGAGATTTGTATCTTTTGGTCCTTTGTCTCTTGTCTCGATTTGTGCACTTGTAGGTACCCAAGATCCCATTGATTTATAAAGGCTTGAGGTGAGATAGTTGGCTAGCGGCAATCTCATAGGAACCTCAGTGATAGAAAGGGTAGTATGGTCTTCTCTTAGCGACTCCATTCGGATCACAACAACATCACCACTTAAAGTTTTGATCTGTGTTTTACACTTAATAATCATGTGTAGCCCATTACTTTGTGCACTTGCTGATTAAAAGACTATTGCTATGTCCGGCCGTGATCACGGGGCTCTAATATACTAGGATGTGTCGCCCACAAGAGATTATCTCCGCTCAAACATTATACATGACTATGATTATTATAATCTTTTATCACATATGATGTGTAGCAGTGAATCTTCAACCCTGGCCTATCTCTATCCATTGATTCAACCCATTATAAAGTAAACTAGATTGGTCCGGTAAACTAAGGTAAAACGAAAAACCAAAGTCGTCTAGACCTTTCCTTTTTATTTCCTTTTAGCATTGCTTTGTGAGGTTCGATTAAACCTAGGTCTTCTATAGGGAAAAAAGCTATTATACTACATCCGTGAATCCGGATCAAGGTATCGTGCACTAAAGCGTAAGACCTCACTCATGCATAGATCAAACACAGCACGCACGATGTTTTTTACCAAGGTTCGGACCGCCCTTCGGCTAACAACCCTATGTCCTACTTTTGTGGATTATCTAGTGGATGAACATACAACGAGATGAACAATCTAGTGCTTGGAGTCGCGTTCATCTAGCTTCTAAACTTCTCGGCTTCCTCTTTCTCTCCTCCTACTCTCTATGAGAGCTCCTCTGTTGGCTCTCTCTTTCTAGTTTTTCTATCTCGCTCCCTCTCTCGCTGTTCTCTCTAGTTTCTCCTGCCTCTAGTTTCTCCAGCCTCTCTTCGCGGGTCGAGGCCCTCCTTTTATATCTCAAGGAGTACCATAGTAGCCGGCGTGATCCATCCTATCGCTCCTGGATCCACTATACCGTGCCACACGGCATGGCGCTAGGTGGGTGGCGTTGCTGGCCACCTTGGCCACATGCGTGCACTACGATACTTGATGATGAGGAGACAGATGGCACGCGTCACGCCAGTATCAGCTGGGACTACCATGCCTACACCCTCAGAATTCCTTGTAGAGGCACATGGATAGGAGTGACACCTGTCTCCCATGCTGCCCTGCATGCTGTCATCGACTCTGGCTTTGTTGACTAGTGTTCTTGGGCTGCCTGGCTCGAGGCGAGCCTTATCCTCGATGACATAGCGGCATAGTGGGTTCATACGCCCGCCAACGCCAATTATCCCCTTTGTGACCCTGTTCCCAGGCTTGGTTCCCTACATGTTAAACATATGCACAAGTCATAGAGACCCTACTCAAAGGTCTCCCTATACGAGAGGGGGTGAGAACAGCCATGGGCAGCGTTCCACTCCCTCTTCACCACCTAAGGCTGGAGACATTCTAGATAAAGTGACATAGTTCAGAAGGTGACTTTGTATTTTCTCATGGATATGAGATTTCCGGGGAGTTAGTACCTTCCCATGTGCCGGGGTGCAATTTGAGGGTCCCCCGTTCCCATTGTGCCGACACCACATTTTGTGAAAATACCATTCATCTCATAGAGATCCGAATGTATAAGTTTTAGTGGTGCTAAGTTTCTCGGTTCCACAACCGTATGAGACCTGTGGGGTTGCTTTGTTTATATGCAAATTTGCCACTTTGAACCTTTGACAATAGTGAATTTCAGAATTAAACTCATATTGGCTAGCCACGTAATACAACCAAAGTAAATATGACATAGTCTTGAATGCCAAATATTGGAGAATATCATTTTGCGGCCTGAAAGTTGGGATGTCCAGGCAACGCGGTACCCAAGTTCCCTGAAATCAGCCGGGATGACTACAGCCAGGACAAATACTCAGAGGGTCTTTTTGGCACGAATTCAACTTTACGCTTCAATACAAAAAATCAGGCTAACGGCCAAGTTGCCCCCCGGGCTTCGGGCCGCTATGTCGCTCCCTGTTGCTTAGGTGTCAATTAGGCTTGCAGCGCTGGCGCCCACATCCATTACGCTGCCTTCTTCTTCCCGAGCGGCAATCGAAGGCCGCAGCCATGGCACGGAGCTGGGACATGGACGAACCTGCTCGGCCAGCTCTCCTCCCTGTAGGCTTGCAGCGTTGGTGCCTGCATCCATTACGCGTATTCTTCCCCGGAGCGGCAATCTATGGTCGTGGCCATGGCGCAGAGCTAGGACGTGACGAAGCTGCTCGGCCCTGCTCTCCTCCCCATCCCGAGTCGGAGCTCGCCTCACCATGGACGCACTCCATGGCACGGTGCGGGACGAGAATTGGTTCCCGTGAGATCTATCACCTTGTCGACCATGCTCGGTTCTGCTTTTCTCCTCTAGAATCCGAGCTCGCTGTTGCTGGTCGCACCCGCACTAATTCTGCCACCTCCGCCGAGGTCTCTGGTAGCTCACGCTGGGCTCTCCAAGTTCTGCCATGTTGGGCCCGTAAGTGTTGTTGTATGTTAAACTAGCAAATCTCTTTGTTCAAATCTCTTGGGCTATACCAACTTCATTGTGTTTAATTATTAAATACAAAATATAAATGATTTCTCCAATTTCGTGATAGAAAAATGCACTAATTTCATATTCTCGCAGGAATCGCCCCACTTGTTGAACCGGCAATCGCCACGATCTCCACGTAACTACAAAGTGAGTTATTGAACCAAAGTTGCAAAGTACGCTTTCTTCGGCAGCCATTCCTCTTCCTCGCCATTCCTCCGCAGTTTTTCCCTGGGCGCTTCTTCTTCCTCTATTCTAGAACCGCTGTTCATCTTCTTCTTCCTCTCGTCGAGGTATTTCCTTGCGTGCATTTCCTTTCACCTATTTCCTTGCGTGCATGGACGATGGGAACGCACAATGAGACCCACTTGGTCCCTGCCCATGGCACCACGACTTTGATAGTGGTGTACACAAATGATGAAGCGATCAGGAGACAACTCTCGTGTTTGAGCAATTGCTTGAGAAAGAAAAGCACAAGTTTGTGGGCTAGACTTGGAGTACACCTGCAAATAAGAGACAAAATCCTCCACAAGAGATCATTGTCAGGCAAATCGCCATACATGAGGAGGTCCTCGTTTACCACTTCTGCAGGTATGTGAAATTTAAATTTGAGATCACCACTTCTGCATCCCTTGTTCCCTTACATCCCTAGAACCATCTAAGTGCAGGAGTAAACCAACTGAGATGCATTGTCCAGCTCTGGTCGAGTTCTTGTGTAGGAAAGGGATAACTTTCACTAGTGTGGATATCACAAATGACACAATTATGCTTTCTCGTGTGTTGATAAAAATCCCATATGGGCACCACATCGACATCCAAAATCTGTACAAGATCAAACCATACCCAGCGAAGGATGGCATGGGTGATCTGGCAGTGGAAATCATCGATAAATCCTATGAAAAACTGAAGAAATTGAAGCGACTCGATCACGACTACTGGGAGTGGAAGCCGATGAGCCAGGCGCGCCTCGAGTATGCAGCCAGAGATGCCTACATGGCGTATGAGTTGTACAGTAAGCTCATTACCATGAAAGATGGGATGGTTAAGGTGGGGTTTTTCGCGAGAGAGCTATGCCCTGGTTGCAAGCTAGCCCTGGAGAAGAAGCGCGAGGAGGACAGAAAGCAGTTTCAGGACGAGCAGGGATCTTGGGATGGTGGCGACATCAAGCGGTTGAAGGGGAAGCAAGTCAAGGACGACAACAAGTGGTGGTGATACATTATGTGTTTCAACTAGATTTTAGTTTCTAGTTTATTATGTGTTTGATACATTTAGTTACTTCAATACAAAATTTTGACCAATTTAACTTGTTGATGTATTTCTTGACAATTATAATATAATCGAGCACTAGAAATATTTTGTAGTGTGCATGAGCATGATCAGTAAATATAATTGAACACTAGAAACTTTAAGGCACTCCATATAAAGGAGTAGATTAATATAGAAGGTTCACCAGAGACACCACAGATATATTGTCTTACATGCCACACACAGGTAATAATTAACTAGAACAAAATAAAAGCAGGGGCTGCAGTAGGAGGCCGGGACACGGATACGCCTAGCAGGACAGGGGTTTAGCAGCAGGAGGCAGCGACAGCCTAGTCGATGGGATACATGCCAGTCCTGACATACTCCCGGAGGAATTTGCCGTAGGCTGCGTGTCAGCCAAGGTAATCGCCCATGGCTTCGCCTCCTGCCAACGCCCTCCGGCCGGATCATGCCGTTGAGGTCCACGTTGATTGCTTCACACAAATGGGCAAAACAGTCTCCCCCTACGGTGGGAACGGATTAGCCCACACAGTAACCGCCTCAGCACGTAGCGGCTCTTGTTGTCCCTGGATACCTTGCTATCATCCACTTCATCATCATCCTCCTGTTGATTTTTAAAAACATAACTTAGAACTCATACATATGATTGAATTGTATTACAACTCAAGAATTGACAACATGTATATGTAAGACAATATATCCGTGGATATCAAAGATAAAGCATCTCAAAGAATAGTTTGATCGTTTATATATCATTTCATCTCAACACAATGACAAATAATTGCATCAGAGTGAATGTAGGATAAATCTAGGGCCTCATAAGTTTCTTCAGGATGGAGAAGGAACTAAGTAACAATTGCACAACCTGTAATGTTGTTGTACATCGCCTGTGTTCACTAACTTATCCCTAAAAAATCACACCAATGTGTCCGCCTCTTTTGGAACAAATTTGAATCATTGGCCACAATAAGAAATTGAAATGTAATCGCATAAAACATTATTCAGGGATATACATAGTCGTACAAAACAAGCCTAAATATTGTAATTATAAATAAAAAGCAAACAATTAATCTTTAGGTACATGTTAAAAATACTTATGATCAAAACCATTCATATACATATGCATCATACCAATCATTAAAAGATCGTAAACAATTCAAGGATCATATATGTAGTTCCATATGAGAAAAATCTAGGGCCTCATAATTTGTTTCAGATGGAGTTGGTGAACCAAAGTACCAACAACACAACCTATATTGTTTGTGTGCATTGCTTCCTCAGTTCACCAACCCATCCCTAAAACACGACACCATCATATGTGTCTCCCTTGAACTCTTTTGGGGCAAATTTCAATCATCGGCCTCGTGACAAACTAAAATGTAATTTTATACACCTAATGCATGGAATAGATAATTCAATATCATAGTTCTATGAATGTAGAATAAAAATTAAGGCCTCATAAGTTTCTACAGGACGATGTAGTGAACCAAGTAACAATTGCACAGCCTATATCGTTTTGTACATCACCCTGTGTTCACTAACTCGTCCCTCGAAAAATCACACCAATGTGTCTACCTCTCTTTGGGGAAAAATTTGAATCATTGGCCACAATAAGAAATTGAAATGTAATCGTGACAAAACATTATTCAGGGATATACATAGTCGTACAAAAACAAGCCTAAATATTGCAATTATAAATAAAAACCAAATAATTAATCTTCGTGTACATGTTAAAAATACTTATGATCAAAACCATTCATATACATATGCATCATACCAATCATTAAAAGATCAAGCAATAATTCAAGGATCATATATGTAGTTCCATATGAGAATAAATCAAGGGCCTCATAATTTGTTTCAAGATGGAGTTGGAGAACCAAAGTACCAACAACACAACCTATATTGTTTGTGTGCATTGCTGCCTCAAGTTCACCAACCCATCCATAAAACACGACACCATCATACGTGTCTCCCCTTGAACTCTTTTGGGGCAAATTTCAATCATCGGCCTTGACAAACTAAAATGTAATTTTATACACTATGAATGCATGGAATAGATAATTCAATATCATAGTTCTATGAATGTAGAATAAAGATTGCCTTCATAGTTTATTCAGGATGGCGTGAGCTAACCAAGTAACAATTGCACAGCTTATATTGTTCTTGTACATGGTCCCGTGTTCGCCACTCATCCCTCGAAAAATCACACCAATGTGTCCTCTCTTTGGGGAAAATTTGAATCATTGGCCATAATAAGAAATTGAAATGTAATCGCATAAACCAATATTCAGGGATATACATAGTCAGGTACAAAACAAGCCTAAATATTGCAATTATAAATAAAAACCAAACAATTAATCTTCGTGTACATGTTAAAAATACTTATGATCAAAACCATTCATATACATATGCATCATACCAATCATTAAAAGATCAAACAATTCAAGGATTATATATGTAGTTCCATATGAGAATAAATCAAGGGTTCATAATTTGTTTCAGAGATGGAGTTGGAGAACCAAAGTACCAACAAGACAACCTATATTGTTTGTGTGCATTGCTACCTCGTGTTCACCAACCCATCCCTAAAACACGACACCATCATACGGTCTCCCTTGAACTCTTTTGGGGCAAATTTCAATCATCGGCCTCGTGACAAACTAAAATGTAATTCTTATACACTATGAATGCATGGAATAGATAATTTAAATATCACAGTGAAGGGAATATGCCCGAGAGGCAATAATAAAGTGGTTATTATCTTATTCCATGTTTATGATAAATGTTTATTTTGCATGCTATAATTGTATTGATCGAAAACGTTAATACATGTGTGTTTAATAAACAAAAAGGGTTCCTACTCATGCCTCTCTTATAGACTAGCTTGTTGATTAACAAGATGATCAAGGTTTCCCGATCATAGACATTGGATGTTGTTAATAACAAGGTCACAACATTGGTGGAATGATGTGATGAACAATCATCCGAAGTATAGCATTACGATCACAATCATTATGTTTATATTGCCATAACATCATACAAAGTAATGTTTGTCCTTAGACCATGAGATCATGTTAATTGCTAACACCGGAAGAGTATCTTGATAACATCAAACATCACAATCGTAATCAGGTGACTATAAAGGTGGGTTCAAGTACAAAGGTGTTATGTTGAGGCTCATGGATCAAGAGTGGATTTGTCCATCCCGATGACGGATAGATATACTGGGCCCTCTCGTGATATCACATTGGTTAGCTTGCAAGCAAGTGATATGATCACTAGAATGTTATATCACGGAACGAGAAAAGAGTGCATGCTCGTAACAAGATCAAACTAGGTATGGAGATACCGATGATCGAATCTCGGACATGTAATATATCGCGAGACAAAGGGATTTAGTTACTAGCGTTAAAGGTTCTCATGATCACAAAAGTCATCGTTGAATGTGTAGGAGTTAGTATGGATCTCCAGGTCCCGCTTCTGATTATTGATCTGAGAGGGGTCTCGATCATGTCTGCATTATTAGCGAACCATAGGGTGACACACTTAAGGGATATCGACACCATTTGGAGCAAATATGTTTCAGATAAAGATTTAGGAAAGCGCAGGAATTATTTCAATAGACACCGAAACTGTTTTGGGTGAACTTGCTGAAATTGGTTCTGCATGTAATATTGAAATGTTGTAGGGGGTTTTATGTGAATATTTGTTAATTAAAGTAATTAACAAAATTCTGAATAAAAATAATAAAAGAGTTTTATTAAATGAGAGGGCATTAAATTTGGAGAAATTTAATGCATTTAAAGTGGAGACTTTAAAAGAGAATGTGAAGGGGCATTTTAATGTGGAGGGGTTACCACCACATGAATGGGGGAGGTGAGGAGTCACCCCCCATGGGGCGCCGGCCATGGGGAGGGGTACCCCCTCCTCCTATAAAAGGCCCCCCTCACTCCCCTTCTTCCACACACCTCCTCGTGAAGGATCTCTCTCCCCCTCTAGTTATTCCCCATGGTCTCGGATTAGCGAGATACATGTTCCCGGTGGCTTTATCTGGAAAGGAGTTGCTGCTTCCGCTGCTTTGCTGGAGCGAGGGACGGAGGTTGTCGGGTATCGGACGGTAAGGATCACGGATGCACCGCTGCTTTGCGGTGCCGGACTTGGTGGTGTGGAGCTAGATCAAGGACGCATAGAGCCGACCTGCCGGACTTCCTCATGATCTTGAGATCGCAAGTGTACGATCACATCAACCATTTAGTTCCTACCGCTAACAAAACTCGTTGTCTTTGAGGGTAAGTTCTCGATGGATGTATGTCCACCGCTGTTTTGTACCTAGTAGATAGATCTTGGCGTGCGCCTTATCGAGGAAATTTTGTTTTCTATCATGAACCCCAACAAAGGGTATCGTGAGCCCTGATCTATGCGTAGGTGCTTTGCACGGGTAGTACAAATAGGTTTATATGTTGGCGATGATGATCATGTTATTGTATCTTCTATGTATTTTGGATATTGGTGGCATAGTGGGATGAAGCGGCCCGAACCAACCTTACATGTCATCGTACATGAGACCGGTTCCACGACTGACATGCAACTTGTTTTGCATAAGTGGTCGCGTGTCCGCCTCCTACTATAGTCAATATCTGATTTACAACGAAGTTGCTAATAACTTCGTATCCTCGCTAGGTTCATGTTCGTAGGTAAGAACGGTTCTATCTCCGAAAGCCCTAAGCCACGTAAAACCGCAATTGATAAATTAGAGGCGCCTAGTTTAGATCACATGGGCTAGTGTCTTGATATGGTATTGTTGTAAGTAGATGTATGATAGATACTCTTACAACACATTCAACATGTAAGTTCCATAGACCTTGGCCTTACACACAAAGGAATGATAGAGATCATACCACGATGCAATTCATAGATATCAAATGCATGGACCATATCATCTCTCTTTACACATTAGATGTTAGGATCTTATACTGCTAGTTTGGCGCTTTCTGTAGCATTGTAAGATGATCCCTCATTTAGATATCAAGATAAAAATGTGTTCTTACTTAAGTATGAACCATTCTGTGGATCGTGTTTCGAGACATCACGTGATGATCGGGTGTACTCGAATCTACGCTTTCATATGAACGGGTGTAAGACAGTTTTACACACGCGAATACTAAGGTTCTTACTTACAGCCTAGCATGTATGCACATGGCCTCCTAACACGGACCGAAAGGTTAAGCATGAGTCATATAGTTGATATGATGCCCATATAGATGCTCGCATTTGAAGCTACCACTAGTAGAAAATGGGCCTTTGGTTTAGGCCATTAGTCCCGGCCTTGGCTGGGGCCGGGACTAATGGTCTGAACCAGAGGCCCGAGGAGGCCGAGGCACTATGTCCCGGTCCGTAAGGAACCATTAGTCCCGGTTTGAGAGACAAACCGGGACAAATGGGTCTGGGCCGACGCCATGGTTCTCGGCAGAATTTTAGTCCCGGCTTGTATCTCAAACCGGACTAATGGCCTGCCCTATATATATGCACCCAAATTTCTCCACTCTCTCCTGCTTTTTTCCTATGTGAGAGGTGGGTATAACTTGTGCTAACTTTTTTCTTCATATGCACTAGAGGTGTTCGTGAAATGCCTATTAGAGCGATGCCACTTGAGTTCATGTAAGACAAAATATGATATGAGGTGCCGAGCCACACTTAAGGTTTCTCCTCTTTGTTTTGAAGTGTCCTAAAAGGTTAGCAACTATTTTCTCGCTTTTGATCGCGATACTAATTTAAGCATCGTGATTATGCTTGATATATATGCATGGTTGTATGATGCACATGAGCCACCCATGGATGTATTTGTGACCGACGCCCGCGCTTACAGAGAAGGTGTAGGTTTTTTCGCTTTTGTACGAGGCTAACAAGCCTGGATGGTTTTATATGTTGTCCATGTGTTGAATGCCGGAATGAGCAGGGTCACACTTCCTCAAGAGTCATTCGAGCCACCGCCGGGTCCGGTTTCATGTCCGCTATAATGTTTGGACCAAGCACGGAGAAAGAGGGGTTATGATGGAAGACAACGATGAAGAAGAGAACGATGATGACAACTACCAATCTATGTTCCCTGAATACGATGATACTGTAGTTAAAGATAATGAAAAAGAAGGGGCTAAAGAACGGGAACCAGATGAGCCCGTTGATGATTTTGGTCGGGTCATTAGTGATGCAAGGCGAGATCGCGATACGTAAAAGGAGAGGTTGCATTTTCGAAAGCGTATGTTACAGACCACAAAGACATTGCTATATCCAACTTGTGAAGATGGCCAAGAAGTCGGGTAGCACATCGGAATTGTTGAAGTGGAAGGCAGAGACCGTATGACCGACTCGGGATTTGATAATTTTCTTGTAATAGTGAATAAGATTCTTCCAAGAAATAACAAATTGCCTCCAAAGACGTAAGGCAAAGAAACTTGTCCGCCCTCTAGGATTAGACGCGCGTAAGATACATGCATGCCCTAATGATCGCATCCTCATCATGTGAGAAGTACGAGAATATGGATAAATGCCCATGCATCGCATTGCCGTATAAGATCGTAAAAGATGACCCTCGGTGATGTTGAGGGCGAGCAACCCAGAAGAGGGTTCCCGCCAAGGTGATGTGGTATGCTCCATAATACCAATGGCTGAAACGCTTTGTTCAGAAATAAAGAGCATGTCAAGTTGTTGCGATGGCACATGGAAGACCGTGAAGAAAGACGGATGTTGAGGCACCCTCACGATGGTCGGCAAGGAGAAAAATCGACAGAGACTTCCTGGACTTTGCTGGTGTCGCAAGGAACTTATGGTTTGGTCTAAGTACCGATGGCATGAATCCTTTTGGGGAGCAGAACTGCAGTCACATCACCTGGCCCGTGACTCTATGTATCTACAATCTTCCTCCTTGGTTGTGCATGAAGCGGAAGTTCATTATGATGCCAGTGCTCATCCAAGGCCTAAAGCAACCCTAAGAACGATAATGATGTGTACCTAAGGCCATTAGTTGATGAACTTCTACAGTTGTGGGCCAAACCAGTTGTACGTGTGTGGGATGAGCACAAACAGCAGGAATTTGACCTACAAGCGTTGCTGTTCATAACCATCAATGATTGGCCTACTCTTAGTAACATTTCAGACGCATTTAACAAAGGATACAATGCATGCACGCACTATTTAGATGAGACTGAAAGTATATATCTGGATAAATGTAGAAAGAATGTGTACCAGACAATCGCCGCTTTCTTCCGCCTACCATCCCTTAAAGAAGAAAGGCAAGCATTTCAATGGCAAGGCGTAAACTGGACGAAGCTCGCCCCCGTAGTGGTGCCGATGTATTTGGTATGGTCAAGGATTTGATGTAATCTTTGGAAAGGGTCCGGAGGACAACCTGTTCAAAGACCCCATTACCGTATTACACGCACTCCATGTGGAAGAAGAAATCTATATTTTGGGAGCTACCCTATTGAAAGTGCATGAGGTTCGCTTCTTCAATCGACGTGATGCACCGACGAAGAATCTTTGCGTGAATATTCTAGGGCTTCGGCTTGTATGGGAAGTCAAAAGATACCCCGCAAAGACGTGAGGACCATCAACATCATAAAGGACGAGGACGGCAAGCATCCGTGGCGCTTAAGGGCTTGCTACCACGCCTACCAAAGAAGAGAAGGAAATCTTTTGAAATCCTTTTCAAAGATCAAGGTCCCGTCTGGCTTCTCATCGAATATAAAGGGAATAGTAAATATGAAAGAGAAAAAATTCAAAACCTAAAGTCTCATGACTGCCATGTGCTTATGACGCAATTGCTTCCGGTTGCATTGAGGGGAATTCTACCAGAAAATGTTCGACTAGCCATTGTGAAGGTATGTGCATTCCTCAATGCAATTTCTCAGAAGGCAATCGATCGAGAAAGTCTACCAGGGTTACAGATTGGTGTGGTCCAATGTCTGGTCAGCTTCGAGTTGTTGTTCCCGCCATCCTTCTTCAATATTATGACGCACCTCCTAGTTCACCTAGTCGAAGAGATTAGAATTCGTGGTCCTGTGTTTCTACACAATATGTTCCCCTTCGAGAGGTTCATGGGAGTCTTAAAGAAATATGTTCATAATCGTATAGGCCGTATGAAGCATCTCCAAGGGCTATGGAACAGAGGAGGTCATTGAGTTTTGTGTTGACTTTCTTCCCGACCTTAAGCCGATTGGTGTTCCTCAATCTCTTGATGAGGGGAGGATGACCGAAAAGGCACACTAGGAAGGAAATCAATGGTATGTAGGGACTGCATTCTTTCACTCAAGCACACTACGCTTCTACACAATTCCACCAAGGTGGTCTGTGATATCGAGAAACACAAGAATATTCTATGCTCCGAAAACCCGGGGAAGCCTGAAACCTTGATTAAAGGGGAACACAAGAAGAATTTTGGCAATTGGTTGCAGACACATCTCATGAATAACACCACTGTTGGAGATGAGTTTTACTTGTTGGCCAGGTTACCATCTTCGACTATATGTACTTTCCAAGGGTACGAGATAAATGGGAATACATTTTACACGATCGCTCAAGATAAAAAGAGCACCAACCAAAACAGTGGTGTCCGCTTTGATGCAACAGATGACAATGGGCAGATTGACACATATTATGGGTACATAGAGGAGATATGGGAACTTGACTATGGACCTACTTTTAAGGTCCCTTTGTTTCGGTGCAAATGGGTCAAGTCGACCGGAGGCGGGTACATGTAGACGAAAAGGACGGATGACAACAAGGATCTCAACAATCTTATGACATGGATGAACCATTCGCCCTAGCCAACAATGTGGCTCAGGTTTTCTATGTGAAGGACATGTCTACCAAACCGAGAAAAAGGAAAGATAAGCAAAAGAGTACGTAATACGATGAGCCAAAGCGCCACATAGTTCTTTTCAGGAAAAGAAACATCGGGAGTGGACGATAAGACACATGTCAAGATTACAATAAGTTTCATGAAATTCGCCCTTCAAGGTGAAAACTGACCCAAGCATCCTCGTTAAATGATGAAGATTCTCCATGGCTACTTGTAGAAGAAAACCACAACACTAGATGTTGGTGATGTGTAATAATGTATTAAACCTTTTATTTGAGACATAAGTTCATGTAATTAAACCTTTTATTTGAGACATAAATCTATGTAATGTATTAAACCTTTATTTGAGACATAAAGGTCCCCTTTCATGTAATACATCTTGCTCAATCAAACTAGAGAAGGAACCCACAAATACTAAGGATACATAGCACAACTGAAAATTAAGAAACATTCCTAATGGTTGGAGTGATTCAGTCATGCTCCTGCCTAGCCCTGTAATACGCGCCACTGTAGTCGCCGAGTCACCGCGCCGTTGTCGCTGCCGCCGCCGGGTCGCCGTAGTCGAACCTTGAAGGTTGGAGACGCTGCGGCTGGATTTGAGGGTACCGCATGCGGGGTTATTGCCGGTCGTGTTGTAGGCCATGACACTGGAGAGTCCGCCATGCCACCACACCGACGGCCGCCTTGTTGAAGTTCGGGGAGGTGGGCCATCCTCCTCGTGTTCGGGCGAAGCGCCTCTCATGCCGACATTGATGAAGAAGGCTTCCCAAGTCGGGAAATAGTCGGGATGCTATGGGATTCCTCCGCTGTTCGGGCGTGAGCTCGAGGTAGTAGTGGTTCGTGATGGCCATCCGACGCCCACACCTAGAGGGACAGAGGGACCGGCCAAGACGCCAAATGGTAGACGCTTGGCAAGGTGGGTAGTTCGAGGCGCAGCGCCTCCGCCTCCCGGTGGTTAGAGATACGATGGAAGCCATGGAAGAGAATGATGAGTCTAGATGTGATATGTAAATGGAGGCCAAGCGTATATATATATACAAAAAATGGCAGGAAGACAGGTGGAACCGTGGAAAGCACGGAATGCAAAGTATGCTGGAAACTTTCATCCCGAGTGGGGGCTCAAACCGAGACAAAAGATGGGGGCCTTATCTAGGGGAGGCTTATCCGAAGGGCCTTATCTGGTGGCTAACCTTAGTACCGGGCCGGTGGGTGCAACCAGACTAAAGGTGGTTTTTGTGCCATCTAACAAAAACTGCTTGGGATAAGGATCGCGGTAACCTTTAGTACCGTGTAGGGGCTCAAACCAGACTAAAGCCGCTTGAGGATAAGGACGCTGTGGTAGATGTAACCGCCGATGAGATAAAGCATGTAGCGCATTTACGCCTGCTCTGAGGAAGAAGACAGCAGAAGCGGCCGTGCCTATAAAAGGAGCATCGATATTCCATGGCAAGCAACTCACCAAGCCAAGATGGATGGAGAGTTTCATCCCATGGATGGAGGAAAGGCTTGTGAAATCTCCCGTGGCGGAACGCCTCAAGATGCCCTTGGTGCACACGCCCCATGGCATCTTCTAAGTTCAGCCTGAAAATATTTTCCTGCTAGCGTGAAAGACTCCATCTCCGCCTCCCTAGGGTTAGAGGTATGGTGGAAGCCATCGACAGAGTGGAGAGGCGGCATATGAGTCTAGATGTGCTACGGCACCAAGCCAACATGGATGGAGAGTTTCATCCCCATGGATGGAGGAAAGGGTTGAATTTGCCTGAACTTCTCAAGATGCCCTTGGTGCACACGCCCATGGCATCTTCTAAGTTCCGCCGGAAAATATTTTCCGCTAGCCCGTGAAAGACTCCATCTTCGCCTCCCTAGGGTTAGAGGTATGGTGGAAGCCATGGATAGAGTGGAGAGAGGCTAAGATATGAGTTCAAACCCAAACCCCAAACCCGAAGTCGAGGAGGAACCCAAACCCCAAGTCGAGGAGGAACCCTAAACCCTAAACCCTAAACCCTAAACCCAAAACCCTAAACCCTAAACCCTAAAACCAAAAACCAAAAACCCAAAACCAAAACCCTAAACCCTAAAACCAAAAACCAAAAACCAAAACCCAAAACCCAAAAACCAAAACCCAAAACCCTAAACCCTAAAACCAAAACCCTAAAACCTAAACCCTAAAGGCTACGATCCTAAGAGAACAAAGGGAAAAAATATATGGGTGATTTATCCTGCCTAGGGTTTCACCCGAGGAAGACCATCGAGCGCCGTAATTACATGAAAATGGCAAAATGGTTAATAGTTTGACTAGTTAGAATAATTATTTTATAAAACAGAAAATTGATTTGAATCACTTATTTAAAAATATGCAAAATATAATATTTAATGCATTTTTAAATTGAAAATGGCAAAATGGTTATTAGTTTCACTAGTTAGAATAATTATTTTATAAAACAGAAAATATATTTGGATTAGTTATTCAAATTCAAGAACTTTTCATGTTGAAATTTTTCTCAAATTCATAAGTATGCAAAAACAATAAAATTCAAATGTTTAAATAATATGCTAATTGAATTTTTTTAAAACAGGAGCGCCTCTGTGGTGATTTTTTTGAAAGGGATTTTAGTCCCGGCGCATGCTACACGTGACTAAAGGTATGGCGCTACGCATACTGCTGGGCTGGACCGAAACCCTTTCCTGGGTGGCACGCATCGTCTTTAGTCCCGCTCATATACGACCGACTAAAGGCCTTCTCCTTATTACGCGCGCTCCTTCACTACCCCACCATCTCCACTACTCACTGCAGGGGAAAATCGTGCGCGAGCTAGATGAAACGACGCCGGCAGGCTGCCCGTTCGCGCCGCTACCGTCTCACCGACGAATGCCGCCGCACCACCGCCTCTCTAGCCGCCGCCATCCCCGTCGGCCAGGTAATACCGACGAGCGCAGTAGATTGGCGCTGCTGCAGCAAGGGGAGGCTTGCAGGCGCTGGCACCATGCGCTGCGGGTGGAGGCTCTACCGTCGTCATTGGCGAGCTGCTGTGGGGGAGGCGAGCCGGTCGCGCAGCGAGCAGCCAGCCTGCCTCTTTTTTGTAGAATTGTAATATTATTTTTGTAGTGCAATATATTAGTAGTTTAATATATAGTAGTATATATTAGTGTAGTATGTTAATTAGTGTAGTATATTTTTTTATTTTTTAGTAGTATATAGTAGTGTAATATAAAGTGTATTTTTCTAATATATAGTAGTATATATTAGTGTAGTATGTTAATTAGTGTAGTATGTTAATTAGTGTATATAGTAGTGTAATATAAAGTGTATTTTTTATTTTTTTAGTAGTATATATTAGTGTAGTATGTTAATTAGTGTAGTATATTTTTTTATTTTTTAGTAGTATAGTAGTGTAATATAAAGTGTATTTTTTATTTTTTTAGTACTACATATTAGTGTAGTATGTTAATTAGTGTAGTATATTTTTTTATTTTTTAGTAGTATATAGTAGTGTAATATAAAGTGTATTTTTTATTTTTTTAGTAGTATATATTAGTGTAGTATGTTAATTAGTGTAGTATATTTTTTTATTTTTTAGTAGTATATAGTAGTGTAATATAAAGTGTATTTTTTATTTTTTTAGTAGTATATATTAGTGTAGTATGTTAATTAGTTTATTATATAATATTTTAGTGTAGTATAGTATGGTGGTGCTCAAGGAGACTTTGGGTCTCAAGACTTAGGGTTAGGTGGTGGCATGGCCGCACTTAGGGTTAGGTGGTAGTGCTCATGGGCCCACACTTAGGGTTAGGTGGTGGTGCTCATGGGCCCCGCACTTAGGTTAGGTGGTGGTGCTCATGGCACGGACTTAGGTTAGGTGGCAGTGCTCACGAGCCCCACACTTAGGTTAGGTGGTGGTAGCCTCGAGGCCCCGCACTTAGGGTTAGGTGGCAGTGCTCACGCACTGACTTAGGGTTAGGGTGGTGGTGCTCGCGGCCCCCGGACTTAGGGTTAGGGTGGTAGTGCTCGTGGGCAGCCGGACTTAGGGTTAGGGTGGTGGTGCTCGCGGGCCCCCGTTAGGGTTAATGTGGTAGTGCTTGCGGGCCCCCGGACTTAGGGTGGTACCAAATTGCATGTTCATATTATTGTTTAGTATTATTTTATGCAGCAATATTGAATGAAAAATGTTATTGTGTGCATTTTGTAGAAAACTATGGATCCAATGCAGAGAGACCTAGCATAGGAAGAAATTATCGAGGATATGATCAACGATACCCTCCATGTTGATCCACCCGAATCTCTGTCGATTTATCTGAACCCTCCTGGTGAGGAGAGGAGGTCTAATCAAATGATCAAGGAGAAGCCGACGACCGGCAGGGAGAAGCCGATTTGCCCGGTGGAGAAGCCGATACAGGTATATATATGAAGTCCGTGATCAAGAGATGCATCAACCGAGTTGTATATATATATAAATTGATGAATGTTTCTTCTTAGGCCTCCACATCGAGCAAAATATATTCCAAACGAGGCCCCGCCAAAAGTTGGACGATTCACGCTGCTATACAATTACGCTGTATCACCACGGGTGAACGTGGAACCCAAAAGGCTAAAACTGTATTTAAACAACAATGCGGAGTTATGGTTAGGGATCGATCCCGATCACCGCTCGAGAGTGGAATAAGACCAAAGGCGAAGAGGGTGAGTATGTTCCGACAGTGCAAAGAGGGTCTTTGAATGACCTCATGACACATTTCACCCGCCGTAATGTGAGGATAATGCCGACACAACCGCATTGAGGAAGAAAGTCAAGCAAAGGACTCTTACGAAGATGGCCGAACTATTCAAGAACCGAAGAAAGCATTATGGCAAAAGTATCGTAAGACAAGAAGACTCCTAAATTTGAATGCTATCTAACGAAGCAACAGTTAATCGATGCATTTGTGAAGTACAAGGAGTCACAACCTACTATGGAAATGTCGGAAAAACAAGAAAATGCCGCGATGAAGAAATATCACCATCACCGGGGCCGGGGCCTACGCGCTGCCATGCCAAAGTGGGATGCTAAAGAGAATGAGTTGCTTAAAAGGGATCACTCCAGAACCAATACGCGAAGAATGGGATCTGAGGGCAAGGAATTGGTTCCTTGGGCATGGGAGTGAATATGACGAAAGTACATGGGACCTTATTTGCAGTGAGCAGTTCCAACAACTGCCAACACAAATGCGTAGTTTACATAAATGGTACTTGAAAGCCGTAAAGGAGGAGAGAATAATGATCGTGGCGAAAGTCCCACATGACTACTACTTCCGAGAAGAAGAGGTCCATGTTGAGTTTCCAGAACTCTTCCAGTTATACATTTTCGACGCCCTCGACAAAAGTCTGATGAGTTGCTATTGTCTATAAGTTGTTGAATTCATTGTCTATATATAAGCTATTCATTTTTTTCAGTTGTTCAGTTCATTGCATGTAATTATCCTAATTATATCCTTTTGTACTCTATTATTATGCAGAATGAAGATCATGGAATGTAAAAGAAGGTCAATCTTCAAAGGTTGGGTTCATTGACCCGATAAAATACATTGTCGACGCTAAAGGATAAACCCGAGGATGCATGGAAAACCTTCTAAGGTTTCTAACGAGCAAAATTTCTGTGACTATATATCGCTTCCTTACAATTTCGCGTGAGTGTCTTACTCTATTGTACACATTCTCTTTTGCTTACTCGATGTTAAGTGTAATTGATGAGTTACTGATGTATATATAAACGTGTATAGTTTCCACTAGATTCTCATGGACATTCAACTTGATAAGGGAAGAGTTGAAGTCATGGACCCATTAAAGAGACCCATGGAATGTTTAGTAACATGCAGACATGCTCCAGAGGTAATTTTCGCCACATGCGTCTCTCTTTCGTTGATTTCTCGAGATATCACGTAATAAATAACTCATTCATTTTCTTTACCGGTAGGGTTTGGAACCGCTTAAGAGTGCAACACGGTGACTTACCGAGAAGATGACGCTTAAGCCGGTCTCTAAGTAGTAGTACGCATCTCTTTACTTCTAGTTTCAATACAATTATGATGCTGGATTATTATTTTGATTGAATTCTATTCTCGTAGTGCGGAGGCAGCCAATCAAGACGAATCTATGTGGATTCTACGTTTGCAGTTCATTCGCATCGCTACCGCTGAGTCAATGATTATAGAGTCGGTGTAAGCAATACATTCATAACATTATTTTTATTACCGCTACTTTTGTTATCATGATTGATATTCATATTGATCTCCTTTTCTTATATAGTTCGAGAAAATGCGGATCAGCTCCTACCACAAAGAACGCCGTAGTAGCAATTGTCAAGAACCGTAGGATTCTTGATGAACGAGATGATAGATGACACCGAGAATTTAGTGTGAATAGGCGCCGATGATCCCCGACCGTAATTGAATAGACGGCTCTAGTCCCGATAATTGTGATTCCATGACTATCATGTATATATTTGTATGCTCGATCTTAAGAGAAGTTATCTTATGTATGCACGAACATGTACGGTATGTGGTAGCGAGAAAACTATTTTGAAATAAAAAGAATACAATTAAATTCTTCCGGCGTAGAAAGTGCTCTAAAATTCTGGCAGAGAATTTTGTCCCGTTCGTCATACGAACCGACTAATGGGGGGCACCCATACCACAGAGACAGCCACGTGATGCCCATTGGTCCCGGCTGGTAAGAGGCGGACTAATGGGTGGGCCTTTAGTCCGCTTCTCTAGTCCCAAGCACTGTGACCGACTAAAGCTCCTTACGGGCCGGACTGGAGGCCCGCTTTTCCACTAGTGTACATCAACTCACGGACGACGGACTTGGTGTAATGGATTTGGTTCATGTAATCACCAAAAGGACACGAGGGATGTCATTTTGAGTGGGAGTTTATTTCTAATTTGGATTAGTAGAACTCAATTTGTCATAAAATAAATCAAAGTGAATTTGCATAATTTGTTGTAGTCATTGGTGTCTGCTCACTATCTTATTCTTAGTTTTAATTGAGATAATAGAACTATAGAATTCTGGATATTTACTTTATGAACTGGTATCGTATTGTTTTGAATGTCAATTTAAAGTTTATAAGTCCTATTGCAAATTTCAGCAAACTCTATTTACTCCATGAAGTTTAATAAGAAGTATTAAATCAAGAGTAAGAATTCCAATGTTAGTATCTAAAGTATCATGTTTGCCTCCATGATTATTGATATTCAAAAGTTGTTTTAATATCAAGATTATATTAGAGCTGAAAATTGTTTCAGAAACCATCATGTGTGAAAGATATTGTGATATCTGAAACAATGTTTTTGGTTGCATTATGATAGAGTATAATTTAGCAAAATACATGTTCTCATATTGTATGAGAATTTAGAAGGATGGAGATGCTAGATCCGGATCTCCCAAAAGGTTTTGGGAACTAACATTATACTCGCAATTCTTCCTTACAGGCTATAGTAGCTTGGTCATGAAAGTTGTCATGATAAGGATGAATAGAAGATGTAAGTAAAATGTTTACTACACTAATAGATTACTAAAGAATGGATTTTTGAAAGAACACCAAACATTTGATGATGGTGATCCAATTCAAAGTGCAAGTCCAAAGGTATTAGTATTTGACTATATACGCTTTGTACTATGTGTCATGTGAATGACACCACTATTGATGTTGATAGATTCTTTCAAAAGAAAAGGAATTTTTGAAAGAGAATCTATAAAATATTTGGCAGAAAAGAAAAGGTTGGAGATGTCCAACTTAGGTATATAGAAGATATACATGTTATGGTAGTATTCCTTGCTTGTTAAACAATGTGGCTCTTAGGTATTGGATATCGGTATTGGATACTGAATTGGTTGGTATGAAGTGTCATATAGGACAACGCAATTCATGAACTGCAATGGCCTAAGTAACTGGCAAGAGAATAAGTGATGATGTTCATCGAAAACAAATAAAGTGTTATTGTGTTTTTTCGTTGTCGTCAAACCTAGCCTTCAAGATTTGCTTTAATAATTGTTATTTTGTTCTGGAATTATGAGAACAATGGTTGTTCAAATAATTACCGTATTCCATAAAGGATGGATGAACTTTTACAAGTCTAGTGGGAGAAATCACATCCATAAACACTATTGCTAAAATGTCGCAAGACAAATGATTGAAAGATCACTTATGAAGTGACATCGATGTTTTAAATTATATTTGAAAGAAAACATGAAGAAACTCCATGTTGATGGAATTTTTGGAGTCTTTGATTTTGATCAATTGACGCTTGTGAGACTTTCCTCGAGATAATTGAAACTCCGTCCATAGGCCAGAGAGGAACGGATGACTAGCTTATTGGAAATTGTGCATGCTGATGTTGGAACGTCAAGTTTCCTACTTGAACGCTAAGTTTGTTACTTGGAGAAACTCCGCTCCATAACACCGAGGACAAAAGAGTTTGTTACTTGAACGCCAAATTTCTTGAGAAGGAATTTTCGCGAAAAGTTAAGTGGAGGACAATAGAACTTGGATAAGGTTGTTGAACCTTAGCTATATGTGCTAAAGCAGCAGCAATACCGAAAGTATCCTTATGGCGGCCACAATGCTCATGGCTCATGTGATTACAAAGGGTGTGATATCAGAGATTAGAGTTCCTATTGAACCGTGTGGGTTGGTAAGAATCAAATAGTGTGTTTTGATAAGCAAGTCGTTATTGTTTTGACAATGATGAACCGACTACATGCAAAGAAGCCATGATGGGCCCCGACCCATAAAATGACTAGAAGTCATAGAATCCGTGATAGTATCCATACACCCAGAAATCAAGTTTCGAACTTGAAAGACCTCCGAAAGGCATCAAGCCTATCGGCTGTGTTTGGATCTATAAAGAAATAGACATGGATGTTTAACATCTATGAAATAGTCGACATATCTGAAAGAAGTTTACTAAGAATGTTCAAGGAGTTGACTATGACAAGATTTGATCTTTCATAGCGATATTTAGTCTTGACGGATTAATGTAGCAACCACTACATATAATTTGATGTATGGTAGTTGAACAAACAAAACAATGTTCTTCTAATAGAATGGTTACCTAGGACGTGTACAAGACACGGTCCGAAGGGTTTTGTTAATTCAAAGGGTGCTAAAAGAGCATGCAAACTTCAATAGTTGAAGTAAGCATAGCGGAGTTGGAATCTTCACCATGATGAAACTGTTAAAAGAGTTTAAATTCATTGGAGATGATGAAGATGCTTGCATTTGCAAGAAATTAAGTGGGAGCGCTAAGAAATATTTCTAATACATTATGTAGAGCACATATTGTTGATTGGAAAGGATGTATCTTGTATTGACACAAGTTAAGAATTTCATTTCGATGAAAGACTTGGGCAAAACCGGATTATTAGGCATCAATATCTATATGGATAGATTGAGGCGCTAATATGGTTGTGCCAAACATACATATATGAGATATTGAAAGGGTTCTATATGGAAACAACAAGAAAGGTTCTTGCTGCATGGAAAGGATTGTATGAAGATTCAAGTGTTCAAACACTTCGCATGTGAAATCACATGAAGATTTTGATCGATTATACCGTGATATGTATATATCCAGAATGTCCTATGCTCCAAATGTTATGAGCACATACTAGAATGATCCATAAGATGATCATTGGATAATAGTAAAGATATTCTTATGAGCTTTGGAAGAACTAAAAATATATCATGTATAAGTGACAAATAGTTAAAGGTAGTTCATTGTAAAGTGTTACATTGATACTAGTTTTGTCACAAGATACAAATAAAATTTATCTCAATTTAGACTATGGGTGGCACAATATAATGGAAAGGATGTTCCATGATGGATTTGGATGAGTTCCAAAGTTGAGACATTGTGACGGATACTACAACAAAAGGGCTAAGTATATGACCTGCTATTGTAGCAAAGATAGGAGGGCATTTGTGTTAAGTAGTTTGTTATCAAACTAGGTGTGGTTCAAAGTGGGATAATACTATGAAGATATATTGTGTGACAATAATATCAACATATTTTAACCCAAACGAACTAAAGGTCTCACCAAAG
Source organism: Avena insularis (assembly GCA_023614405.1). Lineage (NCBI taxonomy): Eukaryota > Viridiplantae > Streptophyta > Magnoliopsida > Poales > Poaceae > Avena > Avena insularis. The sequence continues at coordinate 239,471 of JAJUPC010000458.1, forward strand.
GACCAAATTTATACAATGCCATCTCATTTGAGAATGAGTGATGCGTAGAGACGCAAAGACATGCAAATACACACGGACGGAAACCGTGATCCGGAGATTATGTTAACCACTAGCAATCACAGATATGCAACACCATAAAGCCATAGGTGTTCAATACGCAAAGTTTTTCAAACTAGATTATTGACTCTAGTGCAAGTGGGAGATCAAGGAATATGCCCGAGAGGCAATAATAAAGTGGTTATTATCTTATTCCATGTTTATGATAAATGTTTATTTTGCATGCTATAATTGTATTGATCAGAAACGTCAATACATGTGTGTTTAATAAACAAAAAGGGTTCCTAGTGATGCCTCTCTTATAGACTAGCTTGTTGATTAACAAGATGATCAAGGTTTCCTGAACATAGACATTGGATGTTGTTAATAACAATGTCACAACATTGGTGGAATGATGTGATGAACATTCATCCGAAGTATAGCATTACGATCACAGTCATTATGTTTATATTGCTATAACATCATACGAAGTAATCTTTGTCCTTAGACCATGAGATCATGTTAATTGCTAACACCGAAGAGTATCTTGATAATATCAAACGCCACACCGCAATGTGGGTGACTATAAAGGTGGGTTCAGTGCTACAAAGGTGTTATGTTGAGGCTCATGGATTAAGAGTGGGATTTGTCCATCCCGATGACGGATAGATATACTCTGGGCCCTCTCAGTGATATCACATTGGTTAGCTTGCAAGCAAGTGATGTGATCACTAGAATTTTATATAACGGGAACAAGAAAAGAGTGCATGTCAGTAACGAGATCAAACTAGGTATGGAGATACTGATGATCGAATCTCGGACATGTAATATATCGCGAGACAAAGGGATTTAGTTACTAGCGTTAAAGGTTCTCACGATCACAGAAGTCATCGTTGAATGTGTAGGAGTATGGATCTCCGTGTCCCGCTCGATTATTGATCCGAGAGGGTCTTGATCATGTCTGCATTATTCGCGAACCGTAGGGTGACACACTTAAGGGATACCACACCATTTGGAGCAAATATGTTTTGATAAAGATTTAAGAAAGCTGGAATTATTTCAATAGACACCAAACTGCTTCTGTGAAATTGCTGAAATTGGTTCTCGCATGTAATATTGAAATGTCATAGGGTTTTATAGAATGTTTGTTAATTAAAGTAATTAACAAAATTCTGAATAAAAATAATAAAATAGTTTTATTAAATGAGAGAGCATTAAATTTGGAGAAATTTAATGCATTTAAAGTGGGGACTTTAAAAGAGAATGTGAAGGGGCATTTTAATGTGGAGGGGTTACCACCACATGAATGGGGGAGGTGAGGAGTCACCCCCCATGGGGCGCCGGCCATGGGGAGGGGTACCCCCCCTCCTCCTATAAAAGGCCCCCCTCACTCCTCTTCTTCCACACACCTCCTCGTGAAGGATCTCTCTCCCCCTCTAGTATTATTCCCCCATGGTCTCTGATTAGCGATACATGTTCCCGTGGCTTTATCTCGAAAGGAGTTGGCTTCCCGCTTTGCTGGAGTGAGGGACGGAGGTTGTCGGGGTACCGGACGTGTGTGCGATCACGGATGCACCGCTGCTTTGTGGTGCTAGACTTGGTGGTGCTGGAGCTAGATCTGAAGGACGTGCTGGAGCCGGACCTGCTCGGACTTCCTCATGATCTTGAGATCGGTAAGTGTACGACTACATCAACCACGAGTTCCTACTCGTTAACAAAACTCGTTGTCTTCGAGGGTAAGTTCTCGATGGATGTATGTCCACCCGTTGCTTTGTACCTAGTAGATAGATCTTGGCGTGTAGTTCTCATCATAGGAAATTTTTTGTTTTCTATGCTGCGGACCCAACACATAGTTCTATGAATGTAGAATAAAGATTGCAGCCTCATAAGTTTCTATAGAGATGGCGTAAGCGAACCAAGTAACAATTTCACGGCTTATATTGATCTTGTACATGGCCCCAGGTTCGCTCACTCATCCCTGAAAAAATCTGACACCAATGTGTCTGCCTCTCTTTGGGGCACATTTGAATCATTGGCCACAATAAGAAATTGAAATGTAATCGTACAAAACAATATTCAGGTATATACAAATGCATCATACAATGCATTCATAGATCAGAAACAATACAAAGATTATATATTTAGGTTCCATATGAGAGAAAATTGAGGGCCTCATTTTTTCAGCGATGGAGTCGGAGAACCAAAATACCAACAGCACAACCTATACTGTTTATGTGCATTGCTGCCACAGGTTCACTAACCATCCCTAAGAAAACGACACCATCAGATGCCCTTGCACTATTTTGGAGCAAAATTGAATCATTGGAATCAGTAAGGAATAGAAATGTAATGTTATAGGCCTGCTATGTATCGAAATCAACACTCAACTAGCAAACTCAACTAGATGGAAGATGAGCAGATTGGGGTTTTGTGACTAGACGGATTGGGGTTTTGTGACTAGATGGCAGATGCATCAATCAACCGATCGAATCATATATATACTACCCTACTTCAAGAGCAAAAGAATTTGTACACGATTGAGCAAATCCTATGTATGAATAGTGAAACTGCTTGTGGACTAGAGAAGCTAGCAATGTAGTACCTCGGACTCCTCATCAGGGACCTCCTCCTCGAACTCATTATTCTCTACGATTGCATAGAAGATTTCTTGTACAGCGATGGGGTCGTTGATGTAGATCACCGGATTGCCTCCGCCTGCCGCCTGCCCTCCATCCAGATCTGCCGCTGGCACCACGACGTTGTCGGCCACAACATTGTCGACCACCTGCTGCTCGGCAACGACGGCTACTACCTGCTGCTCAGCGGTGATGGCTTCCACCTGCTGCTCGGCAGCGACGGCTACAATGGCTATTGGCTGGACGAATGAGCTCGCATCCTCGACGGCATGGCGACGAGCGGAGTTCATGCCCAAAGAAGACGCCTCACCGCTGCTTGGCGACGCATACCATCTCGATGCACCTTCAATCGGCTTCACCTCCGGCCGTTTCCACGCCAGACGCTTCATGGCGCACCAAGGGAAGGAGGTAGTGCAGTTTAGGGAGCTTCGCCCGCATCAGTGTGTAGATTGGGGTCTTGGGACTAGACAGACTAGGGGGAAATGACACGAGCTCATGGAAGAAGAAGGTCGAGGGGGGTTATAAACACCGGACCGTTTGTAGTCCTCAAGTGGACACATGTGGTGGGCGGGGGGCTACCACGATCTCCACCCTTTTTTTCGGTTCCCTTTTTTTCAAACACCCACGATCTCCACTTTAGAGCTGCATTGGAAACACGCCATGGCGTACCTCGATTCCACTGCATGCAAGTGGCGCGGAACTAATTTCTAGCAACGTTAGATCTACTCGAGGGGGGCCCTTGACTCATGGAAGTTACTAGAGGTAGGGCCCAGTTGGAAGTGAGATTGAGAGCGCTATGAAATGGGATATGTCTTATTAAAATCAAGTGGCAATAAATTGCAGCGTCCCATCGGCAACCGTGCACTTGATGACCCCGTTGCCCTATGCATGTGTTGTAGTAGCAGTAGTATGCATCATGTTCCTTCCTGTAGAAGTCTCGCTGAGGGAGACGTCCGTGTTGTCTCACGTTGTACTGTGAAGGGCACGACGTGTGCAACGATCATCGTTGGATCGCACAGAATCAACGGTTGGTGCGCACGATCCGCGTGACAACTGTGACAACCAATCAGGGAGTAGCAGATAGGGTGAGCACATGTTTGGGCTTGTACGAAAGATAGAGAGGGGGCAAAACTAAGTAGTACCACATAAAACCAAGGGCAAAACAGTAGTATAAAATGGAAAATGTCTTGTACAATGAAATACATCGTGGAATACATCAAATTATGCCAAGATAGATCCACTAGAGTTCATTGATGTGTTCTTCTCATAAACCACACATGGATCCACCTATGTGATTGCATGTTTGTTCCTCTAAACAAACCACATAAGGATCCACCAGTGTCATTGGATGTGTGTTCTTCTCATCAACCACACATGGATCCACCAGTGTCATTGCATGTCTGTTCTTTTCATGAACCACGGCTAGAGTCATTGCATGTCTGTTACTTCCATAAACCACACATGGATCCACCGGTGTCATTGCATGTCTGTTGTTTTCATGAACCACAGCTAGAGTCATTGCATGTCTGTTACTTCCATAAACCACACATGGATCCACCGGTGTCATTGCATGTCTGTTCTTTTCATGAACCACACCTAGTGTCATTGCATGTCAGTTCTTTTCATGAACCACATAAGGATCCACCAGTGTCATTGCATGTCTGTTCTTCTCACAAACCACATAAGGATCCACCAGTGTCATTGCTTGTCTGTTCTTTTCATGAACCACACCCAGTGTCATTGCATGTGTGTTCCTCTAGACAAACCACATAAGGATCCACCGGTGTCAGTACATGTCTGTTCTTTTCATGAACCACATAAGGATCCACCAGTGTCATTGGATGTGTGTTCTTCTCATGAACCACACCCATTGTCATTGCATGTCTGTTCTTCTCACAAACCACATAAGGATCCACCAGTGTCATTGCATGTCTGTTCTTTTCATGAACCACACCCAGTGTCATTGCATGTGTGTTCTTATAAACAAACCACATAACTCATTGCATGTATGTTCTTTTCATGAACCACACCCGGTGTCATTTCATGTGTGTTCCTCTAGACAAATCACATAAGGATCCACCAGTGTCATCGGATGTGTGTTCTTTTCATGAACCACACCCAGTGTGATTGCATGTTTGTTCCTCTAAACAAACCACATAAGGATCCACCAGTGTCATTGCATGTCTATTCTTTTCATGAACCACACCCAGTATCATTACATGTGTGTTCTTCTAAACAAACCACATAAGTCATTGCATGTATGTTCTTTTCATGAACCACACCCGGTGTCATTGCATGTGTGTTCCGCTAGACAAACCACATAAGGATCCACCGGTGTCACTTCATGTGTGTTCTTTTCATGAACCACACACAGTGTGATTGCATGTCTATTCCTCTAAATAAACCACATAAGGATTCACTAGTGTCATTGCATGACTGTTCTTTTCATGAACCACACCTAGTGTCGTTGCATGTGTGTTCTTCTAAACAAACCACATAAGTCATTGCATGTTTGTTATTTTCATGAACCACACCCGGTGTCATTGCATGTGTGTTCCTCTAGACAAACCACATAAGGATCCACCAGTGTCACTTCATGTATGTTCTTTTCATGAACCACATAAGGATCCACCAGTGTTATTGCATGTGTGTTCCTCTAGACAAACCACATAAGGATCCACCAGTGTCATTGGATGTGTGTTCTTTTCATGAACCACACCTAGTGTGATCGCATGTCTGTTCCTCTAAACAAACCACATAAGGATCCACCAGTGTCGTTGCATGTCTGTTCTTTTCATGAACCACACAAAGTGTCATTGCATGTGTGTTCTTCTAAACAAACCACATAAGTCATTGCGTGTCTGTTCTTTTCATGAACCACACCCGGTGTCATTGCATGTGTGTTCCTCTAAACAAACCACATAAGGATCCACCGGTGTCACTGCATGTTTGTTCTTTTCATGAACCACATAAGGATCCACCAGTGTCATTGGATGTGTGTTCTTCTCATGAACCATACATGGATCCACCGGTGTCATTGCATGTTTGTTCCTCTAAACAAACAACATAAGGATCCACCAGTGTCATTGCATGTCTGTTCTTTTCATGAACCACACCCGGTGTCATTGAATGTGTGTTCTTCTAAACAAACCACATAAGTCATTGCATGTCTGTTATTTTCATGAACCACACCCGGTGTCATTGTATGTGTGTTCCTCTAGACAAACCACATAAGGATCCACCAGTGTCATCGGATGTGTGTTCTTTTCATGAACCATACCTAGTGTGATTGCATGTCTGTTCCTCTAAACAAACCACATAACGATCCACCAGTGTCATTGCATGTCTGTTCTTTTCATGAACCACACCCAGTGTCATTGCATGTGTGTTCTTCTAAACAAACCACATAAGTCATTGCATGTTTGTTCTTTTCATGAACCACACCCGGTGTCATTGCATGTGTGTTCCTCTAGACAAACCACATAAGGCTCCACCGGTGTCACTACATGTGTGTTCTTTTCATGAACTACATAAGGATCCACTAGTGTCATTCGATGTGTGTTCTTCTCATGAACCACACATGGATCCAGCGGTGTCATTGCATGTCTGTTCTTTTCATGAATCACAGCTAGAGTCATTGCATATCTGTTACTTCCATAAACCACACATGGATCCACCGGTGTCATTGCATGTATATTCTTTTCATGAACCACACCTAGTGTCATTGCATGTGTGTTCTTTTAAACAAACCACATAAGTCATTGCATGTCTGTTCTTTTCATGAACCACACCCGGTGTCATTGCATGTGTGTTCCTCTAGACAAACCACATAAGGATCCACCAGTGTCATTGGATGTGTGTTCTTTTCATGAAACACACCCAGTGTGATTGCATGTCTATTCCTCTAAACAAACCACATAAGGATCCACCAGTGTCATTGCATGTCTGTTCTTTTCATGAACCACACCCAGTGTCATTGCATGTGTTCTTCTAAACAAACCACATAAGTCATTGCATGTTTGTTCTTTTAATGAACCACACCCGATGTCATTGCATGTGTGTTCCTCTATACAAACCACATAAGGATCCACTGGTGTCACTGCATGTCTATTCTTTTCATGAACCACATAAGGATCCACCAGTGTCATTGCATGTGTGTTCCTCTAGACAAACCACATATGGATCCACCAATGTCATTGCATGTCTGTTCTTTTCATGAATCACAGCCAGTGTCATTGCATGTCTGTTCTTTTCACAAACCACATAAGGATCCACATAGTGTCATTGCATGTGTGTTCTTCTAAACAAATCACATAAGGATCTACTAGTCTCATTGGATGTGTGTTCTTCTCATGAACCACAGATGGATCCACCAGTGTCATTGCATGTCTGTTCTTTTCATGAACCACAGCTAGAGTCATTGCATGTCTGCATTTCCATAAACAACACATGGATCCACCGGGTCATTGCATGTATGTTCTTTTCATGAACCACACCCAGTGTCATTGCATGTCAGTTCTTTTCATGAACCACACCCAGTGTCATTGCATGTCAGTTATTTTCATGAACCACACCCAGTGTCATTGCATGTTAGTTCTTTTCATGAACCACACATGGATCCACCAGTTTCATTGCATGTGTGTTCTTCTCACAAACCACATATGGATCCAGTAGTGTCATTGGATGTGTGTTCCTCCCACATACCACACATGGATCCACCGGTGTCATTGCATGTCTGCTCTTTTCATGAACCACAGTTAGAGTCATTGTATGTGTGATCCTCTCACAGACCACACATGGATCCACAATTGTCATTGGACGTGTGTTCTTCTCATGAATCACAGCTAGTCATTGGATGTGTGTTCTTTCCATGAACCACAGCTAGAGTCATTACATGTGTGTTCTTTTCACAAACCACATAAGGATACACCAGTGTCACTTCATGTGTGTTCTTCTCATGAACCACAACTAGAGTCATTGCATGTGTGTTCTTCTCACAAACCATATCATGAACCACACCCAGTGTCATTGCATGTGTGTTCTTCTCATTAACCACACATGGATCCACCAGTGTCATTGCATGTCTGCTCTTTTCATTAACCATAGTTAGAGTCATTGCATGTCTGTTATTTTCACAAACCACAAATGACCAGTGTCATTGCATGTGTGTTCTTCCCATGAACCACACATGGATCCACCAGTGTCATTGCATGTGTGTCCTTCTCACAAACCACATATGGATCCACCAGTGTCATTACATGTGTGTTCTTTTCACAGACCACATATCACCAGTGTCAATGCAGGTGTGTTCTTCTCACAAACCACATAAGGATCCACCGGTGTCATTGGATATGTGTTCCTCTCATAGACCACACATGGATCCACCGGTGTCATCGCATGTCTGCACTTTTCATGAACCACATCTAGAGTCATTGCATGTGTGTTCTTCTCATTAACCACACATGGATCCACCAGTGTCATTGCATGTATGCTCTCTTCATTAACCACAGCTGTTGCATGTCTGTTATTTTCACAAACCACATATCACCAGTGTCATTGCATGTGTGTCCTTCTCACAGACCACACATGGATCCACCAGTGTTATTGCATGTGTGTCCTTCTCACAAACCACATATGGATCCACCAGTGTCATTGCATGTGTGTTATTTTCACAAACCACATATCACCAGTGTCATTGCATGTGTGTTCTTCTCACAAACCACATAAGGATCCACTGTGTCATTGGATGTGTGTTCTCTCATAGACCACACATGGATCCACCGGTGTCATTGCATGTCGCTCTTTTCATGAACCACATTTAGAGTCATTGCATGTGTGTAGTCCCACGCATCACACATGGATCCACCAGTGTCATTGCATGTGTGTTCTTCTCACAAACCACATATGGATCCAGGTGTCATTGGATGTGTTCCTCCCACAAACCACACATGGATCCACCGGTGTCATTGCATGTCTGCTCTTTTCATGAACCACTGTTAGATTCATTGCATGTGTGATCCTCTCACAGACCACACATGGATCCACTAGTGTCATTGGATGTGTGTTCTTCTCATGAACCTCAGCTAGAGTCATTGCATGTGTGTTCTTCTCATTAACCACACATGGATCCACCAGTGTCATTGCATGTATGCTCTTTTCATTATCCACAGTTAGAGTCATTGCATGTCTATTCTTCCCACAAACCACATATCACCAGTGTCATTGCATGTGTGTCCTTCTCACAGACCACACATGGATCCACCAGTGTCATTGCATGTGTGTCCTTCTCACAAACCACATATGGATCCACCAGTGTCATTGCATGTGTGTTCTTTTCACAGACCACATATCACCAGTGTCATTGCATGTGTGTTCTTCTCACAAACCACATATGGATCCAGCAGTGTCATTGGATGTGTGTTCCTCCCACAAACCACACATGGATCCACCGGTGTCATTGCATGTCTGCTCTTTTCATGAACATTTGTTAGATTCATTGCATGTGTGATCCTCTCACAGACCACACATGGATCCACTAGTGTCATTGGATGTGTGTTCTTCTCATGAACCTCAGCTAGAGTCATTACATGTGTGTTCTTCTCACAAACCATATCATGAACCACACCTAGTGTCATTGCATGTGTGTTCTTCTCATTAACCACACATGGATCCACCAGTGTCATTGCATGTCTGCTCTTTTCATTAACCACAGTTAGAGTCATTGCATGTCTATTCTTCCCACAAACCACATATTACCAGTGTCATTGCATGTGTTTCCTTCTCATAGACCACACATGGATCCACCAGTGTCATTGCATGGGTGTCCTTCTCACAAACCACATGTGGATCCACCATGTCATTGCATGTGTGTTCTTTTCACAGACCACATATCACCAGTGTCATTGCATGTGTGTTCTTCTCACAAAGCACATAAGGATCCACGGTGTCATTGGATGTGTGTTCCTCTCATGGACCACACATGGATCCACTGGTGTCGTTGCATGTCTGCTCTTTTCATGAACCACATCTAGAGTCATTGCATGTGTGTTCTTCCCATGCACACATGGATCCACCACTGCTATTGCATGTGTGTTCTTCACAAACCACATTTGGATCCAGTAGTGTCATTGGATGTGTGTTCCTCCCATAGACTACACATGGATCCACCGGTGTCATTGCATGTCTGCTCTTTTCATGAACCACAGTTAGATTCATTTCATGTGTGATCCTCTCACAGACCACACATGGATCCACAAGTGTCATTGGATGTGTGTTCTTCTCATGAACCACAGCTAGAGTCATTGGATGTGTGTTCTTTCCATGAACCACAGCTAGAGTCCTTGCATGTGTGTTCTTCTCACAAACCACATAAGGATACACCAGACTCAATGCATGTGTTTTGTTCTCATGCTAAACAGGTAGAGTCATTGCATGTGTGTACTTCTCACAAACCATATCATGCACCACACCAGTGTCATTGCATGTCCTCTTTTCATGAACCACGCTAGAGTCATCGCATGTCTGCTCTTTCACAAACCACATATCACTAGTGTCATTGCATGTGTGTTCTTCCCATAAACCACACATGGATACACCGGTGCCATTGCATGTGTGTCCTTCTCACAAACCACATATGGATCCACCAGTGTCATTGCATGTGTGTTCTTTTCACAGACCACATATCACCAGTGTCATTGCATGTGTGTTCTTCTCACAAACCACATAAGGATCCACCGGTGTCATTGGATGTGTGTTCCTCTCATAGACCACACATGGATCCACCGGTGTCATTGCATGTCTGCTCTTTAATGAACCACATCTAGAGTCATTGCATGTGTGTTCTTCCAACAGACCACACATGGATCCATCAGTGTCATTGCATGCGTGTTCTTCTCACAAGACACATATGGATCCAAAGAAGTGTCATTGGATGTGTGTTCCTCCCATGCACCACACATGGATCCACCGGTGTCATTGCATGTCTACTCTTTTCATGAACCACAGTTAGAGTCATTGCATGTGTGATCCTCTCACAGACCACACATGGATCCACCAGTGTCATTGGATGTGTGTTCTTCTCATGAACCACAACTAGAGTCATTGGATGTGTGTTCTTTCCATGAACCACAGCTAGAGTCCTTGCATGTGTGTTCTTCTCATGAACCACAGCTAGAGTCATTGCATGTGTGTTCTTCTCACAAACCATATCATGAACCACACCCAGTGTCATTGCATGTGTGTTCTTCTCATTAACCACACATGGATCCACCAGTGTCATTGCATGTCTGCTCTTTTCATGAACCACAACTAGAGTCATTGCATGTCTGTTATTTTCACAAACCACATATCATCAGTGTCATTGCATGTGTGTTCTTCCCATGGACCACACATGGATCCACCAGTGTTATTTCATGTGTGTCCTTCTCACAAACCACATATGGATCCACCAGTGTCATTGCATGTGTGTTCTTTTCACAGACCACATATCACCAGTGTCATTGCATGTGTGTTCTTCTCACAAACCACATAAGGATCAACCGGTGTCACTGGATGTGTGTTCCTATTATAGACCACACATGGATCCACCGATGTCATCGCATGTCTGCTCTTTTCATGAACCACAGTTAGAGTCATTGCATGTGTGTTCTTCTCATGAACCACAACTAGAGTCATTGAATGTGTGTTCTTTTCACAAACCATATCATGAACCACACCCAGTGTCATTGCATGTGTGTTCTTCTCATTAACCACACATGGATCCACCAGTGTCATTGCATGTCTGCTCTTTTCATGAACCATAGTTAGAGTCATTGGATGTGTGTTCCTCTCATAAACCACACATGGATACACCGGTGTCATTGCATGTCTGCACTTTTCATGAACCACATCTAGAGTCATTGCATGTGTGTTCTTCTCATGAACCACAGCTAGAGTCATTGCATGTGTGTTCTTCTCACAAACCATATCATGAACCACACCCAGTGTCATTGCATGTGTGTTCTTCTCATTAACCACACATGGATCCACCAGTGTCATTGCATGTGTGTTCTTCCCATGAACCACACCTAGTGTCATTGCATGTTTGTTCTTTTCACAAACCACATATCACCAGTGTCATTGCATGTGTGTTCTTCTCACAAACCACATATGGATCCAGTAGTGTCATTGGATGTGTGTTCCTCCCACATACCACACATGGATCCACCGGTGTCATTGCATGTCTGCTCTTTTCATGAACCACAGTTAGAGTCATTGTATGTGTGATCCTCTCACAGACCACACATGGATCCACCAGTGTCATTGGACGTGTGTTCTTCTCATGAATCACAGCTAGTCATTGGATGTGTGTTCTTTCCATGAACCACAGCTAGAGTCATTACATGTGTGTTCTTTTCACAAACCACATAAGGATACACCAGTGTCACTTCATGTGTGTTCTTCTCATGAACCACAACTAGAGTCATTGCATGTGTGTTCTTCTCACAAACCATATCATGAACCACACCACGTGTCATTGCATGTGTGTTCTTAAAATTAACCACACATGGATCCACCAAAGGTCATTGCATTTCTGCTCTTTTAATTAACAAGACTAAGAGTCATTGCATGTCTGTTATTTTCACAAACCACAAATGACCAGTGTCATTGCATGTGTGTTCTTCCCATGAACCACACATGGATCCACCAGTGTCATTGCATGTGTGTCCTTCTCACAAACCACATATGGATCCACCAGTGTCATTACATGTGTGTTCTTTTCACAGACCACATATCACCAGTGTCAATGCAGGTGTGTTCTTCTCACAAACCACATAAGGATCCACCGGTGTCATTGGATATGTGTTCCTCTCATAGACCACACATGGATCCACCGGTGTCATCGTATGTCTGCACTTTTCATGAACCACATCTAGAGTCATTGCATGTGTGTTCTTCTCATTAACCACACATGGATCCACCAGTGTCATTGCATGTATGCTCTCTTCATTAACCATGCTTAGAGTCATTGCATGTCTGCTCTTCCCACAAACCACATATCACCGGTGTCATTGCATGTGTGTCCTTCTCACAGACCACATGGATCCACTGATGTTATTGCATGTGTGTCCTTCTCACAAACCACATATGGATCCACCAAAGGTCATTGCATGTGTTATTTTCACAAACCACATATCACCAGTGTCATTGCATGTGTGTTCTTCTCACAAACCACATAAGGATCCACCGGTGTCATTGGATGTGTGTTCCTCTCATAGACCACACATGGATCCACCGGTGTCATTGCATGTCTGCTCTTTTCATGAACCACATTTAGAGTCATTGCATGTGTGTTCGTCCTGAGACACATGGATCCACCAGTGTCATTGCATGTGTGTTCTTCTCACAAACCACATATGGATCCAGCAGTGTCATTGGATGTGTGTTCCTCCCACAAACCACACATGGATCCACCGGTGTCATTGCATGTCTGCTCTTTTCATGAACCACCTAGATTCATTGCATGTGATCCTCTCACAGCACCACACATGGATCCACTAGTGTCATTGGATGTGTGTTCTTCTCATGAACCTCAGCTAGAGTCATTGCATGTGTGTTCTCATTAACCACACATGGATCCACCAAAGGTCATTGCATGTATGCTCTTTTCATTAACCACAGCTTAGAGTCATTGCATGTCTATTCTTCCCACAAACCACATATCACCAGTGTCATTGCATGTGTGTCCTTCTCAGACCACATGGATCCACCAGGTCATTGCATGTATGTCCTTCTCACAAACCACATATGGATCCACCAGTGTCATTGCATGTGTGTTCTTTTCACAGACCACATATCTCCAGTGTCCTTGCATGTGTGTTCTTCTCTCAAACCACATATGGATCCAGCAGTGTCATTGGATGTGTGTTCCTCCCACAAACCACACATGGATCCACCGGTGTCATTGCATGTCTGCTCTTTTCATGAACATTTGTTAGATTCATTGCATGTGTGATCCTCTCACAGACCACACATGGATCCACTAGTGTCATTGGATGTGTGTTCTTCTCATGAACCTCAGCTAGAGTCATTACATGTGTGTTCTTCTCACAAACCATATCATGAACCACACCTAGTGTCATTGCATGTGTGTTCTTCTCATTAACCACACATGGATCCACCAGTGTCATTGCATGTCTGCTCTTTTCATTAACCACAGTTAGAGTCATTGCATGTCTATTCTTCCCACAAACCACATATTACCAGTGTCATTGCATGTGTTTCCTTCTCATAGACCACACATGGATCCACCAGTGTCATTGCATGGGTGTCCTTCTCACAAACCACATGTGGATCCACCAGTGTCATTGCATGTGTGTTCTTTTCACGGACCACATATCACCAGTGTCATTGCATGTGTGTTCTTCTCACAAAGCACATAAGGATCCACGGTGTCATTGGATGTGTGTTCCTCTCATGGACCACACATGGATCCACTGGTGTCGTTGCATGTCTGCTCTTTTCATGAACCACATCTAGAGTCATTGCATGTGTGTTCTTCCCACAGACCACACATGGATCCACCACTGTCATTGCATGTGTGTTCTTCTCACAAACCACATATGGATCCAGTAGTGTCATTGGATGTGTGTTCCTCCCATAGACTACACATGGATCCACCGGTGTCATTGCATGTCTGCTCTTTTCATGAACCACAGTTAGATTCATTTCATGTGTGATCCTCTCACAGACCACACATGGATCCACAAGTGTCATTGGATGTGTGTTCTTCTCATGAACCACAGCTAGAGTCATTGGATGTGTGTTCTTTCCATGAACCACAGCTAGAGTCCTTGCATGTGTGTTCTTCTCACAAACCACATAAGGATACACCAGACTCATTGCATGTGTGTTGTTCTCATGCTTCACAGCTAGAGTCATTGCATGTGTGTTCTTCTCACAAACCATATCATGAACCACACCCAGTGTCATTGCATGTCTGCTCTTTTCATGAACCACGACTAGAGTCATCGCATGTGCTCTTTTCACAAACCACATATCACTAGTGTCATTGCATGTGTTCTTCCCATAAACCACACATGGATACACCGTGCCATTGCATGTGTGTCTTCTCACAAACCACATATGGATCCACCAGTGTCATTGCATGTGTGTTCTTTTCACAGACCACATATCACCAGTGTCATTGCATGTGTGTTCTTCTCACAAACCACATAAGGATCCACCGGTGTCATTGGATGTGTGTTCCTCTCATAGACCACACATGGATCCACCGGTGTCATTGCATGTCTGCTCTTTAATGAACCACATCTAGAGTCATTGCATTTGTGTTCTTCCAACAGACCACACATGGATCCATCAGTGTCATTGCATGCGTGTTCTTCTCACAAGACACATATGGATCCAGCAGTGTCATTGGATGTGTGTTCCTCCCACGCATCACACATGGATCCACCGGTGTCATTGCATGTCTACTCTTTTCATGAACCACATTAGAGTCATTGCATGTGTGATCCTCTCACAGACCACATGGATCCACGATGTCATTGGATGTGTGTTCTTCTCATGAACCACAGCTAGAGTCATTGGATGTGTGTTCTTTCCATGAACCACAGCTAGAGTCCTTGCATGTGTGTTCTTCTCATGAACCACAGCTAGAGTCATTGCATGTGTGTTCTTCTCACAAACCATATCATGAACCACACCCAAAGGTCATTGCATGTGTGTTCTTCTCATTAACCACACATGGATCCACCAAAGTTGTCATTGCATGTCCGCTTTTCATGAACAACAACTAGAGTCATTGCATATACATTATTTTCACAAACCACATATCATCGGTGTCATTGCATGTGTGTTCTTCCCATGGACCACACATGGATCCACCAGTGTTATTTCATGTGTGTCCTTCTCACAAACCACATATGGATCCACCGTGTCATTGCATGTGTGTTCTTTTCATGCACTACATATCACCAGTGTCATTGCATGTGTGTTCTTGTCACAAACCACATAAGGATCAACCGGTGTCATTGGATGTGTGTTCCTATCATAGACCACACATGGATCCACCGATGTCATCGCATGTCTGCTCTTTTCATGAACCACAGTTAGAGTCATTGCATGTGTGTTCTTCTCATGAACCACAACTAGAGTCATTGAATGTGTGTTCTTTTCACAAACCATATCATGAACCACACCCAGTGTCATTGCATGTGTGTTCTTCTCATTAACCACACATGGATCCACCAGTGTCATTGCATGTCTGCTCTTTTCATGAACCATAGTTAGAGTCATTGGATGTGTGTTCCTCTCATAAACCACACATGGATACACCGGTGTCATTGCATGTCTGCACTTTTCATGAACCACATCTAGAGTCATTGCATGTGTGTTCTTCTCATGAACCACACCTAGAGTCATTGAATGTGTGTTCTTTTCACAAACCATATCATGAACCACACCCAGTGTCATTGCATGTGTGTTCTTCTCATTAACCACACATGGATCCACCAGTGTCATTGCATGTGTGTTCTTCCCATGAACCACACCTAGTGTCATTGCATGTTTGTTCTTTTCACAAACCACATATCACCAGTGTCATTGCATGTGTGTTCCTCTCATAAAACCACATGGATCCACCAAAGGTCATTGCATGTGTGTTCTTCTCACAAACCACATATGGATCCACCAGTGTCATTGCATGTGTGTTATTTTCATAAACCACATATGGATCCTAATTAACCTTAGGAGAGCCCTAACCTTAGCGTTAGACCGAGTCTTCTAGAAGGCACGCCCTAACACAGTTGTTCTGCTTGACGATTGTTACATACCGTTCGATCGGGGCACTTGGACGATTGGGATGGTTTTCGTGAGATCGATCCGCGAGTAGTCTGTTCTGCGGCATGATTGGCCACGCTTGCTCGACAAACTGCAACACCTGGCTCTCTGCGTAGTCTCACGACTCACGAGCTGAGTGGGCCATATCTCAGTGGCACGTCCCCATTACTTCTCTTCCTCCCTGTACTTCTCTTCCTTCCCCTCGAAGCCACTTTCCCCACTTCACTCCCATCCTGCCAGAGTGCAAGCCGGTGCCTCCATCCCAATCCCTCTCCAGAACCACCCTCCCTCTCGCCATGGGTTCAAGGGAGACGACGAGGAAGCGCCGTGATTTACGAGACAGTGATTTCGGCGTGAGTCGCCTCATCTCTATCTCTATCATCAAAGGGCCGCTTATCTATTTTGAGCCAGATCTACTCCGTTTACTCATGCGCGTATGATGTGTTAGGCCAACCAGATCATGTATGACGCCAACTATCACGGTTTAGCAGATGAAGACAGTCCTCTGGTATGTAAACATGGATATGTGCCCGCTAAATTTGTAGAGTTCGAAGGATGAAACGTGGGCAGGAGATTTCTACGGTGTCAAGGACATCGTGCAATGATGCGAGGCAGAAGTTATGGTGTTGTCAAATGGGTAGATCCAGAGTGGCCCAAATCGATGCAGAAAACGCTGGAAAAACTATGGGAAATGACTATTCAGTTGAAAGAATCCGCATTCGGCTCACTTCTTTACAGTGTTGAGATGAAGCTATGGGAACCAGTTGACACGACCAAGCATAAGCGAGATCTCAGCTGGGTGGAAGACAAGGTTAGCAAAGTTGAGAAGGAAAGGGACGCGGCGTTGGCCCTGAAGGCTAAAGCAGAGCAAGAACTGACTCAAGCAAGGAAGGATCTTCACCAGGCCAAAGTCCTGCAGTTCACAACTATGAGTATTGACAAGTACATGAGGAAAAATGTAGAGAAACAATTGAAGCTGTGCAAGGAAGATGCTAAAAGGAAGGAGCAGACGAGTCGATCCTTGCTCTCGTAGGAAGATGCGCATCGGGCTAAGATTAGGAAGATCAAGGAGATGTGTGATAACTAGTTCTATTTAGCTTAAGCTCCGTGCCTTTTTTAAGTTGTAATAGTTGTACTTGTTAACCTAGCGGTCTGAACTATTGGCCTCGGAGTCCTGGGAGTAAAAAAATTAGTTGCCCGTTAATCTGTCTTAACCCTGCATTACTTCCTTTTGTCTGACCAATGCCCCTTGGATATTCCGCCCGTCGCTTCGTCGTCCTCGTGTACAAATAGGAGGCGCCACAGCGCGTCGCTTCGTCGCCCATCCCCTTGCCGTCTCCAATCTCCACCGCGTCGTTGCTTTGTCGTCCACCCCCTCGCTCCCTCTCCAATCCCCACTATGCCGCCATGGAGATGCCCTCGCTGAACTTCTACGAGGCGGTGATGTTCAACTGACATCCTCGTGCCGGGTCACACGGTGCCCCACGGATGGCGCATCAGCTATGCGGGGGTGCCGGTGCCTCCGCTCCTAGTCCCTGGTGGAGCCATGATGGAGAGCGAAATCGCGGCGCACCGCCGCCAGATGCCCGTGTGGAAGAGGGCGCTGCCCGGTACACGGCGGCCAGCCCGTACTGGTTGGCGCTGTTCAAGAAGGAGTGGAAGGCCAAGATTGGCAACCGCATCATTCACGGGCGCGTGGTGCACCAGGATCTCCGCAACCGAGAAGGGCGGGAGAGGTTCCGGTCCGTCCCTGGACGGACCAAGTACACCGTCATCGCCGCTGCTCGCCGCGAAGAGGTGCTCCGTCTCACGAACAATGCGGAAATCGTGGAGGGTCCGTCCGACGACGCATTTAGGAAGCCGACTCGGAGGACAAAGGCTAAAGTGAAATTGTTGACTAGTGGTTGAATTAATGTAGGATGTGAAATCGCACCTTTGTTTAGAAGAATTTGTGGTTGAATTAATGAAATGCCTCGATTTAGATCTCTGACTCGATTAATTTGTAGAAGAATTTGTGATTTAGATCAATTTCTGCCTCGATTTAGATCTTTGTCCCGGATTGGGAACATGACCATGGACCAAAGACCCCTTTTCTACTAGTGTATTCTGACAGTGGTGGTTTGTTTAAACGTAATCTACGTGGATTTGGCCGCATGCAAATGGCACAACCACAATTTATAAAGTGGAAGCATGTACACCCAGTTACTAGAGATCCGGGAGCTTCGCCAGATGCAGGGGATGCAGGAGCAGAGAGGCGGTGAGATAGACGGGCTCAATATTAGGCCAGAAAGTGGTACCGATTTCCTCCTCATCTGGGTATTATCGGTGAGAACATTGATGTTTATGTTGCCACGTTGTTGTGCAGCATCTGAAATAAGTTGCTGCTTCATGGAGTGTGACAGCTTAAATAATTTATTTCTGTGCCACTTACATTCCGTCAGATGGAGACCTCCGCCTCAAGAATCGTGGAACCTGTGGATCCTTGTTTTCGTATAGCAGTGGCACAATCACAATTTCGATTCAACTATCGACTCGGCTTAAACCCTAAGTCGCGTACATTTTACTCGTAGAACGTGGGTAGATTGTTTCGCCAAAGAACGCTACACACAGAGCTCGAATTTAATGAATTACATATATAGGTTCAAGTTCAACACATTACTATGCATCTTCATTGCCAGCCTTTCTTCCGCAGCCCGGTGCCAAGCCTTCACGCCCAATCGGCTTCTTCATTTCATGCCTTCTTCCTCTTCCTCGGTGCCAATTTTCTTAGCTTCACGTACTCTGATCGCCGGGACAATGGGCACCTTAATCGTCCAAAGATCATCTTTCCACTCGCTTTAATTTCTTGGGCAAAGAAATGATGACCCGGCAAATATGTTTCTAACCTTGGCGCTTCACGATGACCCACAAGTATAGGGGTGTATCGCAATATTTTCGAGGGAAGTGAAACCCAATTTATTGATTCGACACAAGGGGGCAAAGAATATTTATAAGCCTTAACAACTGAGTTGTCAATTCAGTCGCACTGAAACAATCTTGCTCATAGCAGTTTATCAAGAGTAACAGTTTTGTAGTAAGAATAGCAAAGTAACAGAGTAGTAAAGTAAAGACAGCAGTAACAATAGCGATGAAAATGAGGATTCGAAAAGTGTAGGCATAGGATGGATGGACATGCGTTGCATGGACAAGACAATTCACATAGCAATCAGAACTTGCACAACATCTTTTGTCATACATGCTCGCAATGAGAACTAGATAATCCTAGGCATGTGTTGCATGGACTAGATAATCCTAGGCATGTGTTCCATATATAGTCATACATGCTCGCAATGAGAACTTGCATAACATCTTTTGTCCCGCCAAACCGCTTGCGTGGGCCTCAAGGAACTATCGCTTAAGGTGCTCCTTTTAATAGAGCACCGAGCAAAGCATTAACACTCCGTGAACACATGTGATCCTCACATCAAAGCCATTCCTCCGTTATCCTGATTTCCACTGGGCCATTGGTTCCGGACAACAACGTGTGTATACAACTTGCAGATAAGACCATAAACAATACTATCATAATGAATCAATGTTCAGATCTGAAATCATGGCACTCGGGCCCTAGTGACAAGCATTAAGCATAACAAGTCGCAACAAAGTCATAAAGCACTAATAAAAGATACTAGACACCATGCCCTAACAATCT
Source organism: Avena insularis (assembly GCA_023614405.1). Lineage (NCBI taxonomy): Eukaryota > Viridiplantae > Streptophyta > Magnoliopsida > Poales > Poaceae > Avena > Avena insularis. The sequence continues at coordinate 259,673 of JAJUPC010000458.1, forward strand.
GATGTCATTACATGAACGATCTCCTCCAATCCCTACCATCCCCATAGCCTACAGCGGGGGATTACTCACTCATAGATGGGGGAAACATGGATGGTCGATGGAGAAGCGATGGTGATGATGATGGTGATGATCTCCTCCAATTCCCCGTCCTACAGGTGCCGTAATGGAGTTTCTGGTGCTGTTTCGTGGAATCTGGCGGTGGCGGTGGAGCGGAACTCCTTCTGGAAAAACGTCGAACCCCCCAGAGTTTTTAGGTCAGAAGGCTTCTTATAGGCGAAGAGGGAGACCGAGGGGGTGCCTGGGGGGCCCACACCATGCCCTGGCACGGCCAGGCCTAGCCGGCACTTGGGGAGGGTGTGGCCAGCCCCTGGCCCTCCTCCGTCTCATATTCTGGCTCCGTGAGTCTTCCAGAAAAATAGGCACTTTGGCTTTTGTCCCGTCCAATTCCGAGAATATTCATTTTATGACTTTCCTGAAACCAAAAACAGCACAAAACAGGCAGCTGGCACTGTGGCTCTTGTTAATAGGTTAGTCCAAGAAATCATATGAAAAGTACTCCAAAGGGTGGACAAAACACAAGAAAGTGGATAAAACCAAGCATGGAACATCAAAAATTATAGATACATTTGCAATGTATCAACATCCCCAAGCTTAACTCCTGCTCGTCCTCGAGTAGGTAAGTGATAAAAAGAAAGAATAATTTTTGAGGTGACATGCACCATCAAAGACTTGATCAAAGTATTTGTAAAACATTCAAAGCTGGGATCATAGTACTTCAATCATAACATGAAAGACAAAGTTCTAGCAATAAGACAAAGAAACTATGATGCAACATGAAAAGGCACAAACAAAAGATTCATGAATAACAATGCTTTGCAAGACGTTTGTTTGTTTCACATAAAGAAAACATAGCATAATAGTATTCAGCTTGTCCCTCATAGAGTAGCAAATATAAATGCATAGGACACCTTCAAAGTTCATAAGAGTGACTAGATACAATAGTTTAAAACAAGCAATATCAAGTTATGCATCAATCGACTAGTCTTGGGACAATGCACATAGAACTAAGAATGGCCACTATGCTCTCAAAGTAGGTGCATAAAGATAGAAGGTGGAGACTCAATATAATGGTGGAAGAAAGACCTTTTTATAAAAGGAAGTAGGGATTCAAGTCTCATAAAGAGCTTCCAAAAATTATGGTACTTATAGCTTTCAGCTCTCATTGCCCCTATCATAAGCATCTTGAAGTGATTAAGGTTAAAGTGAACAAACTATGGTGTACATGCTTGACGAAGTATAAGTCAGGAATCTCATGTCCCTTGTATACGAGGGTCGCTCCTCATGCTACTCAAGTTTAGTCACCGGTAAGTTCTTGTCATCGTAAGTACATGTGTATCATAGAGAACCGCCAACGGGGTACCCCTTGCCCGATGATACGGAAGAATCCCCATATCAAAATGACAAGGCAAGCAGACAACGAGCATCTCAGCATTCTTCTTATTTACCATGGGAATATGGTGCTTTTTTTCTCTCTTTCCTCTTTTCATAATATCTCTTTTTTTCTTTTTCTCCTTTTTCTCAATATAGGACTCTTTTTTTATAAGAAGAATGCTTCATAGACATCTCATTATGGTTACGCTGCAGGTTTCCACCATGTCAGCATGGATTAAACCAGCGGCCCAGGCATTTCTCTAACACATATACATAACTCCATGGACTTACAAGCTCCCCTTTCATTTCACACCGACGACATCCATAGACAAAAGAGCATGATATCAACTAGGTACAAAGTACCCGTGCAATGCTGAAAGCGTTCCCCATGACAGCATGGTTCTGCTAATTCCCAACAAATAAGTGCAAGCATATACAACATGCAACACACAATAGTTCAAGTTTATTAAGGGCAAGAAAAGTAAAGTGTGCCATCAAGTTTGTGAGAGCTTTAATCACTAGTTTTCTCATAACAAGTTTAATTTGGAAGGTAAACAAAAACATGAATATACTTGGAATAGCATAAGCTAGTAGGTAGGTATGGTGGACTCTTCGGAAAAATTGGTTTAGGGAGTTGGATGCATGAGTGGAACTCATACTTGGTTGTGGACGCTAGCAAAAGACTGGGAGCGACAAACTAAGAGAGCAATAATGGCCATAATCATGCAGAGCGACAAAACATCATTGATCAAAGCATAAAGTGATACTACAAGTTGAAAACTAAAGGATCATAAAGGCTTATGGTGACTTGGGATAGTCATAACATGGTGTGAGCATGTGCCAAGTCAACCCAAATAAAACATCAAAGGGCTTTAATATGCTAAAACAACGCATGATTCTTCTAAGGCACATTAAGCAATGTCAATTGTTTATAACAAGTCATGCTACAACAAAGAATACTAAGCATAAAGCCAAAACAATATCAAGCATGGCATGACAAAGCATAGGCCACAGTCAAAAAGAATCTCTCTTTACCACTTAAGCATGAACTTTCCTACTCTTTTCGAATACAAACCAAACTATTTGAAAACCAATGCATGAAAGAGGAGGTCCAACCAAATTATTCAGCAAACTAAGAAAACCACGCAAACTAAAAACCAAAACAAAAACGAAAAAGAAGACGCTCCAAGAACAACACAACTATGCATGAAACAATAAAAATAAAGTGTTTGGAAGAAACCTGGGATTTTTATTGATGAAGAAGGGGATGCCTTGGGCATCCCAAAGCTTTGACGCTTGTACTTCTTGGATATTACTTGGGGTGACACGCGTGACATCCCCAAGCTTGAGATTTAGTCCATCCTTCATCTCATTACTCATTCCTTCCATACACCTGAGATTTTTCCTTCATACTAAACTTCACACAATCTTTATTAGCAACATTAGTGCACTCAAGATAATAAGTCTTAAGGTTCAGTTCTAACACCAATAAACTTCCATTAGAACACTAGCTACTGAAGCACTTCCCTCAAAAAGCTCAATTCCCCAAAAGAAGCCAAAAAGGAACCAACAAGAAGCAAATGCAAAAAAATGGCAGAAATCTGTCAAAACAGACCAGCAGGTAAAGACGAATTTTTTCGAAGACCTTCTGTTGCTCAAATCAAAAAGTGTTGAACTAACGAAAGTTAGATAACAACCTGGGGCAGAAGCACAAACATTCACGCCTCAAAAAGACGTTCAGAGATTTTACACGAATTTTTACGGTGAAGCACAGAAATCTGTTTCGGGACAACAACTTTTCCAACCATTACTTCTCTCTCATTAGAGGTTACTCTTGGCACAAAAAGCAAATAAAAAGGATAAGCAGTGGTTATTACTGAAGTAATAACTTCCAAGACTCATCTAAAACTTTTGGGTTATCTCCCAATAAGTACTTTTCTTTAACGCCTTTAAGTTAGGCATAAGCAAAAACTAAAATGGATAGAATAGAAGTAAGCGGAGATAATCATAGTGAAAACATTGTTTTGTTCAATGAAATCCTTTTGTTAACAAGGTTGATCAGGTCTTGCTACCAAAACAATTTCATACAAGACAAAACTTTGTATTCCACTAGTGATTATGTTACCTCAACTTTGATAGCAATGGTCCCAATCATAATAGTTTCAAACTTTTCTCTTGGTATGGGACAATATATCTCTCCAACTTGAATGCCCTCAACATGTTCAATTGAATTCAAACCATAAGTCCTTTCAATCTTCTTGGGGAAATAGATAGTATGTTCCTTGTCATTAACATTGAAGGTCACCTTCCCTTGATTACAATTAATAACAGCTCCTGCAGAATTTAAGAAAAGGTCTCCCAAGAATAATAGACATATTATCATCTTTAGGCATGATAGTTTGAGAGGATGCTCACATAAGAAATAAGAGTTGAAGTAAAAGAGAGCATCAAGGAGCAAATTCAAAACACATTTAAGTCTAACCCACTTCCTATGCATAGGAATCTTGTATGCAAATAAATTCACAAAGAACAAAGTGACAGGCATAGGAAGATAAAACAAGAGTAACTTCAAAACTTTCAGCACATAGAGAGGTGTTTCAATACCATGAAAACTTCTACAACCATAATTTCCTCTCTCATAATAATTTTCAGTAGCCTCATGAATAAACTCAACAATATAACTATCACATAAAGCATGCTTTTCATGATCTACAAGCACTGCTTTATTATAAACATTTTCAAAAGAATCCTCAGGAACATAACAGTCATCCTCCTTTAGTAAGCATGAAGGACAATCAAATAATGTAAGGGATAAAGAGTTACTCTCATTAGAAGGTAGTCATGGGTAGCTAATCCATTCTTCCTCCTTTTGTTCATCACTCTCCTCCTCTTTTTCATCTAATGAGATTTCAGGTTCATCAATTTCTTCTTCCATAGGATCCTGCAAGGCATTAGTCTCTTCAATTTGTGGAAAGCATCTATTAATATATTCAAGAATATAGCCATTTTAATCCTTGTAATTATCAAAGCAAAATTTAAGTATACCATAAACCTCATATTTGTAAGGTGAATCATCAATATTTTCAAGCAAACTAGCAAGTTCAAAAGCACCCTTCCAAGCAATAAATTCTTCAATTTGTTCCACATCATAAAAGTCATAATTTCCTTTAACATAAGAAGATATGGTAACATTTTCATTATACTCACATTGAAAAGGGAGGTGTTTGTACCTCCTACAGCAACAAGATTTATCCAACCAATAAGTAACATTATAAGTAGAGCACACGTTTCTAGCAATGGTATACAATTTATCAATTTGTTCCCATAAGTGTTTCCCTTTTTGTGACAAGAGGTGTTCCTTATAATAATATTTTTGATCTTCCGTGAACCCACCTTGCCAATAAGATTCAGTTTCAAAGAAACCCACCATTGACCACAAGCATGATAAAGCAAGACAATAACAGACCAACAAAAATAACAACTAGAGTAGGAACTAATTTTTTTGTATTTTTTATAAAGAAATAAGCAAACAAGGCAGAAATAAACTTAGCTTGAACAATAGTGATTCCAAGTGGACTTGATAAATAAAGCTATGCTCCCCGGCAACGGCGCCAGAAAATAGTCTTGATGACCCACAAGTATAGGGGGTGTATGATGGCTCAATACACGGTGCCCAGAAAAGTGCTTGGTGCGTGGTGTTGATGTAGAGCTCATTGGGAACCCCAAGAGGAAGGTATGATGAGCACAACAGCAAGTTTCCCTCAGTTATGAAACCAAGGTTTAATCGAACCAGTAGGAGCAAGGAAACACCTCAAAGGTGTTACTAGCTGAGCTTTGGCAAGGCGCACTACCGGTGCTAGTAGCAAGTGGAGATCTGCACAACACAACAACAGAACATTGTCCCCAACTTGCGATGAGGTTGTCAATCTCACCGTGTTTTGCGGAAAACAAAGGATTAAACGTATCGAATGGAAAGAAGTAAAAGTTTGGAGAAAGTAAACACAAAGCAGTAAAAGATTGTAGATTGTATGTAAAGTAAAGGACCGGGATCCATAGTTCACTAGAGGTGGCTCTCCTTAGATAGATAACATGCTGGGTGAACAAATTACAGCGGGGCAATTAACAAACACCGAGAAAGCAATACATGCATATACTAATCATCTTGACTCCTTTGAGACTTGAGGGAAATACAACATAATACATAGACCGCCATCCAACTGCATCTATAACTAATAATACACCTTCAGGTTATCATCCGAACCCCCTCCAGTATTAAGTTGCAAGAAACAGATTATTGCTTTACGAACTGCGTGTAAGGTAAACAATACGATTGTTCTATGAACAAAGGATTGTTGTTTTCTCCCTAGTAGCAACAGCACATCTAGTGCCTTAGAGATTGGCTCACTTCCCAGATTACCAGAGGCATGAACCCACTATCGAGCATAAATACTAACTCTTGGAGTTGCTAGCATCTACTTGGCCAAGATAGCTACTAACAACGGAAAGCATGCAAGATCTCAAATAACAAAGACATGATAGAATCAATAATCAATCTGAAATAGCATCTCAATATCCATCGGATCCCTGCAAACACAACATGTATGAATTACAAATAGATGATCTTGATCATGAACGGAGCTCACAAGATCTAAACATGAAAGCACAAAGGAGGAGAAACTAGCCATCTAGCTACTACATGGATCCGTAGGCTAAGGATGAACTACTCACGCATCACACTGGGGGCTTGCATGGTGATGAAGAAGGCCTCCAGGGTGAATTCCCCTCTCCGGCAGGGTGCCGGGAAGAGCTTCAGATCCCTCCCGATCTAGGGATGGAGATGACGGCGGCTACAGACTCTTTCGTGGATTTTGATCGGTACCTAGGGTTTTCGTCCCGAGGGCAACTTATAGGCGGAAGGAGAGGCCGAGGGTGGGTTGGCTGACCACCCCTAGCGGCCAGGCCTGGCGTCAAGGCCAGGTGGTGTGGCCAACCCCCAGCCCTTCTCCGTCTCGTATTCTGGCACTTGATCCCTTCCGGAAAAAATAGGCAGTTTGGCTTTTGTCCCGTCTAATTCCGAGAATATTCATTTTCTGACTTTTCTGGAACCAAAAACAACAGAAAACAGGCAGCTAGCACTATGGCTCTTGTTAATAGGTTAGTCCAAGAAATCATAATAAAAGTACTCCAAAGTTGGAACAAAACACAAGAAAGTGGATAAAACTAAGCATGGAACATCAAAAATTATAGATACATTTGCAATGTATTAGTGTATCGCAGTATTTTCGAGGGAAGTGAAACCCAATTTATTTATTCGACATAAGGGGAGGCAAAGAATATTTATAAGCCTTAACAACTGAGTTGTCAATTCAGCACTGAAACAATCTTGCTCATAGCAGTTTATCAAGAGTAAGCTTTGTAGTAGGAATAGCAAAGTAACAGAGAGTAAAGTAAAGACAGCATAACAATAGTAGTAAATGCAGTGAGCTTCGAGTGTGGTAGGCATAGGGATGGATGGACGGGTGTTGCATGGACAAGACAATTCACATAGCAATCAGAACTTAGGGCAATTGTAGATAAATAAGATAAAGCATCCAAGTACTAGACAATCCTAGGCATGTGTTCCATATATAGTCATACGTGCTCGCAATGAGAACTTGCACAACATCTTTTGTCCTGCCAGCCCGTTTGCAGCGGGGCCTCAAGGGAACTACTGGCGTTTAAGGCGCTCCTTTTAATAGAGCACCGGATCAAAGCATTAACACTCCGTGAACACATGTGATCCTCACATCAAAGCCATTCCCTCCGGTTATCCCGATTTACATCGCCGGGGCCATTGGTTCCGGACAACAATGTGTGTATACAACTTGCAGATAAGACCATAAACAATACTACCATAATGATTCAATAACATGTTCAGATCTGAAATCATGGCACTCTGGCCCTAGTGACAAGCATTAAGCATAACAAGTCGCAACAAAGTCATAAAGCACTAATAAAAGATACTAGGCACCATGCCCTAACAATCTGATGCCATTACATGAATGATCTCATCCAATCCCTACCATCCCCATAGCCTACAGCGGGGGATTACTCACTCATAGATGGGGGAAACATGGATGGTTGATGGAGAAGCGATGGTGATGATGATGGCGATGATCTCCTCCAATTCCCCGTCCCGGCAGGGTGCCAAAACGGAGTTTCTGGTGCTGTTTCGTGGAATTTGGTGGTGGCGGCGGAGCGGAACTCATTCTGGAAAAACGTCGAACCCCCCGGAGTTTTTAGGTCAGAAGGCTTCTTGTAGGCGAAGAGGAAGACCGAGGGGGTGCCTGGGGGGCCCACACCATGCCCTGGCGCGGCCAAGCCCAGCCCGCGCCTAGGGGGGTGTGACCAGCCCCTGGCCCTCCTCTGTCTCGTATTCTGCCAGAAAAATAGGCACTTTGGCTTTTGTCCCGTCCAATTCCGAGAATATTCATTTTCTGACTTTCCTGGAACCAAAAACAGCAGAAAACAGGCAGCTGGCACTATGGCTCTTGTTAATAGGTTAGTCCAAGAAATCATATGAATAGTACTCCAAAGTGTGGACAAAACACAAGAAAGTGGATAAAACCAAGAATGGAACATCAAAAATTATAGATACATTTGCAATGTATCACTTCCTGTCAAAGAAACAAGACTGTTGCATAACTTCCCAATATCTACAGAGTAAATAAAACAAAAATTACAATTCAACACAAACATGCGAACCCCAAGCGACCTTTGCTTACCAGGAGCTAATTGGGTTCGAGCAACCACCCTGTGCAAGAATAGAAGGGCGACTCCCAGTTGCAGCAGCTTCCACATCCAGTACATCACATTTCAGCTCAAACATGCCAGCCAAAGCATACCTTTTCATCAACCCAATTAGCTGACTGTCACACGTTATAGGAACCATGATGCCACGTTCATCCATGAAGCTAAACTGTGTAGTCTACTTTGGCCATAATTCAACATGATTACGCAGAGCAGCAACCATACCAGATATAGTGTAGATCTGCGCAGGCGCTTCTTCCATCGTGAAACAATGGTGTCCATACCACTTGCCCTTAGAGTCGTACCTGTAGAGGACTACCGTAACCAGGTAAGGGGGTACATGCAGATCCCACTTGATGTAAAAACTATGGACAAAATATGTTTGTCAGCGTTGGGCTAACAAACAATTTGAGGTTCAGTAGCCAGCTAGCAGTTATAATTAGTGCGAATAGCAAAGAGAAGGGTAGCTCACCCGCTTGTAGCTAGAACTTCTTCGTCCTTGATAGTAGGATCTACCATCCTCCGAACTGCTCGGCTCGTCGGTGGCGGAGGCGGGCTAGAGCCTCGCAATGGTAGCTACGACATGCGCCATTGGAGCTCGGTATCAGCGACTGGGCGCAACAAATGGGCGTAGCAACTTGGCCCCGGAAGTCAAATGTCTGAAGGGATCGTCCTGCCTGGAGGGTGAATTCCGACACCACCGGTGCTAGGGGAAAGCTGGGAATGGATTTGTGAAATTGGTCGACGCATCCAATCCACTTAGCTGCTCGATTTGCCTAAGAGGTTGCCGCGTTGGCGCCCGCGTCACGGACAGATGACCAACATGAGGGTCCAGACCGTCCACTTCACGAGGCGGTTTAACAGAATGTTTGAATTTGGCAGGGGTGAGATGAGTTTGCCTCGAAATGGCCCCTCTCAGTAGTTGGCGACCCAACTTTTCAAAACGCGGTAATTTCAGGCAACTTAGGTACCGCCATGCGCTGGCCTACAAACTTTGGTACCGCAGACGAACAGGCCCCAAATATTGGACCCATTATCATTGAAAACATGATTAATAACTTTAGTACGTGAGTCTAACAAAGATAGGCAGAACAGACCTCCACACTGATAACCTTTTCCAACAAATTGTACATACTTAGAAACTACAACTTTATTGGACTCAAAAACCAACTTAAAACCATCTCGACATAAAAGTGTCACACTAACAACATTCTTATTGATAGAGGGAGTGTGCTACACATTCTTCAGTTTTACGGTCTTCCTAGAAGTAAACTTCAGATTCACCGTACCAACTGAAGAGTTCCGCAGCAGGAAAATCCTAGCAACGAGAACAATATAGCCAAGATCTACTATATGCAGATGTAAGGTACCGGAGGTATTAGGTGTTCATACCTTTGAAGACCGAAAAGCAGGATTACATTCCCGTTCAACGCTGATAATGTATTCGTACAACATAGCTGACCTCAAGGTCATGTAAGCGTCCAAGCATCTAGTGCCACAACTGGTGGCACCTCCGAAGTTCTACACATATCCGATGTAGAGACATCTCCCGGGCTCCGGTGTAGCAAAGCGGTGGAAGAATATTGATCCGGACCGAAGATCCAGTAGCACGACGGCGTGTGTATGGTGGATAAACACCTATCCCCATATCCATGTTCCAACTCGACAAGCACACGTGAGGGATAGAGAGGGAGAGGGAGAGAGAAAAGTAAAAAGCCAATGGGTTGGATTTGAGGGGAGGGGTTCCCATCCTTATATAGGAGGAGATGGAGCACCATAAGGAGGAAGGGGCGGGGTTGGACTATTCCCACCACTAGCCTCATGTGGCCCCCACACGGGGTGCCCCCTTGGCCTCCAGCCTAGGCCCCTTGGCCCTTCTTGGGGTGGCGCACCACCACATGGGCCTCCCCTTCGGGTGAGGACCATTTAGGTGGGTTATCCCTAAAATTCATTTTTTAAAATATTAATTAATATAATCAATATTAAATACATAAGGGACCTCTCCTTCAGACCTTCTCTGGTCATTAAGGTATCCACACCTCTACGAGAAGGATCGTTTTTCCCTTTTGTTATTAACCCTTTTGCAGGACCTCGTTGTAAGCCTATTACCCTGGGACATCTGAGATGGGAAGGCTCATCAGACCTATTCTGAAGATGAGTAAAGGGGAAGGTTTGCATGATCGAGATGTCGGTACATGCGGGAGAACTTATGTCAAGACCTTGAGCATTCACCAAGACCTCGCGCTTCAAGACCAAAAAGAAGTCATCGAGCTCACCAAGATGAGGTTGAGAATGAGTTGAAGCAACTCTACTAAAAGGAATGTCGCCTTATTAAAGGTACTGATCGGGGGCTTGTCGGTGATGGGCGGATTTAGGCATGTACCTCACATGGGCCTTAATCCACGATTCCTGCCCACGCCTACCTCTACGATCAATGACCTAAAGGCCTGCATTCGGAAGCTCTCAACTGACCTAACCTCAATCAACCTGACATGTGGGGCTGCAAGACGGCTCTCTGGAGATCCTGAAGACCAGGCGTGCGTACAAGGGAGATCGAGGATCTAGATTACGTTCAAGACAAGATGAAGAAGTGACCTTACTAAGGAATACTCTGCTACCATCGACACCTATAAGTACTGAAGGACATTCACCTGAAAGGGACACGCCAGAATTTCCCAAGTCTTTGCCATTAGACTTACCCATATGCTCTAGATTCATATCTCTCGTCGGGTATCATTATAAACCCACCGAGATCATCTTGTAGACACATTGTACGATCCTCCCCATTATGAATATATATTCGCCTTTTCCTTTGGAGATCCAAACCAGTTGACCTGGGTCGATTGCGGAACAAATAAACTCTCTGTTGTTCCTTGGAAGTGAGACTACAGAGCGATCGTGAAAACTATCTTTCGTCACCTTGATCATCCCCAAGCTTATGGTATTCCTCCAATCCCTGTGAAAAAACTTCAACACTGACTTTTCTTCCCATCTATTTCCTGAAAGGTGACATTAGTGGCACAAAGATGTATTGCAAGCTTCTATAGAACTCCCAAATAAATTTTGGTTTAAGATGTTCAAAGAGTATATTAAGTTTCCAACATTAATGTAAGATCAAAAGATTCATATAAAATCATATTGACACTCAAAGCAATGACTTAAACAACAAAAGACAGAATCTGTCAAAAAACAGCAGCTACAAAACATAATTTTTTTACCTACTTAAACATGTCAGGAATTTTGGTGGATTCTTTTGCATATAGAGGATGAAAAGTTGCAACTTTAGTTTAAATATGAGCTCAATCGAGTTAGAACTCCATAGGTTTTTTAAATGCAGCAACATGAAACTAGAACTCCCAATAGTTCTATCAACTTAATATCATCCAAATGGGTAAAACTTGGTACTTTATTAAAAACTACAAAAGGTGAGCTAAAATAAATTTCTCTTTCTACAACAAGTATGCAAAAATAAAATAAAAATAAAAATAATCGGGTTGCCTCCCGAAAAGCGCTTTCTTTATAACCATATAGCTAGTATTTACTTACTTGTTTTAAGATGAGTGGAGATCATGGGGTAGCTCGTACCTTGATGTCTCCTTATTCCTTGGAAAGTGTTCCACACACTTCTTATGGGAAAACTAAAACTTTACATTCCCTTCCTTTAAATCAATGACATCCATTGTGGTTCTTAAAAAAGGTCTTCCCAAGATTATTGGACAAGAGGTTTTACTCCCCATGTCCATAACAATAAAATCAAGAGGAACAAAAGTATATGTAATTGAACCATAATATCATTAACTCTACCTAAACCATGCTTTGTAGAATCATCAACAAGTAAAAGATCTATAACGCATTTTTTCATACTTTTTAGTTCAAGCAACTCATACAATTCTTTTGACAAAATTGAAACACTAGATCCTATGGAAGCCTTTAGGGTAACACACAACATCGCATACAAAGTATACAATGTCTGTAACCCGACGTATTGCCATTATAGTAATTGGAAGCAAGAGTAGGATTCCGCCACCGTTGTGGGATTTGAACCTAGGCAAATTGTGTTACCTCGTACCCGCGAACTCGCTGTATTCCCCCACCTCTGTCTAAACACGCTGTGAGGAACCCCTATGGCATACTCATCGAGAATACCAAGACAAACTTTGTTTTTAAAATATTTAACTTTGTGGGTCTGGACATCGCTGACCTAGAGGTGAGCCAGTAGGCGACAATGGACCTTCTTCAATACCATGTGTGGTTGTGCTCGATGCTAGTGGGGACGTCCGGTGTTGGTAGAAGGAGGTCTGGCGATGGAGGGTTATCGCGAAGTAGTTGCGGCGCGGCAGAGGGAGGTGCTTTGACGGATTTCTATGATTTCGTTAGGGATGAGGAGGAAGAAAGAGGGGAAAAAAGATGTGGGGCTGACAGGTGGACCCCAAGTCCACATCAGCTCCTCTTGCCAACTCAACCCTTACAAATGAACCCCAAAAGTTAGGTTTGCAACCAGAGCTGTGTCAAACAAGTTTTGTTTTAGTGTGATTTGTAACGCGATACCTAAAACCTGGTATTTTAAAAGAAATAGCAAAATTGGTATTGACTCGCTACCCCTAACCATAATCATGGTAGTTTTATGTGATTCACTCACAAACAATGGACACGATCTCCATTGGACATGCTCTTTTCACTAGTAGAAAATAGACCTTTGGTCCAGGGGTATTAACCCCGGTTTTGCTACAAACCGGGACTAATGCCCCAGTCCAACAGCTAGATCTGGCCCCAGGGGGTGGCAGGCACTAGCCCCGGTTCGAACGGGACCTTTAGTCCCGGGTCGTGTAACAAACCGGGACTAAAGGGTTTCAGGCAGGCCGTGTCGGGCGCCAGATCCTTTAGTCCCAGTTTGTTATACGACCCAGGGCTAAAGGTGGACCTTTAGACCCGGTTCTAGACACGAACCGGGACTAAAGGTCTGGCTATATCTTCTTCCCCTGCCCGAGCCACCATTCAACCTGGTGGCTCTCCTCTCTTTCTTTCTTGCTTCAAGCTCGAGTTCATGCCCTTTTTTCTCAAGATTTGTCTATATTTTGTGGTGCCCCATCTATCCAAAGGTTCTAAAAGGTGTGCAACTTCATCCTTTGAACTCTCATTGCTATATTAGCTCATTTCATGCTCTATCTTGTAGATGGATTTGTGGATTTAGTTTGGTAGTAATTTTTGCAATGATAGCATGAGATCGATGTTTAGATTCTATCTATCTTGTATTAACGTAAGGAACTCTAAGGTAAATATCACAATATGTGGATTCTATCTATATATATCTTGTTTTGGCACATAGTCTCGAAATTTAATTTTCAAAGCACACACATGCGTGAGTTCATCATTCTGACTAGCTGGGCAAAATATCCTTCTTCGTCTACCTGCGTTCAACAAACTGAAAAAATTGTAACAAAGATAGGGTTAATTCATAAAAGCTTGATAAGAAGACATCACAATACATCTTGAGAAGCTCCTCTATGGCGAAGCTCTCGAAGATGTCCGAGGATGGGATCCTAAGACATCTTTGAGAGAAGCTCCACCGTAGTGGTGTCCCTCTGGCACCATCTTGGAGTTAATAACTTCTCTAGCTATAGATTAATACGCCGGGTAACTAAAACAATTCACATATTAGGGAGTGCATCTATGGCGAGCTCCTCGAAGATGTCTTAGGACGGATCCTAAGACATCTTGAGAAGCTTCCAGTAGTGGTGTCCTTGCTCTCGCACACCATCTTTCGTTTATATCTTCTCTAGCTAGATCGGTATGCTGGTGGAGCTAACTAATTTCATATATTAGAGAGTTGCCTCTCTGACGAGCTCCTCGAAGATGTCTGAGGCGAGGTCCTAAGACATTTTCGAGAAGCTTCCATAAAAAATGGTGTCCCTGGTCTGCACACCATCTCAGATTCTTCACAAGAATGCATACCTATTTCTAGATTAAGCATGCACAACATAGTGTCGGCATTGATGACATAATGTCGAGACACTCACCCGGCATAGTCTGCCACCCACCCAAAATAGTGTAAATCATTTAATTTATTGGCTTAGTCTTGCCCATCGAGGACATAGTGTCGACATGTTGTCTCCACATTGATGGCTCAATGCAGCGCCAAAAAATGCTTGATGGCGGTGTTGATGTAGAGCTCGTTAGGGACCCCAAGAGGAAGGTATGATGAGCAGAGCAAGTTTCCTCAGTTATGAAACCAAGGTTTAATCGAACCGGGAGCAAGGAAACACCCCAAAGTGTTACTAGCTGAGCTTTGGCGGGCACTACCGGTGCTAGTAGCAACGTGGAGACCTGCACAACACAACCACAGAACTTTGTCCCCACTTGCAATGAGGTTGTCAATCTCACCGTGTTTTGCGGAAAACAAAGGATTAAACGTATCGAATGGAAAGAAGTAAAAGTTTGCAGAAAGTAAACACAAAGAAGAAACAGTTTATAGATTGTATGTAAAGTAAAATGACCGGGATCCATAGTTCACTAGAGGTGGCTCTCCTTAAAATAGATAACATGCTGGGTGAACAAATTACAGCGGGGCAATTGACAAACACCGAGAAAGCAATACATGCATATACTAATCATCTTGACTCCTTTGAGACTTGATTGGGCAATACAACATAATACATAGACCGCCATCCAACTGCATCTATGACTAATAATCCACCTTCAGGTTAACATCTGAACCCCCTCCAGTATTAAGTTGCAAACAGCAGTTATTGCTTCTGAACTGGTGTAAAGTAAACAATACGATTGTTCTATGAACAAAGGATTGTTGTTTTCTCCCTAGTAGCAACAGCACATCTAGTACCTTAGAGATTTCTGTCACTTCCCTAGATTACCAGAGGCATGAACCCACTATCGAGCATAAATACTAACTCTTGGAGTTGCTAGCATCTACTTGGCCAAGATAGCTACTAACAACGGAAAGCATGCAAGATCTCAAATAACAAAGACATGATAGAATCAATAATCAATCTGAAATAGCATCTCAATATCCATCGGATCCCCGCAAACACAGCATGTATGAATTACAAATAGATGATCTTGATCATAAATGAGCTCACAAGATCTAAACATGAAAGCACAAAGGAGGAGAAACCAGCCATCTAGCTACTACATGGATCCGTAGTCCAAGGATGAACTACTCACTCATCACACCGGAGGCTTGCATGGTGATGAAGAAGGCCTCAGTGGTGAATTCCCCTCTCTCCGGGGTGTCGGAAGAGCTTGATCCTCCCGATCTAGGGATGGAGATGACTAGCTGCTGACTCTTCGTGGAATTTTATCGGATACCTAGGGTTTTCGGCCCCGAGGCAACTTATAGGCGGAAGGAGAGGCCGGGGTGCTGGGATCACCAGACCACCTGGCGCTGCCAGCCTGGCCATGCAGTGGTGGCCGACTGGCCCCTCTCCGCCTCAGATTCAGAACTTGATCCCTTCCGAAAAATAGGCACTTTGGCTTTTTGTCCCGTCCAATTCGAGAATATTCATTTTCCGACTTTCTCGAACCAAAAACAGCAGAAAACAGGCAGCTGGCACTGTGGATCTTGTTAATAGGTTAGTCCAAGAAATCATATGAAAAGTACTCCAAAGTTGGAACAAAACACAAGAAAGTGGATAAAACTAAGCATGGAACATCAAAAATTATAGATACATTTGCAATGTATCACACATCCACATTTAGTCCTGGTTGATGCCTCCAACCGGGACTAAAGGTTCATCATATCTTTAGTCCCGGTTGCTGGCTTTAATTTTATTTTTTAGATTAGTACTAATTAATTATGATTATGCTGTCACCCACCCAAAATAGTGTCGCTATTTAATTTATTGTCTTAGTGTTACCATCGAGGACATAGTGTCGACATGTTGTCTCCACATCCACATTTAGTCCCGGTTGGTGCCTCCAATCGGGACTAAAGGTTCATCATATCTTTAGTCCCGGTTACTGGCTTTAATTTTGTTTTTAGATTAGTACTAATTAATTATGATTATGCTGCCACCCACCCAAAATAGTGTCGTCATTTAATTTACTGGCTTAGTGCTGCTCACTGAGGACATAGTGTCGACATGTTGTCTCCACATCCACATTTAGTCCCGGTTGGTGCCTCCAACCGAGATCCAGCGGGGCTAGTTTTGTAGATGACAGAGCGAGAGATGCGATGTGGAATTCTCTCATGACACATTTCACCCTACCGTCTTGAGACCCATGAGCTCACAGAAATGACGAGGAAAGTCAAGCACTTTGCTCTTAAGAAGATGGCCAAACTATTCAAGGAATGGAAAAAAAATATTGTACCACAAGTATGTCTTGAAGAAAAAAACTCCTCCATTCACTGGCCCACTAGAGTTGAAGCAGGATAACTGGGCCGCATTTGTGGAATACAAGACCTTGGCACCAGCTAAGGCAATGTCAGAAAAGAATAAGTTAAATGCAGCCAAAAAGAAATATCACCATCATATGGGCACAGGTGGCTAAAGGAGTGCCATGCCTAAGTGGGATAAAGCTGAGGCGACCTGGAGGCTAAAGGGGTCACTCCACTATGTCGTTGGCCTGTGGAGGTCAAGAAATTGGGTACTCGGGCATGGGGCATCATTAGACCCAGAAACAGGCGAGATTGTTGCAGCCAAAGAAGTTTCTTCACCCAAGAATGAACTTATTAAAGTGATAAAAGAGGTTGAAGAGGGAACGTTTGTTCCCGACAGAGAGAACAATGAGCTGACAAAGGCTCTCGGGAATCCTGAAAAGGCTGGACGAACAAGAGGTTCGGACCTTCTTATCCATGGGTTATCGGGTTTCTTTAACCTTGACATGTACTGAAGCCGATCGAGAAAACAAAGCGGCAAAAGAGGAGGATAAAGAGCGGTTCACGAGGTTTGAAGCCATGCTGCAGGAGCATCGCCAGAGCTTAATGAACTTAAAGGACTCACAACAAGATCACCGCATACAAGACGTATTGACCCATCGCAACGGAAAAGCAGCGTGGCTTCCAAGGAGGTCCACGGTAATGATGCAACGATGGATGTGTACCCCGTGGATGCAATTAAGGAGAAGACTAGTTGTGAGCTGCATGTTGAACCCAAGAATATATCCACGGTGGCGGTCGGCTTTGCTTTACCTTCGCACCGGAGCGACCTACCATTGCAATCCGATTCCAGCTGGCTATGCTCGTGGTGTGGATGAAATTCAACCTATGTGTCACCACTACAGCTTGACATCCCCGGAGGTGAAGGGAGACGACACTGGGAGAAGTCACGAGTGGCTTCATTCTTTAGAAAAAAGAATACATCAAGTTTCCAGGCTCGACACCAAGGCCACCTTCTCCACCGAGAAACAATCCATCACCTCCAAGGCAACCGTCTCCTCCCAGTAAAAGTCCACCTCCAAGTCCACCTCCAAGTGCACCGTCTCCTCCCAGTAAAAGTCCACCACCTCCAAGTCCAATCCATGACCCCAACACGAGTCCATATCAATCTTAGCCGCCTCCACCCACTAAGGGCCAAAAGCGAAGAATATCACCGCTCATTCGGCGATAACCGACGCCTAAAGCGATGTTGTCGCCCTCCCAAGAGTAATCACCGTTCTCCCAAGAAGGCTTACGACCTGACCGATGAGGTCTAAATAAAATCGGAAACCAAGGAGCACTTTAGGAAATTACTGATGCAGCCATCCCAAGCTCAGTTAAATGCGCCAGATGACTATACACGGTGTCTTCAGAAGACACTGAAACAGAAGAGATCAAGCGGTAGAGGAAGCATCACAAAAGAGGTTCCCCAGCAGGGGGAACACGCAAAACAATCGAGTGGTAGCGGAAGCATCGTAATGCATCGTCCCCACTAGGGAAACAAGCAAAACAATCGAAAGTGGTAGCTGAAGAACCAAAAGAGACGCGTTCCCAATTGGGAAACAAGCAAATCAATCAGCTCCCCCGCTCCAGTGCGATACCCGAACCTCAATTATATGAGGTAGAACCTATAGATCCTAAACGGCTAAGATATTGGCCGAGCAATGTAATATGTCTATTCATGACATTCTTCACGGCGATATGCCCAAGGCTGAGGTAGCACCCAAATTTGTTCACGGGAGCCTGTCGGTCTGAGAGGCTTCGGGATATGCCAACAAAAATGCGATTTATTCCATGAATGGTACATGAAAGTATCAAAAGAACAAGAATATTGGCTCATCGAAAGTTTGAAAATCGCATTACTCAATGAAGACGAGGTCTCTGTTGAATTTACGTAATTATTTCAGTTATTCAATCTAAAGGAACTCGATAAAACTATCCTCATTTCCTATTATCTGTGGTGATTACTTATTTATGTAATTAAGTCTCAATCTCAGCTTGTTCAACTCATTGTGGTAAGTATACTCACTATATTCTTTTGTACGCTATATATAATGATGTAATGAAGATTCTCGATTGTAAAGAAAGGCTATCAATGGATTTGGGTTCACATTGACCCTTATCGAGTTCATGGAGCTATACTAAAGGATAAGCCACTAGAGACCGAGCACAACTTGTTCGGTTTCTCACGAACCAACATTTCGTAATGAAATACTATTTCCTTACCATGACGGCAAAGTGAGTTTTTGTAACATTAAATTTTGCTTACTCGATGTTCAGTGTAAATGATGAGTTACCGACATTATGTAAACTTATGAGGGTACCACTGGATTCTTCTAAGCATTTCAGTTGACTTGGAAGAGTTCACATCATGGACTTACTAAACAAAGACATTGAAGACAACCGCAACATTATCGGCGCGCTCAGGTAATTTCAACTATTATCGCACTATATCGGTTTATTTCGTTAATTTTCTGGGATATCAAGTGGTTATTAACTCATACATTCATTTTCTTTTGTCGGTTAGGGTTTGGACACGGTTCAAGAACCATGTCCGGTCAATGGCGTGAGGAGCTTTTTAAATCGCTCTCGGTAAGTACTCGAGCTAAGTCCGCATCTATTTAATTTTTTGTGTGCATTTATCATGCTAGAGTTATTATTTGATTGAATTTATTCTTGTAAAGTGCGCCATAAAGGGCAGCCACGGGGACTAATCTATGTGGATTCTCACATTAATGCGTAGTTCATTCGCATCACTATTGAGAAGCCCTAAAAATGTTGAGTAAGTAAACAATATATTCACCCTTTATTTTTTATTACAAAAATTGTGTTGAGTCTAATTCATACGATCTTCTTCTTTATATAGTTGGACGCGATGGACACCTACCGAGGAGCGCCTAATAGCAATCCAAGAGGAATTTGCTGGATTTTTGTCGACGAGGTCATAGACCCACGCGGAGAATTCTCTACGTGAACCCTAAAGCATCCATATAATGATCTCCATGTAATCAAATAGACATGCTCGACCCGATTAGGACTCCATGTATGCTTGTAAGAGAAATTATATTATATATTGCATCAATATGTACAAGTACTGTAGTAGCGATTCTGTATGTATACTGAAAACTTGTTTCTAATGAAACACAGAATGAAAATAATTAAACATAATAAATGAAAAGAAAAACACAAAACCCTAAAACCCCATCTCCTCGCCACTACAGCTGACCTAAATGACCCTTTCAACCATGACGAGACTCATCGCGACCCAGTAGCGGAACCTAAATGTCTTACTCCTGCCACCCAGCGCCGCTCGTGGGGTTTATCGGTTGGATCTAGAGGCCGATGGTTGGACAGTAATAGAATTCATTATTCTTGGGCTAAAGCTAACAGACCATTAGTCCGGCACGCTGTAGTCTCGTATTGCAATTTCAAGCACTAAAGGGTCATTCTTACGAACCGTGGCTAAAGGGTTAGTTTCTACTAGTGTTTGGGCACCGCGGCAACCCCACAGTGCACGGTATGTAAACGCGCCGCGACGCAGTTCTTACCTAAAGGCGTCTGGGGCTATATACTCTTTCTATTTTAAATATAAGATGTTTTACTTTTAAAAGTTAGTGTATCTTCTCATATATTTCATCGACTAAGTTCACCTAAATATATATATGAACCTACACACTAAAAGAGAGCTAGATACACTATTTACAAAGCTAAACATCTTATGCTATCTTTAAAATAGAGGGAGATATATACCTACGGCTAACCAACGTGGACGGCCTACGATCGACCCGCGCGCACACAATTTCGCATTCGTGGACTCTAACGGCGCGTCCAACGGTTCCCTAGTCCAGCAGTGCGGTACCAGTGTGGCTATGCCTCTGGCTGGTCCAATGCCGTACTATAAGTCCGTCTCGTGTCATTCACGCGCTAAGCCACCTCCCATGTGGCTGGCAGATGCAAACGCGTTTGTCTCTAACGGGACGTACTTGCTTCTCCCCACGCGCAGCCGTCAGAGGAGAAACTCGGCTGTCCCTAGGACACAGCCTTCAACACCGGCCTCCGGTAGCTCCTCCAACCGGTGATCAGGGGTGTCGGTGGCGAGGGTATTACCGGATCCGCAGCGATGTGGATAGTTTTGTCAAAATAATCTCATTTTTTCAAATTTGTTCATCGTACCGGTTTTGGGGCTGACGATGGCGACGCTGAATAATTTTTCTTTCGCATCTTTTCTAATAGAATTCGAAGATCAGTCTATTCAAGCAAGGCGATGGTCGCGGCGGTGGTGGCATCCTTGTGGTGGATGTAATGTAAACTCAGGATCCACAGTGACGCTATCGGCGTACAAGCCGCTTCCAGCGTGGAACTCTGGAGGTAGTCACTGGCGAGGCGGATGCAGATTGTGGAGAAATTCATCGCACGGCATCTGGAATATGGTGGATCGCGTCTTTTGCGGGTCTCGTGGTTACGTGGATGGCAGGTATGGTTTCCTCTCCGACGCTCTAGTCGATGCGGGGTGCCCCTAGATCTGGAGTTCGATGGCAAAGCGTGTCACGGGTGTTGCCGCCTTCGGTCTGATTCGTTCAACGACGATGGTTTCAATTGTGGTGAGCCAACCGCCTTGGAGGTCCGCAAAGTTCTGCATATCAGCGATGGGCCGCAAATTCGCGCTCGAGCTTCGGGTGATGATAAGTGATCCGTCATTTTTCTCCTTTGGTGGTTGCTGTTGTGGTGCTGCTGTGAGCAGTGTGACGAACGTTGGAGCGTCAAGTTCGGAAGGATTTTTTTATTTCTGGATTGCGAATTTTCTTTCTTGGCTGGTGGTCCCTGCGCCAGAGGTGCATTACGCTGTTTTTCAGTTTATTGTGGGCGTAGTCTATCGTGAAAACATACTATGACATTTTATGATATAAAACGACACGTATTAATGACACCATGAAAAAATGTGACTGGCAACGAATAAATAACTCGAATCTCGAACTGTCTTATGTTTCTGTAGACAAGATCAATCTGTCGTGCAAAGTGGCAGCTGGTGGCTTTGGGACGGTAAAGCTGCTTAGGACCAACCTATACATGTGTATTACAGTAGCGTGCATGTGCTCGAGAGTCTAAGGAAAACAATGCGGCTCCCGCCGGCCGGCTTAGCTAGGCTGTTTGCGTGAACATATACTCCTTCAAAAATAAGTAACGTGATTTTGACTAATTTAGACGTATCTAGATATATTTTAGATGTATCTAGACAAAGTCACGATCGCTTATTTTTGTGACGAAGAAGTATATCCGGCATGCATGCAGTAGTATCACGTTTATTTTTTGAGAAAATCCAGACCAGCACATAGACGATGATTGTTGCAGTTGGACCGGATGTATATTCATGATAGTATTCGGCCCTGTTCAGAAATATAGACGACTTTTAGCATTGTGAAATAAATGTTATCTAGACTTTTTTCTAGTGTATGATTGTTTCACCCGGTCTACCGGCTAAAGATGAAGGGTGTCGTAGGTGGGATCTCGCTAGGGTCTCACTTCTAGTTCATTTGTCAAAATCTAGTTCAAATTTTTGCTCCAAGAAATTTACACCAGAATTTTGACAAATGATACTAGAAGTGTATTTAACGCAGTTCCACTGGCTAACCTACTAAAAATCGTCTAGATACATTCATTCGAGAAAGTCTAAAATGGTTCTAATATTTCCGAACGACGGAGGAAGTAGTACTATATTAGTGAACCGTGGCACGCCTACCTTTTGGGTGAGTACATATGCACTAGTGGAAGCGGGCCTCAGGTCCCACGACCCCGTGAGAGCTTTAATCCGGTCTGTGCTAACTTGGGAGGCTGGAGGCGCGGGACTAAGGCCCACCCATTGATCAAGCCCTCTTACCAACCCGTGGAGCCAATGGAAAGGCGTAATCCACGTGGTTGTCTCTACTGAGTGACTGGGTGTCCCCATATGGTCCGGTTCGTATGTGGGCAGAATGAGAATCAATTCTCTCATGTGACGAAATTTTAGGCACTTTCTACCTTTGTTGATTGAAGGCCATTATCTTTTTCATTTCAAAATAGTTTTCTACATTTTACCCATACGTACATGCATTAGTGCATACATAAGATGCTTAAGATCAATATACAAATATATATACATGATAGTTACACATGGAGATCCACAATTATCGGACTAGAGGCCCGTCTATTCAACATTACACGGTCGGGGAACCATGGGCGCTATTCACACTAAATTCATAAAGCGTCATCTATCATCTCGTTCATCAAGAATCACTGCCAGTTCTTCAGCAATTGCTTTTCCCTCTTTTGGCGTTGCTGTGTGGTGGGGCTGATCGCATAATTTTCTCCAGAACTATATAAGAAAAGGAGATCAATATATGAATATCAATCATGATAACAAAAAGTGGCGGTAATAAAAATATTGTTATGAATGTATTGCCCTTCGCCGACTCTATAATCATTCAGCTCACTAGTAAGCGATGTAAAGAATGAACTTTATAAGCGATAGAATCCACATAGATTAGGTCTTCGGTGAGATTGCCACCAGCGCACTTTACGAAATAGAAGATTCGATCAAAATAATAATACAGCATGCATAATTGTATTGTTAAACTAGAGTAAAGAGATCGTGTACTATACTTACACAGACCAAAAGCTGAAGCAAAAATAAGCTTCTCACTAAAGTCACCGTAACCGCACTCTTGAGAACAGGTTTCCAAATCCTACCCCAGATCAAAGAAAATGAATAGAGTTATTTATTAAACGTGATATCCTCGAGAAATCAAAAGCCCGAAAGAAGACAGATTTACCATGGCCTTGAGAAATTACCTCTGGAGCATATCACCGTAGGTCACTAAAGCTGTTCGGGGTTTCTTTAATGGGTCCATGACTTGACTCTTCCTTATCAAGTTGAATGA